>JAVLUX010000025.1:2777500-3187500 GCA_032164185.1 Moxostoma hubbsi
GGCTACATTCAGGAGGGAGTCAGACTATCCGTTAACCCTGCAGTGGCTGCCCTCACTGGATTATCTTTTAACGCCGACTGCAGTCTCTCTACAGGAGAAGAACCGCTGGAGACGTGCCGGTCTGGCACCGGTGCTCTACATGCAGTCCCATTGCGATGTGCCTTCAGACCGGGACCGTTACGTTCAAGAGCTGATGAAATATATAGAGGTAAATGGTCTGCACTTATATAGTGCTTTTTTTAACCTTAGAGGTCACCAAAGCACTTTACACTGTGTCCCAATCACCCGTTCACACACACATTCACACTCACACTCATTCATACACCAATGGCCGCAGAGCTGCTATGTAAGGCACTAGCCTGCCATTGGGAGTAACTTGGGGTTCAGTGTCTTGCCCAAGGACACTTCGGCATGTGGAGTTGTGTGGGCCGGGAATCAAACTGATATAAAGTTTATTAGTAAGTGGTGTTTTCTAAGGCAAGAATTACTATTACTCAAATAATTTAAATAGATTTAAACAAATTATCCAGAACACCCGAGTTAACACCTAGCACCCACTAGAACACATTAGCAACCGCCTACAAATCACTCACAATACTAGTTACTGCCAAGCACACACCAGAGCACTCTAAAAAATGCCTAGTAACCACCCTCAACACTCTAGCAATGACCTAGAAATGATCTAGCAACCACTAAGAGCACCCTAGCAAATGGCTAGCAATCACTAAGAGCACCCTAGTTACTGCCTAGCAACTACTCAAACAGCCCTTGCTACACCCATGTCCATTTTCGCCTTCAGGACTTCATTCAAGTAAGACAGGTTTACATTAATTCATCAAGAGAAATTAAATGGTTGGAGATATAACGGGTTTGAAATGTTGCCAATGATCCAATGTTTATAATTACCATACAGATTGTGAAGCTTGTCAAAGTGATCCCTTCCCAAACGTTGGCTATAGGTATCATAACTTCTGCTCTCATTTTGGGAGGTTTTGTGCTGATCAACAATAGCTATGTGTTTGTAAAGAATTAATGGTAACACTTTACAATAAATGGGGATTGTTTGCAGTCCCGCTGTCTTTGCTTGGTACGTGTTCCTGCTTTTTTGTCCTTTGCTGATCACAGGCCTGAACCGCCTAGCAACAACCCAGAACACTCCAGCAATGACTTAACGACCACCCAGAACACCCAAGTTACTGCCTAGCAACCATCCTAAAATGCTCATAACCCCCTAGCAAACACCCAGAACACTAGCAATGACCTAGCAACTTCCCATAACACCCTAGCAACTGCCTAGCAACCACCAAGAACACCCTAGTTACTGCCAAGCAACCACCAAAAACACCCTGGCAATGACCTCACGACCACCCAAAGCACCCTAGCAACTGCTTGGCAACAACTCACGATAATTTAGCAATGATCCACAACCACCCACAACACCCTATCAACCGCCTAGCAATGACTGAGCAACTACCTAGACCACCTAAAAACCACCCAAACACCCTAGCAATCACCCAGAACACCCTAGTTACCACCTAGTAACCACAACACTCTAGCAACCGGCCAGAAATCACCCAGAACACACAAGTTACTGCCTAGCACCCACCAGAGCACCCTAACAAATGCCTAATAACCACCCTCAATACACTAGCAACCACTCAGAACATCCTAGCAACTGCCTAGCAGTAACCGAGCGACTACATAGAAAACAATAGCAACTGCCTGGCAATGTCTTAGCAACCACCCAAACATTGTGGTGGTGAGTATTGCACAGATTGCACCATATTCTACTTTGCTTCTTAATTTGTGGCCTAATATTTGCCCTCTCTTCAGATTGACTCCTATGGGAAGTGTCTCAACAACAAACCCCTGCCGGAGCACCTGGAAGACACCAGCACAGCCACAGGTGAGGACAGACGCTTCATGACTTTCGTCGCCCGGTATAAGTTCCATCTCGCCCTGGAGAACGGGCTGTGCCCGGACTACATGACTGAGAAGCTCTGGAGGCCCCTTCATCAGGGCTGTGTGCCCATATATAGGGGCTCGTCCTCAGTGACCGACTGGCTGCCAAACAACCAGTCCGCCATTCTCATAGACAATTTCCCCTCCCCACGAAAGCTGGCCGAGTTCATAAACACTCTGGATGAAGACGACACAGAGTACTTGCGATATCTAGAGTATAAAACACCCAGCAAGATCACCAACCTGCGTCTTTTGGAGGGGTTGAAGAGTAGAGAATGGGGTGTTAATGATATGAGTAAACCCAACTATCTGAACGGGTTTGAGTGTTTCGTGTGCAATCGAGAGAATGAGCGTCTCGCAGCCGTGAAAGCACACAAGAGGAACCCTAAACAGAATTCACTCCCCCAAACAAAGATGGCCGACAACTCGCACATGGGATGCCCACTGCCCATCCCTGGATACGGACCCATTGAAAGCATTGATCCCGATGACAGGTAAGGCACAGCAGCTTTCATATATTATCAAGAATGTGGCTGAGAATACCTTTGCATCAGTAGGATCAAATCGCTAGCCCAGAGTATGAGCAAGCACCACTAATGATATCTCAGACCAGTTTTCGCTATCCAATCAAACGCCAGTGTCACTCAGGAATATGTCATATTTCAAGGAATATGTAAGCAAGACTGGATGAGAGATTGGATGATATATTTGTTTTTGTTTGTTGTCAGCTGGCTCCAGATGTGGCCGCAGGATTACTGGCAGAGTCTGGATCAGGCAGAAGGTTTGGAGTCTCTTATCAGGCATAACGTGTCAGACCCGTCGCTACTGTGGCAGCACATACAGAACATCGCTGTGAGGAAAGCCAGAGGCCAATGAGCTGAAACTACCGATGTGTAGAGAGATGCCTTACCATTAACCTAAGGAAACGTCTCGGATCAGGACATCCTCACTGACAGCTAAAGACTGCCAAATGACAATCATTACCAAAAATATTTCAATCTAGCCATTGGAATACAACTGCAGTCAAAGGCTCACATTATTTACTGAACACACTAACATTTTGTTTATAGAGAGAAGATAAGGTGAATCTTCTCTTGAAATCAGACTATAAACGCGTCACGCTCCACTATGGATAATTATATCACGCATTCATATTGAATGCTGTTGAGCTTTGTGTTACTCTGAAGGCTTCAGCTGGCATTTAGCTTTTCACAACCACTCAGGCCACTTATTTACAGCTCGTCACGGAAGATTTCGTCGTGGAATGTCGCTGCAGCTTTGAAATGACGAAGTGAATCGTTTCAATTTTTAGGCATGAACTTTGATCTAAATTTGGTCACATTTCATGCAAAATATCGAAAGGAAAAAATAATCGTGCATAGGACTTTTATGACGTTTCGCATTTGGTCATTTTCATGAGAATTAAGCACATTTTCTCCGCGTATGCTCATTACCGGAATGGTTCCGGACGTTTTACTTTTGTAGTTTTTTTTGTAATCCTCGTTATTCTCAATAAGGATTCTCATCCATTCAGTTCTCAAAAGAAATACTGAAAAACAATTTTAACCCACTACAAGTTTTAAATGCTTTATATTTGAAATTTTTTTCAACAAAATTGTAGTCGGCGTCTTTTTTTTTTTTTTTTCAAAAAATTACAATATTTATTTATAGATTACAATTATGAGAATTTTTAGGAACATTGTGCTTAAATTTAATGAAAATCTTAATGCTTCTACACAAAACAAATGTACATTTAATTTGATAAAATTGCATCAAATTGAATAAAAAAATTAATGAATTACATTTGAATGTTTTATCAATTTCACAATTCAATTTGTAAAATGTGTAAATCTTAAATAGGCAATTTGTTTTTAAATATAATTGAGTATAATAGGCTTAATTTTCATATTTCAATATTTATTTTATTTTTATGATTGATCAAATGACAATTTTTTTTCTTTTCAAATTGAATTAAACCCCTTTTTTAAATCAAAATAAATATTTAAGTTTACTATATAACTTGTATTAATTACATTTTGTTACAAATGTCAAAATTTGAATTGATGGAATTTTTTTATAAATTTGAAATGTGTTTTTATAGGCTATTTTATGTATAACTGACTCTGATAGGCTTCATTTTCATTTCAGTATTTCTTTCTTTTTGATTTTAGGATCAAATGACAGATATGTTTGGTTTGTTTGTGACAGGTTTGGAGATCCACCGAATACTCCTGGGACCTATTTATCTATTTAGCGTTTGCATCCCTCAGTATTTTCTATGTGCTGTATTTATATATTTATATTTTCTATTGCACACACTAGTAACAATACAATAAAAGGAGAATACAACTTTATTGATGAGTGAAAGTTGCTTTACAGTAAATGTGAAAAGTATATAGAGATGCAGAATACATAGTTTCATAAGAGATTCAGTTACCAAAAACAATGATTCTTTTAAAATGGGGTTTTGGTGATTAAATAGAAAACAAATACCATGAAGACAAATACATTATTTGTTTGGAGACTAACAGCACATCTGGAGACATCTAAAAGCATAGAATCCCAAAAACAGTGTTCCTATTACTCTAGCATCTATTCTGCACAACAAAGTTCATTCAGTGGTACGCTTAGATCTGTTGTATCAGTGAAGAAAAATGAAGAGGAACTTGTTTCATTGTAGTATAATGTCTAATTCCTAATAAAAGGAAAGTGGCATCCGTACTGTGGTGGAATATCCATTTGTTCTGGCGGTGAATGTCAGCAGGTTGCCTTACAGGACATTGGCGTAGCAGCTCTCGCAGTGGACCACCCCGCGATGGAGAAACATATTGTAAAGCAAATCTCCCATTGGTTTTGTGCAAATCCCACACTTGAGTGAAAAAGAGAGAAATTCAACATATGTTCCCATTAAAGCAGGTTGCCATATACAGTATGATTATGTTCAGGCAGGGTAGAATATCCTAAACAACAAAAAGCACATTCAACATCTTGTGCCATACAAATTACAGAGGAGCCTGTAAGGAGCAGTCCTTTGTGTGAAAGGATATTGTTGTGTACCTTGAAGCAGGATGGGTGACAGGATATGTTTAGGTGCTCAATGGTGATCTTGGCGTCATTTCCCACCATCTCTCCACAGTATGTACAGGGAGTCGTCGTTTCTTTGCTATAGAGACACAATGAGGTCATTAGTTTGGGTTCATGTGACACGCTAAAAAAGGATTAGCAGTCTATACAGTTGTTATAAAATGTGTAGGATATAGTGTGTGTGTGTGTGTGTGTGTGTGTGTGTGTGTGTGTGTGTGTGTGTGTGTGTGTGTGTGTGTCATTGTCAGGAAATGATGCCATTTGTCCCCGCAGCAAACTGAACATAGACACATAATTCAATATAATGTTTAGTGTGATGCAAAAATCATTTTTATAGTAATTTAAAAAAAATATATTTTTTTAATTACATTAATTCAATAATTATGTTACATTTAATAAATATTTATATTAAAAATATTATAATAAATATTTAGCATTATATAAAAAATTGTATTGGTTATATTTGAATATCAGCCAATTTGCACATCTTCATTTATCACCATTATATTTTAATGGATTACGTAGAATAAATCATAAATTTAACTTTTTAGTTTTTCTTTGTCAGTTTATTTTCTACATTTCAAAATGATGGTTTGATGTGGCAGACATCATATTTAACAGATTTCATAATTTGATTTATGCTTATATTGGCCTTGTCAAGCTCAGTAGTTCAACTCCGTTATGGGAAAAATCATGTGAAAAATCGCATTTTTAATTCTTTCAGAAAAATGTATTGTTCTTGGCACAAGAAAAAAGTGAAATATGTACAATATGATGTGGTGCAACGATATTTGCAAGCTAAGGCGGTAATTAGACATTTTTGCACTAATATTTAACAATAACAATAATGTGTGTTTTATTTCAGGGCACACCAAAAGATAAAAAAAAAATACAAAAAGCGATTCTACCTGAATAAACAAATTTATTCACATTATACGTACATGAATTCCAAACTTTCTTAGCGCTTTTGGGTTAGTAACAACATATAATTATTGGTAATTTGCAAGGCTGAAACTACATATTTAGAAAAATAGTTTAAAGGAATAGTGCACCCAAAAATTTTAATTCACTCATCATTTACTCATCCTCATGCCATCCCAGATGTGTATGAATTTCTTTCTTCTGCTGAACACAAAGACTTTGAGAAGAATATTTCAGCTCTGTAGGTCCATACAATGCAAGTGAATAGTGACCAAAACTTTGAAGCTCCAAAAAGCACATAAAGGCAGAATAAAAGTAATCCATAAGACTCCAGTGGTTTAATCCATGAAACAGGTCAATATTTAAGTCCATTTTTACTATTAATCTTCCACATTCTTCTTTTGTTTTTGTCAATTCACATTCTTTGCTCATATTGCCACGTACTGGGTAGGTAGGAGATCTGTTTCTCATCCATACCTAACATATCACTTCTGAAGACATGGATTTAACCACTGGAGTCTTGTGGATTACATTTATGCTGCCTTTGTTTGCTTTTAGACCTTCGAATTTCTGGTCACCATTCACTTGCATTGTATGGACCTACAGAGCTGAAATATTCTAACACAATCTTTATTTGTGTTCAGCAGAAGAAAGAAAGTCACACACATCTGGGATGGCATGAGGATGAGTATATGATGAGAGAATTTACATTTTTGGATAAATTAACCCTTTAAGCACTGGCCATGGACAAAAAAAAAAAAACATCAAAATGTTGATAACTAATCTGAATACTGGGGGGACGCGTCCCACTTTGGTGATTTTGGCTCTGATGCTTTGGGCTTAAGGTAGGACAATATGAAATCTTGAAAGTTCAGCCATAGCCTAATCAAATTAAATGATAATATAAATAGAAATTTCAGGCACAAATGGTAAATGGTCCGCACTTATATAGCGCCTTTTCAACCTTAACGGTACTCAAAGCGCTTTACACTGTGTCTCATTCACCCATTCATACACACACATTCACACACCAGTGGTGGCAGAGATGCCATGCAAGGTATTAGCCTGCCATTGGGAGCAACTTGGGGTTCAGTGTCTTGCCCAAGGACACTTCGGCATGTGGAGTCATGTGGGCCGGAAATCAAACCAGCAACCCTGTGCGGTTAGTGGCCGACCCGCTCTACCACCTGAGCCACAGCCGCCCCAAATGGCACTATTTCCAGAGAAACACAAAAATAATATAGAAACATTACCTGGAGTAGAAACTGGGTGTGCTGTAATTATAGTTGGAGGTTGTTGAGGTCAGATAATCAGAGCTGCTGCGAGAGGGAAGACGGATCAAATCATTTTTTGTAGCACAAGAGATTGTATCGCTCCAAAGATTATTATTCTATGATAATCAGTGCTTGAACGTCAGCGTGAAATGCATCTAAAACTAAAGTGACTGTAGTTTACCTGCTATCAGTGTGTGAATTGTTCACATATTCCTTAACGTAGACAAAGCCCCTAAAATACAGAAAGTAAATATAGATCAGGGGTTCAACACTTTCAGGTTACACAATCAGGTTACATTTAGACTGAATAACAAGTCCGCACATACTTTTTGGATTCAGATTCCGGTAACTTCTGCTCGGCACTGTCAACTGTTCTGGTGTAGGTTTTGCTACAAGCATAAAAAGTCTCCAGTTAGTACGCATGCATTAAACTCTATCACCTTTGAGATACTATGCATAGTAGAAAGCCCACCTGTACTATTATATTAGTCATATTTAATTAAACATAACTGACTGACTTGTGAGTGTAAATGTGAGGATGCAAATCAAAAAAGCTGCATTTTTTAAGTATTTGTTTGTAAAAGGCAAGGCACTATGACAGCAAGATCTATTAAGAAATGACAATGGGTAATCCAAGACGTAATGCGGGGCTATACTTTTTTTAGCCGTTGTCCTAGAAAGCATGTCCAAGTCTTTCATGTGACCAATGTGTGTGTATTAAATGATGGATGACAAGCCCAGATGGTAAAATGATTATTAAAATGATGATTTGTCCATGCATTATGCTTTTGCTCATTTTGTTTGCTTTATTTCTAATTTTATCCCATTTTCTCCCCAATTATGTAATGCCCAATTCCCACTATTTAGTAGGTCCTCGTGGTGGCACGGTTACTCACCTCAATCCGGGTGGTGGAGGACAAGTCTCAGTTGCCTCCGCGTCTGAGACAGTCAATCCGCTCACTTACCACGTGCCCCATTGTGAGCGAGAACCACTATTCGCAACCACGAGGAGGTTACCCCATGTGACTCTACCCTCCCTAGCAACCGGGCCAATTTGGTTGCTTAGGAGACCTGACTGGTGTCACTCAGCATGCCCTGACTCGAACATGTGACTCCCGGGTTGGTAGTCAGCGTCAATACTCGCTGAACTGCCCAGGCCCCGTATTTTGTTTGCTTTCTTAAAAATATGAACCCAGGTCACCATGCACGCTAAATGAAAACTGAACACTACATTAACACATATATGCTATAACACTCCTAACTTGTTAAAAAGTGATAGAAAATGTAAATAAGACCTTTTTTTACTTTGCTACCAAATGTGACCAAGAAAGAATGATTATTAATGACTTTTTGACCAGTAATCCCAATCTTGGTTATTAGTTTTGAATACTGAAATGAGCCTTTCTACAGTGGTAAAACAGTGGGTATCGTCTTCAGTTATCTTATTCACTTTAATAATCACATTGCCTTAACTCATTTATCAACAAGTACTAATGAATGATATGACAGCATGATATGAAAATGATCATTTTAAAAATCTAAAAACATTTCCCCATAAATTGTCATTTCCGTTTTGGGCAGTTAATAAGCAGTAATAATGTTTCTATGAAAGGTCACATTTTTGCATTTACTATGAACTTGACAAAACAAAAGCGCTTACCTTTCCATGTCAGTTCTCCACTTACTCCTGTCAAGACAACAGTACAAACGGTCAATATGGTCCACTTTTATGTGATGTGAAATTCAGTCTTTCTTCTTGAGAGCTCTCGGAGTTAGTAAATGTGTTAAGGTGTGTTTGAGTCTGGGTGTATATCTGCAGATCAGGTGGAGTTTTAGGATTGGGTTTGATCCCTCCTTCATGACTTTAACCCATTGTTATGTTATTGACTTTTTCTAGAAGCTCAAAATGATCTCAGTGTAAACGATGTGAATGAACACACAGAGGTTCAGGTATATGCTGAAGAAATGTGCCGTGCTTCATTTCTGAGGATTTACCTGTCAGTGTTAATTGGAATGACATCTTCAGCTAGGGAAACCAACACATCTGAGGGCATACTATCATTAAAACAAAAATATCCTCATTAATATAATCCATATAATTAACGTGAATTAATATGAACATACAATTAGTACTCATGTCAAGTCAATAACAAATGATTTGATTATTTATAGATATCTATTCTAGTGTAATGCTAATGTAATCATTTTGCAGGGATTGATATAAAAAAGTATGATAAACAAAATGCAAAACAAAACAAAAAAGTCTTATAAGCAACTTGAGTTTCACTTACTCAGGAACCAAGTTTAAGGGCCTCTGATAACGATTGTCTGGATCTTTGGATCTAAAAATGTACATTTCAATCTATTATTGTATTACAAAGCTCATTATGATAATTATTATCGTCACAATTTCCCAAACATAGCCTGATTAATGTATTTATTGAATTAGTGCATTTACCTGTTGTTGGTGGAGTCCAACAGAGGTGGAGCATACCATTCAGGACTATGAGAGAGAGAATCAGAGAGAGATATTTGCTGCAGTGTGTATGTACACATATGATTGCTATAGTTATGTAAAGTGTCACCTGTATGCTCAAATGATTACCTCTTTGTGGGCTCACGTGGAATTGGATCAAATAGGTCGGCAGAGCTGAAAAGAGAATTTCACACTGAAATGGAGGAACATGATCTGTTGTATGCAAATGCATTTCTGATGTGACTGTTAATAATGGTTCATTTACTGCACTGAGAAAGCACCACACTGTTATATAGTATAAATACGCCAAAAACACTTTCATTGACTTTTTTTTATTATATTGATAAAGCATAGACACATTAATCTACACCACCTGCCATATGTATAAATGCATCTAAACATAAGCCTTTAGATCAAGTCAACAGGGTCCAAACTTTTGGCTGGTAGTGCACATTTGCACCCAATATAAATATTTAAGGAATGCAACATAGGGAGAGTGCTGTCAAAATGATCTGTCATGATGATTGTGATTATAAACGGAAGATTGTTATGAGATGCGACAGAAGATTTCTTTCTATTCATGCTGTACCTCTTACAATCCTCCAGCTGCTTTACAGTCTGTGTTTTGTTACTATAAGTGTACTCTGTGCTGATTCTGAGTGGAAAAGAGAGGGACAGATTAAACTATTAGTAGTGGTCATGTTATTTATTGTGATTTCATTTTTGCATTATTGCCAATATTTATTTGCTCTACTCGTGCACGTGTATTCTTTAAAACAAAGGAATGATAGTTTCATCAAGAGGAAGTGTCACCTGGTGGCACTAGTATTGAAGGGAATAATATCATCCGCGAGAAGGTCCAGACTTCTCACTGTCTGCTTTGTCTGAGGCAGAGAACTGTAGGAGAAACCAATGACACATTCACATCAATCTACAATACCGACTCCAATCAATGAACAGATCAATCAAATGAAATGGGTGCATTTTATGCATTACATAAATCAAGTTTTTAAGTATTAATACATTTAATTGTGCCATCGAGGCAAATGATGGTAACAGGGTTGACAGATTAATTTGACATTTACAAGTCTTGTGCTAGTTGTGAAACTAAGGTGTTGTAAAGATGATTTTATGCTGATATTTCCACATATATCTACTTTTCAATTATCTGTTGCTTACTATAACAATCACGGTAACAGGGTTGATGTTTTAAGATTGTCTCCTAATGACAAGCACAACAAAAGATCAGATAAAGGGACAAAACGTTTTCTTTAACTTGTCCTTGAGGGTTTTTCTTAAAAGCATGATATCATTATGAAATATTTGAAATGGTCCATTATTTATAAAAGGGGAAATTTGACAGGGTTAATGAGTGTATATATATATATATATATATATATATATATATATATATATATATATATATATATATATATATATATGCAAAAAAATTAAGACAAAATGCTTATAACATTAACATGCATATTTGCTAAATAAAACAAACATACTGGATTTTTTTTAGTTGCCAAATTGGTAACAGGGTTGATAGTTTTGCTGGTTAATTTGACATTCCAAGCCTTGTGCTCAAGGTTGTGTTTGTAAAAACATTAAAAATAAAAATAAATACTTTTTATTGACTATTTACTGTAACAGAGTTGACGTTTTAAGATAGTCGCCTAATGACAAGCACAACAAAAAGGTTTTTTTAACTTGTCCTTTTTGGCTTTTTCTTAAAAACTTGATATCATTATGAAATATTTGGAATGGTCCATTATTTATAAAAGGGGAAATTTGATGGCAACAGGGTTGATGCATAACCTGGGAACACAACTTAAAAGTATATTATGCAAAATCCATCGTCAACCGCTTATCCTGTGTACAGGGTTGCAGCCTGGAGCCTATCCCAGCTAACATTAGGTGAAAGGCGGGGTACACCCTGGACAGGTCGCCAGTCCATCGCAGGGCCACACATATACAGACAACCACTCACATCCACACCTAGGGCAATTTTTGGAGACACCAATTAACCTAGCCTGCATGTCTTTGGACGGTGGGAGGAAGCCAGAGCACCTGGAGAGAACCCACGCAGACACGGGGAGAACATGCAAACTCCACACAGAAAGGCCGGGGCAACCGGGGTTTGAACCCACGACCTTCTTGCTGTGAGGCGACAGTGCTAACCACTGCACCACCCAAGCGTGCATATTTGCTTAATAAAAAAAACATACTGGATTTTCTTAGATGCCAAATTGGTAACAGGGTTGACATTATAAGCCGTGTGCTAAAGGCTGTGAAACACCATTGAGTTTATTAAAAAAAGACATTAGAGCAAATATGAATGGTCAATTATCAACTGCATAATATACCAAATCACAGTAACAGGGTAGATGTTTTAAGATTGTTCCTGTCTGACAAGCATAACAAAGCATAATATAAAGTGACTTAAAAGACACACTTGCTACAGTCTCTGTTTTATGAGTTACTTCCTGTCATCATGGCATAGTTTTTGAATTTACGCAATAGTTTGTAACTTAAAAGGAGATATATGATGGTAACAGGGTTGATGCATAATCTGGCGACACAACTTCGAGTGTAATTTTTATTAATACATTATGCCAACTAAAATGTAAACGTAGAGAGAGAATAAAGACAAAATTTACTAGATATTTTGGTTTTGTTGATATGTATAGAAAAATGTATATTTTATCCCATAGTAAAAGTTGACATTAGCTAATGTTAAAATCACTGTTTACACATTTGTATGTAAGGGACACACACGGTATGCATTATGGGAAATGAAATGATCCATTAAGGGATCTAAAATGAATTTGAATATTAATGATATTTCCATACGGGCTCTCTCACCTGTTGTCTGTGAGCAGGTCTTGACTGAGCAGATCTATATCAGGGTTCACAGACACTTGAACGGTACTGCAGGATAAAGAAAGATAGCAATGAGTTTTTAGATTTACACAGAGCTTTACAGGTTCAGAGAGCAGAACAAATGACTTTCCCACAATATTAAAACTGGTTTTGGCCACTGGTAAAGCTCTGGTGTCCTCCTGTGGTATCATACAGAACAGCATATGTCCTAGATGCTGATTGGTCAATACGGTGTTCTAGCCATGCTAAAATACACGCTATGTACTGTATGTAGAAGGAGCTATGACAAATGTTCACCATAATACATTTATCATAAAAGTCTTGTCAGTCAGTTGACTTGTTACAACATAGTCATGTTGGATCGGATTAGTGTGTAATTATAAGAGTGAAACACTAAGATTACATAAAGGTGATGAGTAAATGACTGTGGTGTCATGTTACTGTCATACAGACCTCTTAGTGAGATCAAAAAGGTCATCATTCTTCAAGCGATTACTCTGTTCTGGGGTCAGTTTTGGATCAGCTCTGAGACACAGAGAGAAATGCAGAATATGAAATGCGAGTTATACATTTTGAGCAAACAGAGCTGAAGAGTCAGAGGGATTCATTTTACACATGAATGGTACTGAGATTAGTTAACATAACTTTTATATGATATGCATTATTTAGGTGATCTTGTACCTGGCAGGCTCTGTCTTGAAGGATATCAGGGTATCAGACAGTGAAATCAGACTTTCAGTACTGTAAAGAGACAACAAAAAATACAAGAAAACCTATTCAAGACTTTATTACACATGTTCATCAATATAATGAGATGGTAAATGTTCCCTATCTACAGATATTGGCCTGCAAAAGTAATTTTATATATAAGACACGCTTAAAAATGTATGAATACCATTACGTGGCATAGAACAGCAAACCAAGCGGCATTAATTTTAAATAAATATAGTACAAACACACTTTTTACCCTCTTGAACTCTGGTGCATTTTTGGGCTGCCACCTGCCATTTTTCATTCAAATTTAAAACCTCACCTCTCACACATACTGTTAAATGTAAAAAAAAAAAAAAAAAATACTATATATATATATATATATACACACATGTTTGTTTTCCTAAACTTTTAAGCATGTAATTCTGGTTCTATTTGCTCAATCTCCGTATAAAAAGTCATATTTTACTCCACTAGATGGCAGCAAGTACTTGGAAAAATTATTTTTCTCTGTCAAATTCCATGACAAAATGCCAGTCTGAAATGTAGGTGGTGCTATATCGAATTTCAGCCCTCACAGATGTGCTCGTCCATAGACATTCAGTCTAATTTTCAGTTCATGCACCACTCCCATTGTTTCATCAAATATCTCGGCCTCTGAGTGGACTAGAAGCTCAATCTAGGTGTCATTAGAAAGCCGATCCTCCCCTTTGCAATGATATAAAACATTTTAGCACTAATCGTCGATAACATATTTTTCAGATTATTTGTTTTGCATGCTTTTCCTGCTGGACTGTATATTTTGTTCCGGACATCTAAGATGTAACAATGGATTATTCACACAAGCAAGCTCACAGACAAGTAAAAATGGCTAATTAGTTTTTAAAATGCCTAAGGTAAAAGCAGATAGAAAGTTTTTAGCAATTTGAGGCTAACAGCAGCAGTGATAGGAGCATAAAATTTTGCTTTGATGTCTTACAAATATCATATTTCACTGTGATTCTTTTGAAGGTATTTCGAACTGTGGTATTAGGGAACAACATAAACTATATAGATACATTCCTGAGACTGTGAGCTTTCATTTGATATATGACATGTCCATTTAAGTGCAATGTATAAAACTTCTATTTTCATATGAATATCTCTACCACATTACCTAAAGGTGGCGCTTATTTGTGGATGATTTCAGCTCTTATTTTGTTACTTTATGCCACATGAATGTAAAAGTGATGGTGTTCTTTGAAAATTTCAGATTCTAAGCTTTCAAATGATACCCCATATGCCTGACTTGTGACTTAATCATTTGGAGCGTAAATTACCCCCCCACCCCCCCCCCTTTGGACCCACCGGTGGGTCTATAGTGTTTCAGGGATTATAGGCAAAAGATTTCAAGCTATAAAACGATACTAGATATTGTTCAGATTCACTATTCATCATGCACACAACATACTTGGACACTGTCTGGTTGTCATACATGCTCATACTCTGCCAGGACATATACATCCACTATAAATTACTTGGTCTAGAAACTTTTGTTTGCAGATGCCACTTGGTTTGATATTTTGTATCTAATGTATAGATGTATATCCAATGACATTCAGACATTTTTAAGCATCCAAAATTGTCCAATTACTTTTGCGGGACACTCACTGTTTATTTAAAATTCTATAAGCAGATATGCAAATTCCATATAAATATAAACATAGAGCAAACCTTTTGTCTGGAGTCCGTTCAGGGGATTGTTTCGGTTGAGTTTCAGCCACTGGTTTAGGTTCGGATCTGGGCTTAGTCTCGGCTGCTGTTTTAGTTTCTGTTGTAGTTTTAGATACAGCAGCTGGTTTAGGTTCTGATGTGGGTTTAACTTCAGGTGCTGGTTTAGTTTCAACCACTGGTTTAGGCACAGGTTCTGTTTTAGTTTCAGTCACTGGTTTAAGCACAGGTGCTGTTTTAGTTTCAGTCACTGGTTTAAGCACAGGTGCTGTTTTAATTTCAACCACTGGTTTAGGTTCAGCTGCTGTTTTAATTTCAACCACTGGTTTAGGTTCAGCTGCTGTTTTAATTTCAACCACTGGTTTAGGTTCAGCCACTGGTTTAATTTCAACCACTGGTTTAAGCACAGGTGCTGTTTTAATTTCAACCACTGGTTTAGGTTCAGCTGCTGTTTTAATTTCAACCACTGGTTTAGTTTCAGCCACTGGTTTAATTTCAACCACTGGTTTAGTTTCAGCCACTGGTTTAATTTCAACCACTGGTTTAGTTTCAACCACTGGTTTAGTTTCAGCCACTGGTTTAGTTTCAGCCACTGGTTTAATTTCAACCACTGGTTTAGTTTCAACCACTGGTTTAGTTTCAGCCACTGGTTTAGTTTCAGCCACTGGTTTAATTTCAACTACTGGTTTAGGTTCAGCCACTGGTTTAGTTTCAACCACTGGTTTAGGCACAGGTGATGTTTTAATTTCAACTAATGGTTTAGATTCAGGCACCGTCGTAGACACAGGCGGCGTTTTAGTTTCAGCCATTGGTTTGGGCTCTAAATTAGGTGCTGTTTTTGTTTCAGGTGCTGGTTTAATTTCTGTTGCAGGTTTTGGTTCAGATTTAGTTTGAGGTGCTACTGGCTTGACCTCCTTTACCACTGGGACTGTGGTGTTTTCAGTGCTCACTTTTACACTGTGAATACAACAAAAACAGAATGGAGATGGTGTTAAACAAGAAATAACATCATGTAGTTGAATAAATGACAGATGTTGTGTAGTTTACCTCTGCTGAGGGGCAGACTGAACTGACACTATACTGGCAGGTTTAGTTGGAGCAATGTCATCATCATCACCGATAACTACCCTACAAACCACATACACACAGATTATAATGATTAAGTTATAAAATTGTTTTTAATTTTGTCAGTTGGTGCTTTTTAACAGAAATGTCTCTGGTACCTTTTGGCAACAAAAGAAGCGCTCGGCATAGGAGAGCTGTCGGATTTGTCTGAGGTTCTGGAAACATAAAACATGAATGAAGTATGCAGTATGCATAGGGGTGGTATATCTATTCGTATATATGCTTACTGCTTAGACATCTGAGATATTCTACTATATGTCTATGGGATCAATATAAAACATATTTAGCACCCTTAAAAAATTTAATGTGGTGGTACCACCATAGTATTGAAAAATTACCATATTCTTGTACCATGGTATTACCTACAAGGCACTTTAAAGCATGCCAATGTACTACTATGGGACATTCCCAAAACACCATGGTATTGCAATGGTACAGGTCCCCAGAAACACTGTATGACTATGGTACATAAAAATAAATAAATAAAACGTTAAAAAATAAACACAGTATTACCATGACACGTGAACATAAAACATGGAATTACTATGGTACAAATTCCCTTAAAATGGTATTACCATGGCACATGTCCAAAAAACATGGTAATGCCATAGTACATTTCCCACAAACATTTTTAACCATGGTATATTTTTGAAAGAACATGATTTTACCATGACACATTCCAAAAAGAACAATCAAAAACATGGTGCTACAATGGTGCATTGTAAAAAAACAACATGTTTTTACCATGGTATATTACAAAAATCATGCAATTATCATTTATGTAAACTAGCATGCTATTTCCACATAAAAACAAACAAATATGGTATTACAATTTGTTACTTTATTATTAGTGTCTATCATCTTCTAATCTATCGTCTAGGTATAAACCTAATCCTGATAGGTTTTGGAGATTTCAAAAGATGTGTCATATTCAGAGCATGAAACTTACTCATATTTCTTTGCAGCTGAGAGTACATATGAGCGCCGATTGGTTGCAGAGCCTTTGAGGATACTGCTAGCTGCTTTTGTCCTGCACACACACACACACACACACACAACACACACAAATGAAGAGGAACGTAAAGTCTTGCAGCATCTTAAATAAATGAGTCTGTGGTGTTTAACATCTAGACACCTTTTCTCCATTTCCTCTGGACTCAGAGCAGGCTCAGACTGCACCGGCTTCTCAGCGTTGGTACGAATTGTGTGAGGAGCTCTGGAGGACATAAAGATATAAAGATAATAAAGATTTGCTAAAATGAGCTCAATTGCATGAGTGTTTTAGGCTCGGCTCACTTACATTTTCTTGTAACTTTCTGATGGCTTTTTTGTGAAGTTATTCATTCCGCTAATAGAGAACAGAGAGAGAGAGAGATATCATACTATTAAAATGTATTTTCTACACCAAAGCATGTAATATATAAAACTATATTTGGATATTAGATTCAGGGCCGTAACCACAATACACTTTGAGGGGGACAAGTCTCCCCCAATAATCAGATATGGCCAGATTGTCTCCCCCCAATAATTGATATCCTTGTTGTTGTTCTACTGCAGTCCATTATGAACCATTGTCTAATTGTCACTAAATTGTTGCCAGAATAACATAATGGTCTAAAAAAGTTATATAAGTCATATCTACCGCGCTCAGTAGTCTAACACCGCTCGTCAATGTCATACGAGACAGCAAATCGATGAAGGCTGGACTCAAGTTTAAGACGCTTACCGGGAACCTCGTGGAATATTCCAGCGCTGTGCATCAGCAAGCAGTTCAGGTTAAGAGTGTTTGTGTCATGTGAGATGTCAGTATATAACTAAATGCAATATTTGACCACTGTTTTATGATTGAAATGTTGTACCGACCGACATTAATTTCCAAGGGTGCAAACCATTCACCATTTGGCGAAATTCGCCGATTTGTATTTAAAATCGGTGATGTTCAGTACATGATTTGTATGTCATTAATAACTGTGAATGTGATAACATTAATGGAGCAGTTTTCAGCGAATCAGGCTTAAGACAAAGAGCGAGTGTGGGTAATCTGGCAGGCTTTGAAGTAGCTTTTTAGAAAATTCTCTTGATATTGACTATCTAAGACTATCTATGAAAAAGCACAACGTAGAGGATTATTATCACCCTCAGATCAGAACTAAAACATGGTGAGACCTGCGACTTGTGACTTCTATTGTGCTTTTAGGTTTTGGCAAGGACAGTGTCATATATTCTTAATGCCAAAATTATTAGGTGATAATTTAAAATCTTAAAATGTAACATTTTCTAAATAACCATTTTATTTTGAGCATTTCATTACATCATTATGCATAAATGAGCCACCAGTTAAAGTAGTTCATCTTAAAATGTAATTGTACTCATTTATTTACCCGTATGCCGTTTTTTTGGAACATAAAAATAGACATTTTAAAAGCAGCTCTAATCCATAGAATAACAGTTTATAGTGAGCAAGAGCTGTCAAGCTTCAAAAAGGACAAATACTATAAAGCACTATAAAATGTTCAGTATAAAGACATCATAAAAGACAAGTGCACTATGTGACAAGCTTTCTGGGTCCATATAACAGCTATTGTATTGCATTGTATTGTACAGTGCTGTATGGACTGCTTTTGTTTTCAGCTTTTTTATATAGATTTTTTTTTCTCTTTGGACCTTGACAGCAGTGGTCAGTATGAGCTATTTTGAATGGAAAAGAGCAGCGTTAGGATTCTTGAAGAAAACATAGATTCTACCGGGTGGGAAAAACAGTGAGGGACAACTAGAGGGCAGTAAATAATTTGTAGTATTTTCTTTTTTGCTAACCAGCTGACACAGTCATGTAATTTTACAGATACATCAATGATGAAAAGAAATGTAAATTATATTCATTTTTCTTTGAGAAAGCACCAAAAAAAAAGAAAGAAAAGATGACTGAAACAGGCAAATAGCAATGCAGACACAGTGTTTGTCTTGCACTGTGTGCACTTTAAAAATACACGTATCTTTTAAAACCACAAATTTTACAATTTTGGGCCTTTAACGCATTTCAAGCCTACACTATGAAAATAATTGCATTCAGCACCTTTACTATATTAAAAGGACCAAAGAGGACCATTGCATTTTTTACCTCAACACCCGAAACCCCCCCCACCCACCCCCAAAATGGTTTGGTCCCCCCCAATGTTCAAGACATGGTTACGGCCTTGATTAGATTAAGATAATTCAAAGGCGTTTTTGCTTACGCAAAGCCATTAGCTGAAGTTGATGTTGGCTTGGAATCAGTTTTTCTGAAGACCCCTCTGCAAAAGTAAATTATAAAAATAAAATAAAATAAAATAAATAAATAAATAAAAAATAATTATATTATATATATATATATATATATATATATATATATATATATATATATATATATAAAACATTTAAATAAACAGAAAATATATATAAACCAATAGAAATGTACAGTATTAATAAAGATCACCTTTGTTTAAATGTTTAAATGACCTGACAAAGGATGCTTATTACCTGATTAAGTATCCAGATGCTGGTGCTGTTGGTCTGTGAAAGCAAAAATTAAACATAGTTACACAATTATTTTACATGTAAACATCTGAGTTTCAGGGATTACAAAACTCCTCTAAAATTACAGACATATTGACCTTATTCTGTCTCATATTCTACAAACTATCTCTCTTATAATGTATGTCACCCATTACTCCTCATTGGTAAACCCACTGTTGTAACACCTGCAGCATTTCATATGACTGTAAAAAAAAAAATACACTCCAGTTTCTTCCTGTTCGTGACGAAACAGTTGAAGTACTTCAACTTGCATGCCTGACCCTCTTGGTGTAACAATATATCCGTACATGCTGCATAAACTGTTGTCATCTCTAGACAAGACTACTGCAATGCAGTTCTGGCATCTCTAGAGGGGACAACTGCAAGGACAGTTGCTTAAATTCAATTAATTGACTCTGTGAGCACTTGACTCAAAACTGTTAATGCACTTAGTACATCTCAGTCACAGATTACACATGAACTACTCTTCCCATCTAACTCTTGACTAGGATACTCTCATGTTACTGTCTACATAGAATGAATGACTTATTGCGTATGTTGTTGCATTTCTGCATTTCTAAGTTACTTTGGATAAAAGTGCCTGCTACATGAATAAATGTAAATGAAATATATCTCATGGAAGGTTGTCATACACATCTGTGTTGGTTGTGGGTTGAGGCGCTTTGGTCGTAGGTGATGTAGCAGGACTTGTTTCTGCGAAAATCCCATTTGTGCGGTTTGCTCGCACCTCAGCCATCCTACAACAAGAAAATAAATGTTCAGAACTCTTAGTTTGTAGCGTGCATTTTAGTAGACCAGGGGGTGTCAATCTCCTTGATATTAACATTTTTATTGATTCCATCCACACAAAACTATAAACACAACATAAAATACGGAATCAGTCATATAAATTAAACCACTCCCCCCCCCCCCCCCCCCCCAATAAAAAATAGAAACAAACTAAAAAAAAAATCAATATATACTTAAAAAAACAATAATGCACATACACATAAAATTCAAAATCCCTCTCCACTACCCCTCCCCGACAACCCTCCAAAAAATCTAAATCTCCACCCCACTTCCTATTAAACAAATCCCACTTTCCCAACCTTCTGTGAATCGCCACAACCTCACCCATCTACCCGCACCACTCCCGAAACGAGGGTGCCCCAGCCGCCTTCCACCCCCAGAGAATTATTCACCTGGCCATCATAACTCCGCCCAGGACCCAAACTCTCACGTGGCTATCCCCAAAATGAATGACTTCCCCATCACCCAAAATGCAAAATGAGTCTGGGGCAAAATGAAAATTGTGCGTCCAACACATCACACATAAATGCCTGAATTTTCAACCAAAATTCCTGTATTTTAACACATCCCCAAAAAACATGGGTTGTGTCCCCCGTCTTCTGTTTGGCATCGCCAGCAGGTGGGTGTGTCTTTAAGACCAAGTCTATGCAGTCAAGAGGGGTCCAATACAATCGATTCAAAATCTTAAATTGCATAAGACGCACCCTTGAATCTCTAGATACCACCCACACCCCCCTCCTCCAATACCAAGTTTAGATCTTTCTCCCATATCCTCTTGAGAGAAGTTGAAGTTTTGTCTCCGAAACCCTGAATAAACAAGGAGTAATACACTGATGCCTCATGAACTTTTCCAGAAGCAGTGTTCACCACTTCTAGAGTATCTGCCCATTTAGGGGGGCATATGGCTTGTCAATCTTATTGTTAAGTTCTTCCTCACCATGGTTTCTCCTCCTCCTCCTCTTCCTCGTTCTTGATATTTTCTCCCTGACTTCGTTGTATCCAGCTGCTGTCTCCTTTCAGAGCAGTACGGACCTTGGTGGTCTTCAAAACTGACTGTCTGTTCCCCTCTACTAACAAGACAGAACATTTACCACAAACAAACAAGAGATCATTCAGTATCTTAACTATGCAATAGTAAGCCACAAGACAATTGATCCAGTGGTAACTGAGGCACAGTTGAATGGGGAAAATGTGATACCTTTATGAATTAAAAAAATGCAGTATAACAATGAGAGTCGAGTGTGTGTGAAACAATGTATGATATGCGGCACAACAGGACTGAACACACTGATGCAGTACATCAATGCATTGTTCGAGTAAGAGTGGAATGTCATAAATTAATAGCTGTAACTTATGAACAAATACTGACACATTGGTCATCGCAACTTACCACTGGCCATTGTTAGCAGAACTCTTGTCAGAAAACTGCTTCAAAAAGTAACCTGGATTAGAGAAACAAGGCACTTGTTAAAAAAAAAAAAGAGACAAAGTCGATTTTCAATAAATGGCATTTATTGTCATTTTAATGAATGCTATTATAGTCACTAGATGTGTGAGAGTTTTAGAGTGTGAAACAAAGGTGCATGGACACTAAGTTATTTAAATGTTCAAAATGACATGTTTGATGTTTTAAAGCATAACATATATTGCATAGTTTTACAAAATTACATTTCATTCATTTTCAAGCATTCTGCACACAAACACCAACTTCTATCTATTGCGTTTATGTATACGAAGGGCTTGACCTTAAATCTAGAGCATTTTGGGGGAGTTGCCGATTTGTAACTGATCTAGGTGACGCTTCACAATAAAGTTGTCTTCGTTAACATTAGTTAAAGGTGCACTCAGTAACTTTTGTCTTTGTGCCATCTTGGACTTACACTGACACCTAGTCGCTTGGATGCAGCATCATTTAAAATCAATAGTTTTCAGTTTTAGATGCCATTGTAGAAAAGTAGTATTCACAGTCAGCCATGATTAATTTACTCAATGAGTGAAAGTGTCAAATAACAGGATGGTTACTGAGATTAAGCAAGTAGTATTCGGCTGGTCATGTGATTCTAACATGGCAGCCCCCATGTGCAGACCCTCTTCATGTAGAATAAAACAGCTTTTATAAGGTAACTGATATGAGTCTTCATTTTAATGTGAGTGCTCATGATTTCCTACATATACTTCAAAATTACAATTCATGCCTTTAATTTGAATTTCAACATACAGTATATACTTTTAGATTAAAAGTTTTATATTTTAAAATTAGTTAATGCATTGTGACCTAAAATGCACATTAAACGATATAATTTTGATTATTAACGTTAACAAAGATTGATAAATGCTGTAAAAATCATTGTTAGTTCATGATACCTAATGCATTAACAAATAAAACATTTTTGTAAAGTGCTACATAATCTACAAATATATTAAACGTATATAAATTATACTCTAAAGTGAGTTAAATGCCCAAAACTCCTAGTATTTTAGTTTAATGCACACTTTGTTTACATAAAAGTCCATGCATTGTTGTTGCGTAAGATTACCACCAAAACAATGAAAGATTCATGCAAGTCATGGAATTCCCATAGATTTATTCCATCTAATGCTAAAAACAGGGAAGAAGGAAAGGCATGTTGCTGAAATGCGAAACAGTCTCAGTCTTTAATGAGTATAATTGTTCACATAATTCATTCCTTTCAGCATAACTCACAAATCTGAAATATTTATGTTAAACAAATTATTTTTGGTAGTTTGAATCACAGATAAACAGCTGTGGGGTTCTGTAGATGTGAAACATTAAGCAAGATTCCAGAGTTTCATTTCACAACATGTAGCAAAGCCTGTCCATCCACTCGAGAGAGAACACCCGCTCTGACAACCACAACCTCTGAACACCTGATCAGATTCAACTAATCAAAAGAACTAAAGGCCCATTAGTTTATGATATGACATCCAGTCAAAGCCAATCATAGCATTTTGTGGTCAGTTTAGGTGACACAAGAGGGTAAATCCAAATTATTATTTCCTGAAATATCTAGGGAGAATTCAGCTAAATCGGGCCATTTATTTGCACTCATTTCTTAAGTCAAAAAGTTCAGAATTGACCCCAGTGTAGTAAACAACTGGAACATGCAATGAAAAGGCAGCACCCTTAATTTCCATAATAACAATTGCAGTATTGGTTGATTTCCAAGTAAACGCCCCATTGACATTCATTACACTGTACTAATCTGATATGCCCATGCATAATTTGCCTCAACAGTATGCTTTAATTCTTAATTATCTGTCACTAGTATGTGGAAAAACCATTAAATCAAATGTCCAAATGTTAAAAATGTAAGTTTGACTATGTGGTGAGGCTTATTCCCATAATTCAATTTTCTTAAGTATATTAAAGCTTTCCAGGAATTAAAACAGACTCCATCAAGCCAAAAGCTTTCTTATGAAATAGGCTACTTCCTAAATGAATCAGAATTGCACAATGGTGACACAAAGTTACCTCCGTGAGTAAACACAGTTTGTGCTTGACAATGACAGAGCGAGGGCAAAATAACTATATGAAGGCAAATAAACTTTCACCAGTTCAGTATTCCAGCCAATACGTATACAGAGATTAAATCAATACATAATGGCTTATATAGAAGAATGGACTGAAATCATCTCAATGCTAGCAACATTTAAGACTAGATAATGGTTGTCAAGTCCAATTTGTAACAAAACAAGCAAGTTAGAAACTAGAAGCTTGTGATATTTTCTTGATAATCACAGATGACTTACCTGATTATCTGTAGTAACTTGGTGCGATCACAGGTGCACTGAAGTGTTCTGGAAATTTCACCTGATGGATTGAGCTCTTAGTCAATAAACACACGTTGAGGAAAGGTGTGCACTGACAGCTATCTCCTTGAGCGAGCAAGTACGGGTGTGGGCACAGACCTGCCCAGCCAGTTGGGGAGGCCAATCCAACCAAACATAGGTGTGTACCTGTGTGTGTGTGTGTGTGTGTGTGTGTGTGTGTTTGTGTGTCACTTCATGTTTTGGGTGGAATGGGAAGTGTATTCATCTCTTCCCTTTATTTGTTTAATTCAGATACATTGTTTCACAGAGTCAGAGCTACAGAAAACAGTAACTGGAGGTGATGTCATGCCACATCTAAACTGGCTGAATCGAGATCAGGGTTCCTTGCCTGTCTAACAAAACAAATCAACATGATTTAAAGACAGAAACTGCTTGGAGAACAGCATCCGGAGGGACAGTGCAAAGCCCATAATGTGTTCCTGTGGGACTGATCAATATAGCTACTACAGTACAACTGCTTGGGCCCTTTAATAAGCACAGGGTGCAGCGGAAATTCATTTAGATGTGTTTAATATAATTTGCAGTAGAGAATGTAGCAGGTTGCATGTTTGTTTTGGGACCAAAGACAAATAAGAATGTCAGAGTTCATGAAAAGTTGTTTAAAAATCTAAATCAATATACCAATGTGTTCAATGTGTACGTATTCTTCCAAGATAAGCAAACAAACAAAACAATATTTTGAAATATTTATTGATTTTTTTAAGCATGAATAATATGAATTTGTCTTCAGTATACCATTTAAAAACCTAAAATAATCTTGTAATTCAATAATAATAATACAAAAATCAAACTATGATATTCTCAACAAAATGGCTTCCTGCATGTTAGTTACACCACATTGAAAGATTGTGGAATTTGTATAATATATATACACTACCGTTCAAAAGTTTGGGGTCACTTACTCATTCTTTATTTATTTATTTATTTCACATTTTAGAATAATAGTAGTCAGCAAAACTATGGAATAATAGAAATGGAAATATGGGAATTATTTTGTGACCAAAAAAATCCAAAATAAATCCAAAACTATGTAATATTTTAGCATCTTCAAAGTAGTCACCCTTTGCCTAGATTTTGCAGACATGTACTCGTGACATTTTCTCAACCAACTTCTTGAGGAATCACCCCGGGATGCTTTTTAAACAGTATTGAAGGAGTTCCCATCTATGTTGGGCACTTATTGGCTTCTTTTCTTCATATTTTGATCCAAGTCATCCATTTCAAAAACTTTTTTTTTTTTTAGGAAATTTTAGATTTGTAATTAAATAAATGTATATGTTTTGGCAGAATAATATTTTGTCTACAAAGTTAATTTCAAACTTTTAAGCATACACCTTCAGATCAAAAGATTTTTAAGATCATGAGAAACATTTCAGACAAGTGACCCCAAACTTTTGAACGGTAGTGTATATATATATATTTATTTTATTTTTTTTTACAAGAATTACAGACTTTTTCCTTAGAATTTTTGTCTTACAAAATGGTATTTTATATAAACACCATGGGACCATGCAGCCATCATACCGCTCAGGAAGGAGACAAAGTGTAAAAGTGCAAATCAATCCCAGAACAACAGCAAAGGACCTTGTAAAGATGCTGGAGGAAACGGGTAGACAAGTATCTATATCCACAGTAAAACAAGTTCTATATCAACATATCCTGAAAGGCTGCTCAGCAAGGAAGAAGCCACTGCTCCAAAACTGCCATATAAAAGCCAGACTACAGTTTGCAAGTGCACATGGGGACAAAGTACTTACATTTTGGAGAAATTTTCTCTGGGCTAATGAAACAAAAATGGAAATGTTTGGCCATAGTGACCATTAATATGTTTGGAGAAAAAAAGGGTGAGGCTTGCAAGCAAAGAACACTATCCCAACCGTTCAGCATGGGAGTGGCAGCATCATGTTGTGGGGGTGCTGCAGGACGGACTGGTGCACTTAACAAAATAGATGGCATCATGAGGAAGGACAAATATGTGGATATACTGAAGCAACATCTCAAGATATCAGCCAGGAAGTTATAGCTCGGTCGCAAATGGACAGTGACCACAAGCATACCTCCAAAGTTGCGGCAAAATGGCTTAAGGACACCAAAATCAAGGTATTGGAGTGTCCATCACAAAGCCCTGACCTCAGTCTGATAGAAATTTGTGGGCAGAACTGATAAAGTGTGTACGAGCAAGGAGGCCTACAAAACTGACTCAGTGACACCAGTTCTATCTGGAGGAATGGGCCGAAATTCCAGCAAATTATTTTGAGAAGCTTGTGGAAATCTGCCCAAAACATTTGACCCAAGTTAAACAATTTAAAACCAATGCTACCAAATACTAACAAAGAGTATGTACATTTCTGAGGACTTGTGAAAAACTTTAAATATATATATATATATATATATATAAAATACACACATATATATAAAATACACACATATATATAAAATACACACACACACACACACACACACACACACACATATAACTATAGTGTGTGTGTGTATTTTTTTTTTATATATATATATATATATATATATATATATATATATATATAATGTTTTTTTTTTAAATTCAGAAATGTTAATTGGGTTTATCCAAGACATTGTGTGTTTGAACTTCATTTTTATAGTTTTTGGGAATAAATTAATACAATAAATAAATTAATAAATCCGGACCAAAAAAAAAAACTGTTTAAATATTAAAGACCACTGATGCTGAAACAAAAACAACTGTACACAACTGTGATTCCATACACCAAAGGACAGCCTACAACTAACTGCTTAGATAAACGTGTCAACGGTAACCCAATGTTCAGTCAAGGTGAACTGCTGAGTCAAGCGTCCATAAATGAACACGAATGCACCAATCCAAACCACAGCGTAAAACTGTCTCACACACTCGTTTACAACAAATAGGGTGTGTGCGGTCTCTAGGATACTCACTAACCCAATGACCAGCATTCTGCTGCCTAAAGACACATTCACACCCCTGTGAGCGCGTCTCTCGAGAGAACCAACAGGCCCGATACAGTTTCATCATGGGTAACGCCTACTGCAGTGGGAAAGAAACAGGTTTGACGATTGTGAGTCATAGTGATAGTGATTCATATCTTTGCGTGGGGAATGTCAGCTATCTGAACAACACCCCCACCTCCCATTCAACGCCTGTTGGAGGAATTGTAAAAATTTACCATTGGGGAAACATTGCTGTCATTTTTTATAATGCATCGCTGAAGGATTACTAGTGTGAAATGAAAGTTATATGCATATGTGATTGATGCGATTTGTCATGAAATATGGGTGATCAAGAAATGGAAATGGACAGGAAAAATGCTTCCTAAGTAAAAGTATTTCCATCCCATTATTACTCTTTTAGAATTATAATTACTCAAAAGGTGTGACATCACAATGATATAATTAATTGACATTTTACACAAACTGGTCTTTTTGTTGACGCAGGAACAGATTGTCATAATACAACCACCAAAAGTGACTCTTAGGTGAACGTGAAATCAAATTTGACCCCATTTAGGTTCATAAAACACATTCATGGTCTTGTTGTTTATAGCTTTGTAATCTTTAATCAAAAAGTAACAACTTGCTCCACCTCTAAACCAACTTTCTTTTTCCGCTAACATCACTTGGGGCATGTGGGCAGGAACAGTATTAAAGAATATTCAGGGTTAAATACAAGTTAAGCTCAATCGACACCATTTGGGGCATAATGCTGATTATCACAAAACATATAAAATTGGGGGCCTGAGTAGCTCAATGAGTAAAGACCCTGACTACCACCCCTGGAGTCATGAGTTCGAATCCAGGGCACACCGAGTGACTCCAGCCAGGTCTCCTAAGCAACCAAATTGGCTCGGTTGCTAGGGAGGGTAGAATCACATGGGGTAACCTCCTCATGGTTGCTATAATGTGGTTCTCGCTCTCGGTAGGGTGTGTAAGGAGTTGTGCGTGGATGCTGTGGAGAATAGCGTGCAGCCTCCACATGCACTATTTCTCCGTGGTAACGCGCTCAACAAGCCACATGATAAGATGCGTGGATTGACGGTCTCAGATGCGGAGGCAACTGATATTCATCCTCCACCACCTGTATTAAGGCGAAACAACCATTTAAACAACTTTAAAGCTCAAATAATACACAAGTTTTAACAGAAGAATGAATGCAAGTGCTTTTATACATTTTTAATCTTAACATTTCTGCCTTTAAACCTTCCAAAAATTGTCCTCATTCATTTCCATTGTAAGTGTCTCACTTTAACTTATATTGTTGCTTAAAGAAAGGGACGAGTCAAAATTATTTTTGTTGTAATCAACATTATGCCACAAATGCTTTTGATTGAGCTTAACTTGTGTTGAACCCGGAATATTCCTTTAACCAATAGACCACAACAAAGCCCACCCACTTTTTCAGCTGTCTTGGTTCCAAAATCATTTTTCCCATAGGGAAGAATTAAAGGTTTGATTTAAAGCAAAAAAGAAAGTGAAAACTGTGACAAAAAGACAAAAGTTCAGAGTTATACCTAAAACTTAACCAAAAAAGGAATGTGATACAATAAAAATGTATACAGAGTTAGACTTGAATAGCTGTTTCATAAAGTTTGAATTCTTTTGATCCAAAAATATCAATATTTTCCATCTGAAAATGTACATTTAATTAATAGGAATAATTAAGTGCATTGTTAATGCAATCTATAAAATAAAAACATGGTAATCTAAGGCTTATACTACAGTTCAGCATAAAGTAAAAACTCCAGCCTCAGCGTGCAAGAAAAAAGTATTTACTCTGGTATTACACTCCATTCCTTAGATGTGGGTAGCTCTCTACAGTGCGTGCTATAGCCTCTTGTAAAGGAACCACGGGCTGGTAACCCATGTCCTGCTTGGCACGGGCACAGCTGTAGTAGTGGTAGGTGCCAGCCAGAGCTACTCGCATGGGGGTGAAGGTGGGTTTGACCTGGATCAGGGGCCGCAGTATGAAGGCGATCAGCCACAGCAGCAAGGCGATTCCATACACCAGCATGTAAGGCAGGTGGTACCGTGGGGCGCTGTAGCCCAAACCCACCAGAATCTGAGACATGAAATCCCAGAAACGCACGGGCTCGTCATTGGTTATGTGGTAAGCCTGTTAATAAGAGTTAATTCAGAGAAACCATTCATACTGTACTGTATCCAAAAAAGGAATTACAATTATTCTAGTCACAAAACTGCTAGAAGAGCTACAAACGTCACTGTATTGAGTAATACAAATGTATTAAAAACGGCATACTAAAAAAAAAAATGTTAATTCATCATCGTTGCATTTAATGAATGATCGAAACCCCTATGAGACGATGTGTTTTTGTAAATGTTACTCCTTGGAAATCATGGAAACTTGATGCATCATTAACATGGGTTGTTTACACTGTACATACACATATGTGGGACTCAATCTATGAATGCACTTCTAGAAGTAACTTACACTTACATTCATTCACGCTCTCTCACACACACACACACACACACACACACACACACACACATTCCGTACCTGACCACAGAGGGGAGAATCAGGCTTCAGGCGTTCAGCCGCTAAAATATGCCCATGAACTACATTCTCCACATAGGTAAAGTCCACAAGATTGGATCCATCTCTATAAATATACATATATATAAAAGAACAAACTCAGGATCAGGCAGCACATTCATTTACAATCACATTATGATCATGCCAAACATTTACACACTATGTTTAGATAGACACATTGATAATATCTAAGGAGCTTCCCAAGTATGTCCCTTGTAGCTTGAGCCAGGGCTGGACTGGGAAGAGACATCGGCCTGGGATTTTACTTTTTGGTTTTCTGCATATCGCGGCACGTTTTGTGGACAGTTCTGCATAACGTAGTGGCTCACTGTTGCTTATCGCGGCCCATTCAGCACGTTTCGAGGCAGAACCACTGGCACGCTCAATTCTCCCGATGGCCATTCCACCCCTGATCGGCCCAAAAGTGCGTCGGCCAACTGGGAAAATGCACGGTATGCCAGATTACCTGTCCAGCCCTGGCTTGAGCCAACCATGAGGACAGGTAGATGAAAATGATTGTTGCTCAGTTGAGCAAATGCAGTGCTAACCATAGCATAGTTACTAGACTACACTCTGTAGTGCTTCCAACCAGTATGTATTTAGCATGCTAATATACACTTTCACTAGTTAGTACACAAAGAAATAAGAGATTTATTTGAGTTGCATCGACATGTTTAATTTTGTTGGGTTTACCCAATTCAACTAGGTTATTTCTACTCAAAGTGTGTGTGTGTGTATATATATATATATATATATATATATATATATATATATATATATATATGTTGTCAATACATGCTTGTGTGTCTGAAAAGGAGCAAACCCCCACAGTCTTGTTCCAACATCTAGTGGAAAGCTGAACGAGAAGAGTTAGTAGCAAAGCGAGGACCAACTCCATATTAATATTGAAATTAAATGTTCTACAAACACATGGGTGTGGCATTTGGGTGACCACATATTTTAATGAAGTGGATACAAAGAGAGCTCAGACAAACTAAAGACACTGCTGCTTTAAAGGATGTAATGAATTCTTTGTGCAGTCATAAAAATAACTTTAAGACAATCAATAACAAACTTCTAAACTGACTGCGTCTACCAGGAAAGGTCTGTATGAGGTACTGTATGAAAGTCATTAAAGAGTTGAAAATTACATCCTATAATACATGTATTGCATTTGGAAGAAAATCTGTATAAATGATGTGCAAATTGAATGCATCTACTGCACAGTCCACCCGTTCTATACAACTTTCCTCAATGTTAAAAAATTGCATGATAATTTTAAAAAGAAAAATGGTGTGTAGCAGTTTGTGGTTGTACACTGCACATTGCATATGGTACAATACATACTAAAGTATACAGATTATTTCCATCACGGAAAGCACGCGTTCCACCATTGACAATGTATTCATTGGCATGCAAGCAATAAGGCAGAGAGATAAATGAACATGATGCGTATTTTTAAGGCCTTCACGCAGCCCATCTTCATTATGAGGTCTATGGGAAGCGAAACACTCAAAAAGTGGAACAAAACTGCCCTTTATAGTCATGCTTGTGCTCACGGCCGTGATGCACTTGGTTCCCTTTTTTTATGCTTTTTGCTCTCAAAAATATTCTATTTAAATGAGGGGATGTTAAAGCAAGAAATGTTTTTAAAATGGGCATATGGGGTGGGAGGGATGTGATCTGGCACAGAGAGTAGCAAGAAAAAAACCTTTTCAAAAAGGTTGCTCACTTCTGGTAAAGATAATGACAATCTGCCACCTAGTGGATTCAAACTGTCTCTGCACCACTACTGTCAAATGGGAAGTGGTGCACTGGTACAAAAGCTGTCAGAAACTGCATACTGTCAGAGTATGTACTGCATTTGAAGGACACACTTCTCGGTCTGTAAGAAAGTGTTTTCTTTAGGAATGCAGGTGAGCAGTATTAATAGATTTCAGACATACTTCATTAAGAATGTGGGCATTGTCATGTGACCGGAATATATGACGTAATAACAACAACAGAGAAAACAATGTACTCTGTTTTTGTTAAACAATCACTGTTTAAGCACAAAAAAAAACAGCTTCCTTGTAATATATATATATATATATATATAGCCAGGTTTTTGAAGGTTACTTTAAAAATGTAATCCATTACAAATACAGATTACTTCAGTAACTCAATCCAGTTACTTCAATAAGAAAGTAATCAGATTACTGTTTGATTACCTCAATAATCGCATATGTGAATAACGTTAAGAGAAAATAATTTGAATCATGCCTTTTGAATGCAAACAAACCATATTTGTATAATGTTATGAGTGATGTAGCTATTATTATGTACAGTATAAGACAACAAAATGAGAAACCCTGTTTAATAGGAAAACAGAATATGTTAAAATGCACAACAAACCTGCATTTTTAATCAAATCAGGTGATCTGTTCCAGAAAAGAGTTCATTTTCTGCACTGAATTATGTCTTGGTTAACATTAAACGGATATACCTCAGATTAAAAAACACTTCAAAGTTGGATTCTGCCATGTATTGCAGTTAGCATGTAGACTGATTGGTACTGACCATTCATTAACTTCCGACTGCAATAGGTAGATCACAGGCTATCTTCTTAATCTTTATCATCATCATCATCATTATTATTAATGCCTCCAGTGTCCTCTGCTTCTATTCCTGCTCCCATGAAAACTATCGAAAGACGGTGTGACGGTGAAATTAGGGGACACTTATGACTATTTTTAGCTATCCTAGCAATGTGGGTCTTACCTTTAAATACTTCTTTAAATGATGTACCGGGTTCTTGGAAAAACACTGCATCTTCACAACTGGAAGTTATTAATTGCTCTGAACTGTAATGTCGTTTCCCTTTACTCCATTGAAGTGACAAGAATGTTGGAATTTTAACAAAAATAATCATATTTCTCCAGTGGCTACTGCCATTAAACTTTTTAATGGTTTGACCTCGTTTGAAGAACGCAGTGTTGATGTGAGACAGGTGTTATTTGTGCATGTGACAGTAATGGCACTATTCCACTGCATGTTACGGTTCGACTCTACTCGCTTTACTTTTCTGAGCTTGCATTTCCACTGCAGTTTAGTGCCGTCCCAACATGGATGGGATTATAGGCTGATCGCCATAGTTGCGCCGTCTCTACTGCCATGACATCATCTTACAATAAACAATAACACGATCGCTAGCTGTTAGCTACTAGCTCATTGTGCTGCATAAAGCAGTTGTTGCATGGTGATTTTACACAAGTGTAACAGTTAAATTGGTCTGGTTGTTTTAGAAGCTTTCCAGTAGCTGTTCGACTAATAAAGTGAAGCTTTCAAGCAGAGTATAGAGTTAATATAACAAAACGTACCATCCTCCATCGTGGTTGAGTCCAGGGCACTCTCCCTCCCATTGCTCGCCGGTTTAGATAGCGCCCATTTGGTTGAACCATTTCCACTTTTCCTTGATGGTTCTGTAGTCATTTTAAATTTTTATTTTTTTTTACTTTTCCCTACACTGTTGGTAGGTCAGGTGATAGCCATGATAGGTCCGGTGATAACCTCGTTTATTGACAACGGCATTGTTTTGCGCACAGCCATTTCTTTTTACAATTCAAAAGTTCTGTGAACAAATGATGCTGCCATCACTGTTTACAACTTTAAAACTAGTGGGTTGATGTCCTGTGACGCAAATCTAGTGACGCTGGCAGTGACGATTTTCTCTGACCAATCAGTGATCTGCAGGATTTTGACGTCACATTTAGTATCGGCTCGGCTCGCTTGGAACCTCGACCGAGGTGGTACTAAAATAGTACCAGGTTATCCACAGTGGAAAACCCCCAAAAAGCGAACAGAGTCGAGTCATATCGTGCAGTGGAAAAGCCCCATAAGTGGTGCCAGATTCGCGTGAGTCAAGAGAGAGAACTAGAAGAAATCTCCAACACGCTTCCAATCATATCTGAAGCACTCTAAAGCAAGCAGCGGTATTTATCATTTTATGCATTGAAAATTGTAATCCTGCAAGTAATACCAATTTTTACCAAATGTAACTGTAATCTGTACACATTGAGTTTTATGTAACTAAGGGATTACAGTTACACAATTTCTGTATCCTGATTACTTAAAACCGTTACAAGTATTCCGTTACTCCCCAAACCATCTCCTCAGCTGCCAAGGGATTATGTCCAAAATTTCCAGTTGATCCGCACTTCAGAATCTCTCTGGAAATTAGAAGTAGGCCGATATATCAGTTTTACTGATTAATCGGTGCCGATAGTTGCTTTTTGGAACTATAGATTATCGGTAAAACTCTTGACAATATTTTTTAATGATTATTCTTCCATGTTCCTCTGTGGCCAGCGCTGGAAGATTCTACAGTATAAAAGCGGGCTCTAGAGATGAAATAAAAACAATCAATAATGTCTTGTGTGGATTTGCTGTATCTACAGCTTTCATCATTGACAATATTCATCCATGTTTTGTATCCTCACTTCAGTGAATATTTTGTTTTTTGATTAGATAATTAAAATAACATTGTGTCTCCAACTTCATATCTTGTGAATTATAAACCTTATTCCTCATTAAACCTCATCTGGTGAAATATATAGGCTATAAAAAGCTTACTTTGGGTAATAGTTCAATATAAAGCATTGTCATTTCAAAATAAAAGTCCCAGAGTAATTTGGGCTTGTTTAAAGTCCCAAATTATGCACCAAATAATTTAATTTTTTCATAATTATAATTGGGATTTTTCTTGAACAGTAAACTAAATCTGGAATTGAGTTTACTGTTGGACTCTTATAGCCTGTCTTTGCATGTCATAGTAAGGAAAGACTAAGAAAAAGTGCAAGTGGTATGAAAGTGCAAGTGCATGGCGATCATCTGTGTTCTGCGACTGCTATCGGGTCCTTGAATAACATAACGTGTGAGTAAGGGCAGCCGGAACGATGATGCCCCTCTCAGGAGTTGGTGCCCTACGCAGACCGCATAATATGCGTATAGGGAGAAGCAGTACTGCCGGAAATAGTAGGTCATTCTGGGATTTCTCACTTACTTTCTTATGAATACTGAGGATTTGAACACACTACTCCATTAGCATACTGTACTTGGGAAGTATGCTATATAATGGGGAAGTATGGATAATTGGAGGCAGCTAAAGTCTTCCATGGATCTGTAGGCAAAATGTCAGCACTGCTCACCCGATAATGAACTTCATTTTTCCTCTGCGGGCCATGTCTACCAGGATGGGTACTAACTGAGGGTCCCGGGGGCCAAAGATGCCATGCGGACGGATGGCAACTGTGAGAAAACCCTTATCTTTACTGCACGCCTCCAACACCAACTGAGCAGGGAGAGATAAAGATTAATCTTAATGCTTCGGAGACATGGAGGATTTGCTTCTAACACTGAAGCGCAATGATTCAGTACATCAATCAAAACACCAAGAACAAAACACACAGTGACATGAATAAAATAGAAATGTATTTCATAAAATGGTCATGAAGAGAAAGAATGCCATGGATCTGATTTATCCTTACCTTTTCCTGCTGGATTTTGGTTTCTGTATAATAATCTATTGGCTTTTTTGCATAAGGCAAATCCTCTTTCCCATTCTTGATGTCAGTTCCTTCGAACACCACACTGGCACTGCTGGTCAGTACTAATTTCTGTAAAAACAAGGCTTAATTTACTAGAGCTGCACAATTCCTCAGATAAATAAGCAAGATAACGATCGCAGCTGCGTGGACTAAAGGGGTCATGAGGAATAAAATTTTCCTTTATCTTTTGACATATAAGAGGTGATTGTACTATAAAAACATACTGCAAGTTTCAGAACTCAAAACTTCCTCCACACTACAAAAAGAGCATTTGATGAAACCAAAACGACTCATTCTCTACTTCCTCCACACTGCGATTCGCATCGGTCCGCCTCCACAACAACACATCAACGCCTAATTTACCTTTAATTACTTCCGTAGCCCCGCCCAGTAGCAGTGAGCAGTGAGATGGTAAGAAGAGACAGAGGTCATTCAACTGGAGATAACCAATCATAACAGTGGGCGCGTACTGTCAAGTCTTAAAGGAGAAGCAGAACCAAAACTGAACGTTTCTGACAGAGGGTCAGAATGAGGGTGGAAAATGATCATGTTTTACAAATATATGGCTGGTTTTTTCTGTAAAAACATATAAGTGTATATAATAAAAATATTATATAAAAAAAAAGACATCATGACTCAAGACCCCTTTAAGCATTCCATTTTGGTGCACTCCCATTAGCCATGTTTCCACTATCGGGTATGCTAGTGCCAGTAGCGTTCCCACGGTCACTTCTGGGGATTCATCGTGCCTCCTCTGGGCTTTCTCGGGGCCAATGGCCTTTGGCCCACCGATTACCCTAGGGCCAAACAAGGCCAACTGGGGAGTGAGGCGGGGTCAATGTTTCACAGAATTTTCCAGCTTGTGTATCCAGCACACAATGGTACAGTTTCGGGGAAAATGTACAGTACAAATCTGTTAAAACGCACAATGGACAAAACGGTGTCCAAAGAAAGAATTTTCCATTGTTTGAGATCATGGAAGGTATGCTGGGACATCGTCCTGGTTTGGGTGTACTTATCCTTTAATGTCAACAATATTATATGTTCTACCAGTTTGTCAACATGAAACAACATTTGCAACTCATTTTACTTCCGTAATGTGCCGCATATCTGCGTAAAAACAGGATATTTGATTGGGAATTGACTGGATCGTGAAAATGGCTGTTCCATTTGTTTTCTTTGGACTAACGTGCACTTGCAAAAGAACAAGAATGTGTATTAAGAATGTAAATAGGACCGATATTGATTTTATTGCAACTTTTTAAACAAAACTGTCCACTAAAATAAGCCAAATGGAAATCTTATCAATGATTACTGATAATTTGGCAATTTAACTTTATGCGAAGACTGGTACCTGCACTCCTGCCTCATGGCAGGCCTGTATAACAGTCCGTGTGCCATCAATATTGACCCTCTGAAACAGTGCGAGGTCATCACTTGCTGGTGCAGGTGAGGCACAGTGAAATACTAAAGACACATCTTTCAAAGCCACAAGCAAAGCCTAAAAAAGAGAGAAAGAGAACAAATAAGGCAGTGAGGACGTGCTTATTGTGTCATTTTGAATTGATTCCTCAGTCGAACTGGTGATCAGTCCCCACCTGTTTGTCACACAGGTCCCCTTGGTGAAAGGTCACTCCTGGACGTTCATAGGCCTGTCTGATATCAAACACAGCCACTGCGTATCCTTTGTCCAATAAATGCTCCACAAGGTGTCTGCCGAGGAATCCAGACCCTCCGATGACAGCGCACCGCTTGTTGCTCTGAGGGAAAACAATTATTATATCAAAACGTCACATTTTTGGTTAGTTGTCATTTATCTTCTACAATAAAGATAAAACCATATTAATTGGCAAGTAAATATAATACAAATTGGAAGTTTATTATCAATTGCCAAGGCTGTAAGTAGATTTTGGATCTCAAAATGATCAAATATCAGCCTCGTTTGCATGATTAACACATTCATGACAAACTTTCACACAGTGCATAGTGGACACAGGCAATAAGGGCAAATAATTGCATGAATTACAATAAAAAGAGAACAAAAAAATGTGTATAGTCTGTATAAATAGGTAAGATGTGATTGTGCATTGATGACAGTGTGATCAGCAATTAATGGACAATAGTGCAAGTGTGCAAAAATATATAAAAGTTTGAATATATGTTAAGTTTACATGTTAACAGTCCATTTACATTACATTACATGCTGCCATCATGTTGTTATACTCACAGGTCTGATACGAGTTGCCATGTGTAGTTATCTCAGCTCCTTCAATAGCAGTCTAAAGATCAATACAATTAACATAAACTTGTTTAATAGCAATTAATTTAAACCATGTTACAACCTGGGTGGACCTTTAAACCATTTACTGCACAACATTTACTTTTTTAGTCTTGTTGAATTATATTAAATCCATCCTTGACATCATGTCCTACGAGCAGGTCAGTTAGAAGTTCAAGATAAAATATATATAAACCCTATTTTCTATTTTTGTGAACCTTTAGTTCAATATCACTCACCTGTACAACTCTATCGAAAGACTCTTACAGAGGTAATGATTAAAATACGAAGAGCTATCATCGGCAGAGAGCCGAGAAACATCTTATTGGCAGAGCGGACTATCAGGTATGACGCTAACGTGTCCATTTGACCAATAAGAGAAAAGCAACGTCAAAGAGCGCCACAGCGCGGACCAATCAAGAAAGAGAACACCAGTACATTCTCCTCCTCCCATGACACAATAGCCACGCCCCTATATGTGATTTGAAGCGTTTAATATACAATATTGCACGTCGTATGTTTGTATGTTTTTTAACCTGCTCCTTGATCTGCTCTCTTAACCCTTGTACGTCAATTTAAAACAAAAATGTCCTCCAAAAAAAAAAAAAAAACTGTCATAATAATATTATAAATTAATATTATTTTCCACTTTCAAGTCGTAATTGTTTTTAACCAACATCAATCCTGATCATAACTACGAAATATTAATGAAATATTAATTAACACACACACACACACACACACACACGTGTGTGTTTCCATGTTTAATGGGGACTTTCCATAGACATAAGGGTTTTTATACTGTACAAGCTATTCTATCTATCCCCTAAACCTCACAGAAAACTTTCTGCATCAACACCAAACAACATTTATGATTTATAAGATGTTTTTCCTCCTGAGGACCAACAAAATGTCCCCACAAGGTCAAAAATATCGGGGTTTCAAACAACGTCAAACAACTGCCATAAAAAATATTATATATTAATATTATTTTTAACTTTCACTTACTTAGATTTTTGAACCAACATCAGTCAAATCAGATTATCGGCAACGTAACTACAACGTCGCAGGCCCGTAATTTCATTACCATTAAAGACAACGTAATTAATTATATTAATTATATATAATTATGTACAAATATATAAAATACGGCACGAAATATACTAATAAATATACACTTACGTCCATTTGCTTTATGTTCCCCAGATACATCATCATCAGTAGACAAATCAAAGCCAACAATATTCCCATATAGATGAGATGGGGAATTAATATAACTAATATAACTCGTGATTCAGTCGTGCTGAACTATTTTCATGAAACGTCAGAAACGTAACCTAATTAATATTAATTAAATACGCCTTCACCGTATCCGCGCACCAGCTGACTTCCGTCCATTCACTAACGTCACAATTCAGCCAATCATTTAGGCCTACTGGCCAAACGTCACAGAGCGTAATCAATATTCATGAGTTAATCCTTCGCCATAGTAGGTGTAATAAATTTGCGTTTTGTTGATCTCCTCTCGCTAAAGATGGTGAGTCACTGCGTATGCAACTATTTTTTTATATTTAGGATTTCTGTATTTATTTATTTAATAAGCATCTTTTCCGTTAAACGATGTTCATTTGATTTATATGTAACCTTTAATTTTTAGCGCGTGTCCTGTGTATTTAACCATATGTGATGCTTATTATTGGCATCTGGTCCTTCCATGTCAGTACATGATGTGTGGATATTTACAAGCACTGATTTTAAAATAAATAATGTAATGCATTACATCAACGGGTTCCATTGTTCACTGCTATTATTCTCTTTCACATAATAACCATCAAACTATTTTATTTTGTATTATTAACATGTGCATTGTCCATGTTTATACTGGGCATAGTATGATTTTGTACTGTCCTGTTTTTATAAGCCGCATTAAATATTGCTCTATTCTATTCTAAATACAGGCCACTAGTCCCAAAAGACCGTCACTGGGAGCAGTAGCCCCTCGTAAAAAAGCAAACCCAAAGCCAGAACTGACAGAGGAGCAAAAACAGGAGATCCGAGAGGCATTTGAGCTCTTTGACACGGATGGCTCTGGCTACATTGAAGTAAAGGAGTTAAAGGTGAGACATAATGCCATGTAATTATTAGAAATGTGCATAATATCCTTCAGTGATAGTTTAAACAAGAGTGTGTTGTTGCGATGCACAAGGTACTGAATAAATGTATTTAATGGGAAATTATGCAAACTCTGCAAGGTGGCCATGCGAGCGTTAGGTTTTGAGCCTAAAAAGGAGGAAATCAGGAAGATGATTGCAGAGGTGGATAAAGATGCTACTGGCAAGATCTCTTTCAATGATTTTTTGATGGTTATGACTCAAAAAATGGTAAGTGTGAAACTAAAATATATATACAATTCTAGAAAATTAGTACACTGTTATTGGGTGTGTATATATTTACATACAGGACTGTGCAAAAGTTTTAGGCACTTGTGAAAAATGTTGCATTGTGACGATGTCTTCAAAAATATTGACATAAATAGTTTTAATTTATCACTTAATGTCATATAAAGTCCAGTAAACATAACAAAGCTAAATCAATATTCGGTGTGACCACCTTTGCCTTCAAAACAGCCCAATTTGTCATAGGTACACCTGGACACAGTTTATCTTGGTTGTTGGCAGATGGGATGTCCCAAGCTTCTTGGAGAATTCACCACAGTTCTTCTGTCTATTTAGGCTGTCTCAATTGCTTCTGTCTCTTTATGTAATCTCAGACTGACATGATGTTCAGTGGGGGGCTTTGTGGGGGCCATGACATCTCTTGCAGGACGCCCTGTTCTTCTATTCTAATCTTTTCTATTTGCAAAAGTCATGTTTGGAAGTCTAACATTTATATTTCCTATTGACACACTAAAGATGAAGATATAAATAACCATCTTAAGACAAATGTTTTTGTGAAACATCTTATATGCCCAAGACTTTTGCACAGTACTGTGTGTGTATATATATATATTTAATTATATGACTTGATTGCTACTGCTAATTATACCTTTATCCATTTTTTCCCCTGTGATTGTGGGGATAAATATGAAACAGACATGTTTAAATTTGATTTACCCCATTATTGTTTCCTCAAGGCTGAAAAGGACTCCAAGGAAGAAATTCTTAAAGCATTTCGGCTGTTTGACGATGATGAAACAGGAAAAATATCTTTCCGGAATCTAAAGAGAGTGGCCAAAGAACTGGGGGAGAACCTCACAGACGAAGAGCTACAGGTTCGAGAATCATCGAGGCACACACACATTTGCTTTCTGGTCTAATAAGACAAAATTGGGGTTTCCCTGAGAATTTCGGGAATACATTTCATTTCCTATCAATGTCTGTCTTGTAGGAAATGATTGATGAAGCAGACAGAGATGGCGATGGGGAAGTTAACCAGCAAGAATTTCTTCGCATCATGAAGAAAACAAGTTTGTACTGAATGCCACCATGAGCACAGGAAATCTCAATTGCTCTGTAAACATCTTAAAGATCTTTATGATTTCATAGTTTTATGCACAGTACCATTCCAAAACCTTGATGCCTGTCAACCCCAGGGGTCATTCCAGGTCCACGGGGTTTGCCAAATAGTTAAGACGTCAGCTGTTTACAAACTATATACTCAAATTTTAGGACTAAATATAATCAGTAGCATACAACAGAGTCATAAACAGATGTAGTATGCACTCAAATATTTTTTGAAACAGTCATTTTTCTTTGAGTGTATGCCTTAGGGTTTGTTATATTAAAATATTTTATGGAAAAATATTACCATATCACCGATTGAACTATCCAGGGCCTGTTTAAATGGTTTATTATTATATTTTAAGTTTACGATTGCTTCTGTTGACTTCAGAGTTTTGTATGCTTTATAATACTTCACTGCGCTTTCAGGGACATCTGTACTGTACCCTTCTTCGTGCCTCAGCTTGTGAAGAGATCTTGGCAGTTTTAGCGAATCATTATGTCATCCTGTGGTTGTAATTTTCCTATTTGTACACGTCTCCCTCAAATTAGTTTGTGATATTTTGTACTGGAGTACAATGAAGATGCTATTTAAGTATTATTTACAGTAGAATAAAATATATCAAGCAACTGTTCTTGAGATTATTGCTCTTGGGTTTGTCTCCAATTGAGTGTTTTTCTTATCCACAGTGTGTACTCTATTCACCATCATGGTGAGGAAAAAAGATGAATGAAAGTCAATGGTGACTGAGGCTGTAATTCTATTGTCTCCTTTTGTGTTGTACAAAAGTTTTACCAAGTGATATGGGTTTGGAAATAAAATTAGGGTGATTAAACAGACAAAAAAAGCACATTTTTTGTGAACTACCCCTTTAAACTACAATATGTGGTGATCACACATTTCACAGATTTGCAAAGAGATATAATGACTGAAGAGCACAACAGAAATTTGACAATATTCCCTTCTCTTGTCATTTATATACTGTAGTATGTCATTTTTTTAATCGATATCTTATGTTGTTTTAACTGTTTTTATTAAAGGATCTGTTCGCTATTTTAGCCATTCCAGAATTTCCACAAACTTGTCCCCTTTTCCAAAACCCACACTCCAAAAATACCAAAGGAGCTTTGAGGCCGACAGAGCAAAAACGGTTGTCAAAAACAACAGCAGCAAAATAGCGCCCTCATCTGACACCTGTTATGAGCAACATGTCATAAAATTGACATTAAGCCTCAATTATTCGCTGCAACTACAATACTATGAGAAGGCTCAAAATGATTGACAGCCAGAACGTCTCAGAGGCAGCGTCCCGTGGACACATTTTTGTTTGCTGTTTACAGAGTTTAGAGCGGTCACAGAGACAGCTGATGTATCTCACGACACTCATTTCATTCATATCTTTTTGGATATTTTTACATTCATTAACTTGAGAGCTCATCAATTCCGAGATTTTTTTGTTGTTGTTCTTTTACCAATTCAGTCATGTGACCCGTTTCTAATCAAATGAAATATACTCAAAGGAGTTCAAAAATTACATTTAAAACAACAGATGTTTTGCATGCAAGTTTAGCTAATTAGATAATATGCAAATATTTAAGTAATGTGTCCAAATGTCTGCTTGGATCAGTAACATGCACATTATGAACAAAAACCAAGAATGTAATGACCAAATTGTTTATTCTGAAAAAATAAAAATGTATGCACAAATTAAACATACACCAATCAGCCACAACATTAGAACCACCTGCCTAATATTGTGTAGGTCCCCCTCGTGCCACCAAAACAGCGCCAACCCACATCTCAGAATAGCATTCTGATATGATGATATTCTTCTCACCACAATTGTACAGAGTGGTTATCCGAGTTACCGTAGACTTTGTCAGTTCAAACCAGTCTGGCCATTCTCTGTTGACCTCTCTCATTAACAAGGTGTTTCCATCTGCAGAACTGACGCTCACTGGATGTTTTTTGAACCATTCAAAGTAAATACTAGAGGCTGTTGTGTGTGAAAATCCCAGATTAGCAGTTACAAAAATACTCAAACCAGCCCATCTGACACCAAAAATCATCCATGCGATTATCTTATCAGCCAATCGTGTGGCAGCAGTGCATAAAATCATGCAGATACGGGTCAGGAGCTTCAGTTAATGTTCACATCAACCATCAGAATGGGGAAAATATGTGATCTCAGTGATTTAGACCGTGGTATGATAGTTGGTGCCAGACAGGCTGGTTTGAGCATTTCTGTAACTGCTGATCTCCTGGGATTTTCACACACAACAGTCTCGAATTTACTCTGAATGATGCCAAAAACATCCAGTGAGCTGCAGTTCTGTGGACAGAAATGCCTTGTTGATGAGAGAGATCAACAGAGAATGGTCAGACTGGTTCGAGCTGACAAAGTCTACACTAACTCAGATAACCACTCTGTACAATTGTGGTGAGAATATCATCATATCAGAATGTTATTCTGAGATGTGGGTTGGCGCTGTTTTGGCGGCACGAGCGGGACCTACACAATATTAGGCAGGTGGTTTTAATGTTGTGGCTGATTGGTGGAGGAATAATTAAGCAACATGAAACACACGAAAAACAGAACACGCAGATCCCTTTGATGTCAAAACCTGAGTTGGTGACTGTATCCGCATTCTCAGATTTAACAGCACCGTATATGAACAGATATCAATGAGGCTAATAAATCATACAGCTCCTACATCATAAGATTTTGGCCCTTAATTAAAATTATTTCACAGTAAAAAAAAACAAACAAACAAGACTGATTCCCAGCAAGTCCACATAGACTTAACCAAACAAACTAACAAGTGCAGCAGCCTTGATGGCGTGAGGTATTCAAGGGTTTGTGTGTCCAATCAGAGATCAGCTTTGACTAAAACGTGTCTTGCTTGCAAAGTCGGCACTGAGTTTGCGCATGACCTCGGCATGACTCTGGCCCGCCAGCTCTCGTCTCGCAGTGCTGTAATGCTCCTTTACGAAGGTGGCGAAGGGTGCTGGTCCCCGTGGGTTTGATGGAGTCAGTAAGACCAGCTGTCCAGTGCACAGAGCACACACAAACTTGGAGGTGTCCAGTGACTTAGAATGACGTCCGATCCTGTGCAACAGAGATGGTTAAGTTGATATTTGATCAGGAACACTTTAAAAGTAGGCACAGTCCATTGATAAACACTTTAAAGACATTTATGCATTTTATGAAGAAAAAGTCACCGCCCTGATGCTAGGGTGTTGTGGAGACATAATCTGCAGTATGATAGTATGCTACATTTATAGACAATTTGTCTAACTGTGCACAGATGAATATCGAAGCTCGAGATAACTTAGTTACCCTTTCCTGCTGTATGCAAAGCAACAATTCTTAATCGTAGGACTCTCTTTTTTGTGAGGCATGGTCCACGTCAGCACATGCTTCTTGTGAATGGCGAACTCAAAATGTTTGAGTGCTTTTTAGAAGTCAAAGTATTTCTAACCCACCTCTAACACCTCCAAACTCATTTCATTAATTGGATGACAGGTTTGCGCCAATTCCTGACTCTAATTAGCTTATTTTGATGTCATTATCCTATGGGGTTCACATACATTTTCCAACCTACACTGTGAATGTCTGAATGATGTATTCAATATGTACAAGAACAACACAATAATTTAACAGATTGTGTCTGCTCATTATTGTAACTTAGATGAAATTCAAGCCATATTTTAAGAAGAATTTATACATAAATGCAGGTAATTCCAAAGGGTTCACATACTTTTTCTTGCCACTGTATATCAGCAAACAGTTGGAAGTAAGAAAGCTCCCCACTTACGTGTTCTTACAGCGGTTACACTGATATTGGTACTTGTAGTTAATGTCATAACTGTGGCAACGGGTGACCATAGGCAGTTCGGGATGTGCCAGCATGGCTTTGCGGGCGTAGAGCCTCCAGAAAGGCCCATGACCATCACGAACGTTGTTTATGAGCCATGTGGCAGCGTGACACATTTCATGAACTAATGTATCCCGTAACCGATCTGGAATGGAAAACAATATTATCAGACAAATGTTTGATTTATTTCTAAGTGTCAAATGCTCTTGGGAATTGTTCACAGCGGTAATGACAAGTACCTGCAGAGTCGCACACTTTGACAGACAGCTCAATGCGGGCGTATCGTTTTCCAGTGCCGCGCTCTTGACCCGAGATGCAATATCCTGCGGTCTTCCTCATCTTTTTATTCCAAGTGACAGACATATCAGCGGGAAGCTGAGGGTTGAAATTCAACTTATAATAGATACCACAGTGAAATAAATCAAAAGTAAAACAAAATGTATCGTTACATTTTCAGAGGAAAATGAGGGGTGTTTGTTTGCCTGTACCAAACTCCCCACCACAATGCTAAGGTGCCCTGGGTCTTATGTGTTTTTAACCCTCCTATTGTCTTACGGTCATGTTTGACCTGTATTGAAAATCATTAAAAATGCATACATTCTTGATTAGTGTACAACGGCACTCAAAAATGACCCAAAACAATAGAAGGGTTAACCATGGTGTTTGTGGGTGTTTGCTTACTGGACAAAAGAGTCAAAAAGAGCCCATTCACAAGTTTCTAGATACAGTATCATGGTTTTTAGATATGAAAATAAATAAATAAATAAATAAATAAGAGAGAGTATGTTCAAAGTAGTCCAAACCCCTAAGCATGAGCATTAGTGATGGTAATTGCGGTAGTGGTGTTATTAAGGTTTGCACATGTAGTACCTGATTGTCAAACACACTGGTGTTATAGAGTTGGTAGAGTTTACCGGTGAGCTCCTCTTTGTTCTGTTTAAAGCTGCGGCAGTAAGATGATTCGGGACCAGACAGAGACTGTAGGAAACAGCCAGGTGTTTTACACACGACCACTCTAATAAACAAGAAAAGCAAATTATGTCAAATGTGTCAATGTCAAAATCCACAGTCAATGTAAAAGATATAGTTATGCAAACAGGTTCTGCTCTGGGATCAGTGTGTAACTTTTTAGATGTTGAAATAATTTCTCCTATCCCCACTTAATATGCAGAGACAATAAAAAATAGCCCAATAAAATTTGCCGCAATTGTAATTGCTCTGTTAGTTTTAGTTGTCCCGTTCAGCCCGACACAGTAACATTGGCTCAACCAAAGTAGTGAGTCTGGGGGAAGAATATCTGTTTGTTTGATCAATGGCAGATGGGGAGAGTGCTTGAAAGTTTTCAATGTTTATTTCTGCAATTCTGTTTGGAAACGCTAGTGGCACTGAAATAAGATTAGCTGACATACTTCAGCTTTAAAGGAATAGTTCACCCAAAAAAGGAGAATTCTCTCATGTACTCACCGTCATGCCATCCCAGATGAGCATTTCTTCTGCAGAATACAAGATGTAGATTTTTAGAAGAATATCTCACCTCTGTAGGCACATAATTTGTGCCACTGAATGGTGACCAAAACTTTGAAGCTTCAAAAAGCACATAAAGCTTCATAAAATTAATCCATGTCTTCTGAAGTGATCCAATCGGTTTTGGGTGAGAACAGACCAAAATATAACTTTTCACAATAAACATCGCCATCAGTCTCATTGGCGATCATGATTTCAAGTTCGATTCCACTTTCTATAGCAGCATCTAGTGCTCTCTGCATTAGTCAACACCCAGGAAGTGTAATAGAGCTTGACATCATGATCGTGCTGAGAGACTGCAATGATATGATGTATATTGAAAAAGGAGTTACATTTTGGTTGGTTCTCACCCAAAACCACTTCAGAAGACATTGATTTAGCCAGTGGAGTCTTATGGATTACTATTCAGCTGACTTTGCGCTTTTTGAACCTTCAAAGATTTGGTCACCATTCACTTGCATTATTTGGACCTATAGAGCTGAAATATTCTTCTAAAAATCATCATTTGTGTTCTGCAGGAGACAAAAAGTCATATACATCTGGGATGGCATGTGAGTGAGTAAATGATGGGAGAACTTAAATTTTAGGGTGAACTATCCCTTAAAAAGTTGAAGTGTGCATTTTCTGTGTCACTAATGACACAAACAGAAAAACAGGAGCAAATATCTGATTGACAAAAATTGGCAATTACAAAAATACAAAATAATTCTGATGTTTTTACAGATCCAAACCACATCCATATGTGGTTATTGAAATGCACAACTACACAAAAGTGTGCAAAAGTTTCTGGAACCATGTCCAAAACGTTTTTGAATAGTTTTTGGTCCACTCTTTCCACACTGACAGCTATACTTATTGTATGAGAAAGCCTCTTAGCATTGTGCTGACAATGTAGACTCACCAGATATTCCAATTGGCTCCACTATTGTTGTAGAAATCACACCCTTCAACTTATAATCTAGTAAAAGTGTGCAAAGGGTGGGTGCGGGTCAGTACCTGCTGCTGGCTGGAGCTCTAGGCTCAGTATGGCTCACTGGTCTGCTACTAGGAGTCTGCACTGGGGTGTGTAATCCTTTAACTGGTGCCTTCTCAGCCACTTTTTTACCCACTGCAGATGGTGTCGACAAACAGGGAGGACGTGGTTTGGGTGCTATATGTAGAGAGAGAATGTGATTGGAAAATATAAATCAGCAAGTTCAGTGTTTCATGTTTGTTAAGAATCTGGACTGCTATGGAGACTATATAGCTGTGTTCCAAACCCTTGCCGCCTACCTAGACAGCATTGTAAGGGCTGAAAGTCACCCAAAACAACACAAAGGTATAATCAGTGTTAGAGTGTGCATGTAAACGCAATCATTACCAAGTAGTATCGATAAAAGTCTGAAATACCAAAAACAAAAATCTATCTAATGTCAGACTCTATTGGAATATACTGGTGTCCTTTCAATCTATTGGAATATATCACGCAAGTATCATGTTTTTATGATACACTTTTGCTGTACCCACTCCTAGTAGCTGCATATGTAAGAAGCACACAGCAAGGCAGCTCACTAAGGTTTGGAACAGAGCACCAATGTGATTTTTCTACCCGGAGGAGGCTTTGGGCTCGCATTTGTTCTGCTCCCCAGATTCTGATTCTGTCTGACTCGATCCAGCAGGGACTGGAACTCTTCCTCAGAGCTGCATGTATCATCTAGATTGGTGCGTGTCGTCACAGTGATCACTGGAGGAGGAACACGAGGCTTCTCTTCCTCTTTAGTAGTTGAGTGATGTTCCTCAGATGGTGGACGGCTGTGTCTGCTCCTCCATGTGCTCATTATTACAACATTACTGTCATCATCACTGTCACTCAGGAACACTGGAGAATCACGGTAAGATGGAGGCTGTTTCTCCCTCTTCTGAAGTGATTTAGGAGTTTTAGAAGTCTTGCCATTCCCTGAGTAGAAACAACAGAACTTGTTTATGCATCGTGTCCAGACAGATTAAAATGTATAGAGGACACTAATCCTACATTTTTTTAATGTTAGCGAAGTTTTTGCAAAAAATGTATGACAATTATCTCTGAGCCTAAAGGCCAAAATTTACTTCTGACATCAGATCAAATTTACAAGTGCTGGATTGTGGCTTCGCCAGTCGGAGATCACTAGAGATAATGTTAAAGAGTTGTGTGAACTTGCAAAAACAATGTTAGACACTATAATATGCACTGGCCCCCTCCTTGCTCATTGTGGTGATGAGGTTTATAGTAGATTAGTGTCACTGAATGGCTATTTGTGTGAGTGGTGTATGGAGAAAAGCATAGGATTTATAGAGATTTGGAAGAGTTTTTGGGGTAGACCTGACTTGCTAAAGAGAGTCTGACTCCATCCCTCCAGGGAAGGTGCTGCTCTCTTCTCTAGTAATTTGGCTTATTGACTTAATAATGATAGTATCTGATTCACTGGGGCCCAGGTCAGAAAGCAGACAAACTGGTTAATCCGAACATCTGTTAGCTGCCTTGAGATGTCACACAGGTCACATAAACTACAACACAGAGACAGTATCACCTAGATATCTCATAGAGACTGAGTCTCTCACCAAGCCATTTAGAAAAAATCTGAATAAGGTCAAACTTGAATTTTTTTTTAATAATAATAATAATAATAATAATAATAATAATAATAATAATAATTGATGATGATAAACATCATATAAAGGTAAGCCTACACTTTCTGCAGCAGGTTTCTGATCTCGCAACATGGTGCAATGATCACACTCATGCTCTCAAGAGAGCAGCTCGGTAAGTATTTTGTGATGAATGGAAGGACAGTGTCTGTAGCTAAAAGCTACCAGGTCAGCATATCATGGAAATCATGGAAAATAACCACAACAATCCTAGGTGTTTATTCAGTACTGTGGCTCTATTGGTTAGGAATAAAGCATCGACTGAACCAGATATTCCATCAGAGCACAATAGTAATGACATCATGAATTTCTTCACTTATAAAGTTGAAATAATAAAAAAATAAATTGGAATCAACTGTCACAACACCTCAGAAAACTCATAATTTTGCTCACAAGCAACTTCAATCTTTCGCAGTCATAGGTCATGAAGAGCTAACAAAACTTGTAAAAAAAAAATAAATAAAAAAAAATCAAAAGCCACAACATGTATGTTAGATCCAATACCAAATAAGCTCCTAAAAGAGGTGTTCCCAGTAATCTTAAAACCTCTTCTTTATATTATTAACTCCTTAGGACATAAAATGGGAGTTATCAAACCGCTTATTAAGCAACAGCTCGTTCCTAGAGAATTGTCTAAGAACAGACCGATTGCTAATCTAACATTTGTCAAAAATACTAGAAATGTTCATTTCTACAGAAAAATGTGATAAATGAAGAATTTCAGACAGGATTTAGGCCCCATCACAGTACAGAGACTGCACTTACAAAAAGTTACAAATTACTTGCATTACTTATCATCTGATCGCAGCTGCATTTCACATCTAGTGCTTTTAGATCTTAGTGCTGCATTCGACACGATAGATCACGACATTCTCTTGAATAGGTTGGAGAATTATGTTGGCATTAGTGGAGTTGCATTAGCATGGTTTAGATCCTATTTAACAGTCCGCTACCACTTTGCATGTGTAAACGAGGAATTGTCAGATCAAACAACAAACTGATTTCCTGTAAAGCTGCTTTGAAACGATGTGCGTTGTGAAAAGTGCTATACAAATAAAAATTGACTTGACAATTTTATGCACATGCAAATACAATGCAAACAATTTTTTGTGACATGCAACTATCAACATATGTTGAGCCATATATTCTATTCTACAAATTGTAATTTTTTTTTTTTATAGCATTACACTCTAGTGACTTTGCGAGAAGCTTTTTTTGTTATTATTTTCTTGAGTATGTATAGCATTTAAATAAGTGGCTAAATACATGCTATTTAGACTAGTGTCAGAAATTAACTTTTCTATTAAGGGGGCAACATTTGCCCCCTGGAGTTGTTTTTAGGGGCATTTTTCACCATTATGAGGGAATTGTTAGGGCATAAGCCTTCTTACCATCCAAAATATTACAATATGATGACATTGTGTTTCATCAAATATTTCAAATTAATCAATTCCTTAAATTTTCATCCTGAATAATCAGAGAAGTGTTTACTTATAAACATTAAATAATTTCATGTGATACGTATATATACACTACATCTAAAATAAAAAGAAATATCCGATGTTACAAATAATAAATATAAATCAGAAGTGACATTTTAATTTAATGTTTTTGCCCCCACATTTTTAATTTCAGTGGCATTTTTGCCCTGAGCCCTTGTTAATTTATGACCCTGGTTCAGAACAAACGCGTTCTTGCACTAAAAAAGCAAGATGCAGCACAATGAATCAGGCGGAGTGCAGGTGTCTTGAGATGCATTTTTAACAGTTGAAGTTAATTTACGGCGTCTATAAACAAAGCAAAATGAGCCAAAAACACATTAATCTAGCGCATGTTTATATGAAAAACAATTCATAATGGCCAAAATAATGACAACTACAGCCTTCGTCGGCAGCCAAAATAATGACAACTACAGCCTTCGTCGGCAGCCAAAATAATGACAACTACAGTCTTCATCAGCCAAATAAAAAAGGACACTGCATCTACGTGCGCTTCAACAGTCACTTAAAATACACTTAATCGTTAATCTTACAGTTCAGTCAATATCTTTTATTTTTAAACAATGCTCTCCAAAAAGTTTACTCAAATAATACCAGATTTGTATTACACAAAGATAACTTATATTGGCATTATATCAATGCTGTATAGCCAGAGGGGAAAAAACTAAAATAATTCTCCATTAACTAACATCTTTTAGGTATTTTATTAGTTTTAGGTTTCTTGCTAATAGTCTTTGGCTTGCTCTCTGTGGTCCTAAAGACAAATAATTTTTAAAGCATGATTTTCAATCACGTTTTCATTTAAACCGTTTAATGAGACTTTAAGACGTTACAGCATATTTTTCTTGTAAAGCTGCTTTGAAACTATTTGTGTTGTGAAATGCACTATACAAATAAATGTGTCTTATATTAAACTTAAAATTCATAAACGTAAACTCAATTTCTTATGATATGACCTCTTTAACCAGAACCTCAAAGAAAGCTGTACCTTTATTAATTGAGGGCTTCCTCTTGTCTGTGATAAAATCATCATCAGATGACATGCTGTCCACTATGAACCGTTTCAAACTGAGGAGTGAAAAAATAAACTGATGAATGACAGCCATATAGATGCAACAATGTATTTACAGCAAATTATCTTTCACTGACCTGTCATCGCTGCCATTCACAGACTGTGACCGGACTTTAATCTTCGGGGTTTTCACTCGATTTAAAACTGTTAATCAAATTATACATTAAATTCAGTGTCTTTTAAAATTAGCTTTTTTAAATGATGAAATGAAAAGAAAAAAAACTTACAGCTCTCAAACTCATCATCACTATCTGAAGACAGAACAGGAATTGGTTCTCTAGAAAATAAAAAAATATATATATATATTTATTTCTTGTCAGGGTGTTTGAGGAAACATACCTACTGTATGTATTAGAATAGCCATGCTGCTATTAGCAAAAATACATGAGGCCACGCTACATTATTAATATAGTAACGGCTAAAGGACATTGTAAGGGACAATGTGCAACAGAGTAGATTCACAATATAGCACAGCCTCCTGAACTTTATTGCTTTTATAAAGCGTTATTATTAATAATAATTTAAATATTAAAGGACACAATTTTTCATAACCCTTTAAGATCTGATTGGAAATATAAAAAAATGAATAAGAGTCTTGACCAACACAAAATAGTGTTTTTTTTAAGCTTAGAAGCTGTACTTTATAATGCATGTTGGCTTTATGACAAAAACTGAACAAGTGCTTTGAAATTTCCAGACAAATCAGAAGTGTTTTGATCATTTATTAATCATTTTGCACTGCACACATTATTGGAATCAGTAAAAACATCAAACTGATCAAATAGCCATGTGTCAAATATGTTGAAATAAGCTCTCAAAGAGCAGAATACAACCAGCCTATGTTTTACACAAAGAAAAAAAAAAAAATAGCGAGAAAACACTAAGTACATGTTTTTTTACATACTTTACATGTAAACAACTGTCGCTTATAAGCCGCGTTTTTGCTTATAACTTCCAAGAAAAATTAAAAGAACATAAAATATCATAAACATTACTTAGAAGAGGGGGTTCACGTTAAAACGAGCCCACACAAAACATAATCAGATGCATAGATCGTTAGATAATTCACACAAAGCACAATGTGCACACAGAACAGAGTGCACATCCTGGATCAGATGACTTCATCTGAAAATATGTAATGTATTGTCCAGCGTCATGGGGCATAAACCAATCGCATTAGGATTCAGATCTCTGGAACCAGAGGTGAAAGTCATCCAAATATGGGCAGAGAGGATCGTTCACTCCATTTACAAATGGCCACCAGGAGATGGCACCAAGTACATGACACAAACTCAATGATGGCTCAAATGACACAGAATGGAACTGAATGAGATCTCGTTACTCATCCCTGCATGCTTTGGAGAGATTAGGATACCTTCAGTCATTGTTGTATTTGCATGTGTAATTAGTTCTTATGTACAATTATTATTTTTTTTATTTGTTTGGAGAGGATTTTTGAAACTTGAGACTTTATATTTGTAATTCTATAACTTTTGATTGCTTTGTTGTATCAACACACAATTTTACTCTCATAATATTATCTCATAATAATTCATTGAGTCTCATAATTTATCAATCTATATCCTTTTTTAATTATATCAATCAATTGACCCTCTTTGTTGTTGATTTATTTTATTTTTTTGTAGAGTTATAAGCCTTCATTTTGGGAATCCCACTGAAACAGGAAATCTTTAAAAACACCTTTAGAGGTTAAAGTGTTAAACATTATTGAAGAAAATTCAGTATATATGATGCAGTTCATAACGTGTAAACTAAGATTAATAGTTGGTCTCTAAGGGTGCTGTGCAGGGATACACAGTAGGTAGGTAAAAAGATGTTTTGTATCATAGTTGTAACTTTTTTTTTGTTTACATTTACATTTATGCATTTGGCAGACGCTTTTATCCAAAGCGACTTACAGAGCCCTTATTACAGGGACAATCCCCCCGGAGCAACCTGGAGTTAATTGCCTTGCTCAAGGACACAATGGTGGTGGCTGTGGGGTTCGAACCAGCGACCTTCTGATTAGCAACCCTGTGCTCTAGCCACTATGCCACCACCATGTTTAAGCAGAACTGGAACACTGTTTTGACCAATCAGCATCCAGAACAAGAACTATCGGTTTTATAAGGGGGTATTTAAATACTGAATTTATTTTCAGTAAAGTACGTTTAAATTTTCTTTAAAATCTCACCTTGGTGTCCTGGCAGCTGATGTGGACAGTTTTGGAAGGGTGGGTTTTGGTGTAGCCTTTTGAGCAAGAACTGCAAAATGTGATGTGGGAAAAAAAAAAAAAGTACATTTTTATTAAATCATAATGCTAGCATCTGTGCAAGCACTGTTTCTATCATCAACCCAGACTTACACTGATCAAAGTCCTCATCATCTGAACTCAAAAGCACATGATTTGTGTTAATGTGTTCCTCTTGATAAATTAGCTGATTCTCTTTCCATGAGCTGTCACTATCAGATAACAGCAGTCTGTGAGCTGGATCTGTGCCTGAGGAAGGACTTGAGTTATAACTGCCCAGCGCTGGCCGTCTACTTTTCTTCAAGTTCTTTCTCAACTGAATGAAAGGGGAAAGGTTAGAGACATGTCAGCTATATGCTGAAATGAGACATCACAGGATTAATTTTATTATAATGATGGAAACATACATGTTCACATTTTTCAATACCTTCTCCTCGACTACATCAAGACCTCCATCTCTGTCCCAGCCCAGTTTTTCAGAGACTCTTTGAAACAGGGACGTTGTGCCGGGATCCATTGCAGCTTGTAGATGGAAAAACAACTGATCAGCACCTGTGCAGTTTACTCGCCTGTTGTCACATCAATAAAGGCTAATACATGAAACAGTAAATATGTTCTTTGCTAATTTACTGAATAGTCTTATAAGCTGTTTGCAGTGTTTTGCCTTAAACTGCTCTTGGTAGCAAAACACATGCAAGGAAGCACTATGAAATTGGAAGGAAAAGACTTCTACAAATTTACATTGAGGGAATACACACATTTGAGAGGCTTGAGTGAAGAGCAATGAGTTAAGTGGGCCAAATTTCAGAGAAGGTAGTTTAAAAGGGGGTCCCTGCAAATACTAAGGTCATGTGACATTATTTAAAACCTTGGCACCAACTAACAATCTTTATCTTAAAGGAATATTCTGGATTCAATACAAATTAAGCTCCATTGACAGCATGTGTGGCATAATCTTGATTGATTATATATATATATATATATATATATATATATATATATATATATATATATACACAAATTTTTTTACTGTTTTGTGATTTTTCAGCAGTTTCTTAGGCTGAGTGTTTCAGAATTTATCAAAATCTATATCGTTAAAAAAATTACGTTTTCTTTGCAAAGACACCCTCCGTGTTTCGGTCTTATTTTTTTATGAGAGATTCAGGCTGTACAATTGCAGTTCTTTATGTTCTTGACCCTTTAAGGATTGAGGATTACTGTGAGATCTTTCATTCTTGAATATGTGTTGCTAGTAGATATCACACGAGGACAGCTTTTTACACACAAACTAATATTTTTTATCTCGTTTAGAATTGCAGTAATAGTAGTTATTAGTGGTAGTTTGTAATGTTCCTTGCTTACGAGGTCAAGTGCACAAAGCGTTTCTATACCGTTTTTATGAATATGTACACGATTCCGTGTTGAAGCAAAACAACACTCTGACATACGTAAACACGTTCTAAAACGTAATTCGCTGATTTTGACGATTTGAATACTAAAATATGATTTATATCTGTTCAACATACCTTGAAAAAATTGAATATGATGTGTAAAATATATTAGCTGAAGTTTAAAACACCAAATCACGCGGAACTGCGGGACGACTTTCAAATTTGCCAACCGGAAACTGTCATCTGAGGAAGACAACGCAACTTCCGGTCCCATAAGAAATCTACCCTCACTTACATTAATCCTTATATTTATATTCTCGCTGTGGTTTCAGTAGCTGTTGGGCAGTATTTTGTTTATGAATGGATGTTATACTGATTTCAGTTCTTAAATAAAGACAGTTTAAGGGAGTTGTTGATGTAAAATAAGAAATATGCTTGTTGAAACAAAACAATCAACCATCTGACAAACGTAAACACGTAGCTTTAATGATGTACATCTTGATTTTATAATTTTTTTTAATGTATTACAGAAAGTTAGATATTATTTAAGCTCATTTATAAGATTCAATGAATTATGATTGAAGTTCCATCACCTTTTCTTTTTTCATTGTAAAGTTACATTTAAATTGCGCTTAGAAAACCATTTTACCTTCGTTTCATTGTGGTTATGATTTAAAGTAGATGATACTTATAGATTTGGATTTTAATAGTTCCGCGTTGGATTTAAAGGTATAGTTCACCTAAAAAATTTAAATGGTCTAATTTATTCACCCTCATACCATCCCAGGTGTGTACAGCTTTCTTTCTTCCACAGAACAAACATAGATATTAAGAATATTTCAGCTCTGTAGGTCCATATAATGCAAGTGAATGGTGACCGATATAAAGCTTGTAAAATCAGAGAGGGAGCCTAAAAGTAATGCATATGACTCCAGTGATTTAATAAATGTCTTCTGAAATGATGCAATCACTTTGGGTGAGAACCTGATCACCATTTCAATCCTTTTTTTACTATAAATCTCCACTTCCACATTCTGAAACTGAAGATTTATAGTAAAAAACCAAAAAAAAGACATTAAATGTATCTTTTTGTCACCCACACCCATCATATCACTTCTGAAGACAGAGGTTAAATGACTGGATTCATGTGTATTACTTTTCTGCTACCTTTGTGATTTTTGTAGTTTGAAAGGTCTGACCATCATTTACTTACATTGTATGGGCATACTGAGCTTAAATCTTCTAAAAATCTTTGTGTTCAGCAGAAGAAATATGAGTGAATTTAAATTATGTGGTGAACTTATCCTTTTAATTTCTGAGTAGGTACATCTGTGATGACAGGAAGCAAAACAAATGGTCTAATTTCATAGATATTGTCCCCTTCTGGCCATTTGTAAATTCAGTAAAATCATAAGATACCACACAACAAATGTGTAGAAACATCTTTAGCACTTTATTCTGGACACAGCAATCAAATTTACAATGAATGCACATGACAGTTCATTGAGAAACAAGAACAGACACCCTGCACATCATAACAGCGATACAGAACACAATTAACCAGTATTTTACTAGAGATAGTTCCCAAATGTATGTGTTCGTTCCTAAAAGGAATTGTAGAGTAAATGAAAAATTGTAGCCAAGCATGTGCAACTCTCTCTGGAAGGTTTGCCACATCTCTTTTATTTATTTCAGTCTATTTAAAGAGCCTTGCAAAAAATGATAAGAACAGAGCATAAATAAAATGGGTTAATAGGAAGACAGTGTACAAAACAAAAACAGCTTAGAACATACTTACCTAGACCTTCCCTGGTAAAACCATAAAAAAATAAGAAAAATCATCAGGAGTCAATAGCAGTTTGCAGGTCTATGTGTCAAATCACTCCACTATTTAGCTTGTTCACATAGCATATTGAACAACAACAAAAATAATTTTCTATTGATAGCATTTGGAAAAACAATGTTGGCATTCAACAGGAAAAAAGTGAGCCACGGTTTGCATCTGTCACCCTTTAGGTCATGATGAGAAATCTAAAATAGGTCAAGCAGCAAATCACCCAACTAAAAAAAAAAAAAAAAAAAATCTGATTTTTATGTTCGAGCGCATTGTTTAACGATTACATTTCTGATTTACATCTTCCTTCACTCAAAGACCCTATCATCCAATTTGTTTTCCAGAAAGACCATTTCAACTACAGAATGAGGGTGCTGAAGTCCTTTAAAACAGTGAGGCCAACCAACAACAACTTATTTAGGGCACGATAAGAAGGGGGTGAAGTCTCAGTGGAGCAAGTGTATCTTGTGGTCCACTCTGGCTCATGGAAACTTAAGCTGGCTGGAATAGGTGCTCAACTATTCTCCATAGTCTCTGTGATTGACACATACTGGAGGACATAAGGGGGCAGAGCTTGTGGGTTAATGAGAGGGGAGGGGCATGCAACTGATGATCTTGTCTTAGGTGCTCTCGCTGGTCTCCAGAGACTGAATTTTGACAAGGTGGTCAGGTTTGCCTCCAGCAGCGTAGTGCTCCCACATCTGCAGGTAAAGTTTCTCCAGTTCCATAGTGTACTGTTTGGTGTTGAAGAGCGGGCTGCAGATGCGCTGCTTCCACACACGGGCACGGATTTTCTTCAGGCTGTGTGGTATAAAAAGACATTTATGATTAAAAAAAAAATTTCAGTTGTAAAATGAAACTTGAGTGGCGTTTGCCCGTGAAAAACTTGCCGCCACAATAAGATAATGTGGGTTAGGGCTGTCAACTGGGTTGAGAAACTAAATTCCAATTTTTACCTTAAAAATGTCCAAAATTCAAATTAAATTTAAAGTCTGATTTTTAAATTGACAATTTCCTTAGTCTATAAGAGGGCGCAATGAATAGGCCTACATATAAACAATACAGCACTGTGTTAAATTATTGCAGAGAACATTCCTGGCTGTTAAATAAACAAATGTTGTAGTTTGTTCATATTCTCAAATGCTGAGTAAAAAGTAAAATGAGGGGGGGGACGCTTCAATAGACAGTTGGTGCCACAGTACTCCCTCAGACAAAAGCTTTATGATAATGGCGATGCCACAGTATGTTTCATACGGCCAAAGACCTCCATCTAAGGGGCTGTTCACACCGAACACTTTTGCAACCACCCAGTTAACCATTTGTTTTTCTATGTAAACTGGCACTAGACGAACATCTTTGATTGTTTATTCAGCATCTTGTGCAGGAGCTATTTTTTTTAGATGCCGTGACAAGTTAAAAAGAACTTCAACCTTTAAAATGTGCCTCGAGACAGCTTCTGTCTGTTTAACTGTAACCTTTAACCTTTTTTAGCTACAAAAATGTGATCGGTCTGAAGTCATCATCAGTGCTTGGCATACATCCAAAACTCGAATGCACAGTTCAAGCATTTGAATGTGCTTTTTTTTTTTCCTCTCCAAATATTCAAATCTTTGACAGCCATATTGTTGGTGGTTGCCATGTGGTTGCTAGGGTTTTTTGGTGGTTGCTTACTAGCCTAAGTATAAAGAGGCCACTGCCATGTTTGTATGATCATCTGGTTCCTGAATTTGGCTCTGGTCCCTTCTTTAACAGTTTACCACACCTTTGACCAATTAATGACTTCTCCAGTTATTTGTAATTACTGGGTAAGGATTTTCAAATCCTTTAATTGAGATTGCATTGACAGAGTAATTTCTAGCAGATTATATTTTTATAGAGCAGAGTATAATTAGAAAATGTTTTATTCACTATAGAAATTTTGGTAAAACTTACAATTATGTTCCATTCATTAACATTATTAGTTAATGCATAAGGTATCATGAATTAACAATGAACATTATTTTTTTTTACATTAATGTAATCGACTCAAATGGCACAGAAACTCATTCTGTGCCATTTGAGTCATCATTGAGTCGGTTTCATTTACTTGACGCCATCTCCTGGTGGCCATATGTAACATTGGCCTTCATGCAGATTATCTAATGATCTGTGCATCTGATTACCTTGTGTGTGGGCTTGTTTGAAAGATAATCTTTTGTGATTTGTATTTTTTATTTCTTTTATTTTCTTTGTTAATCTTAATAAAAGTACAACTGTTCATTGTTAGGTCATGTTAGTTCAAAGTGCATAAACTAATGTCAACATAGTAATACATTTTTTAAATCAAAAGTTGTATATGTCGATATTAACATTATGATTAACAACTGCTGTAAAAAGTATTGATCTTTGTTAGTTTATGTTAACTAATGTTGTTAACCAATGATAACAAATGGACCCAAATTTTCAAGGCTTTCCCAGGCCTGGAAATCACAATTTTAACATTCCCCTATATTTCCAGGTTTTACATGACCTTAGGAAGCCTGAATGAAAGTCTATGGTATTTTTTCACCCTTTTAAGATTCAACTTTATTGTCATTGTGCAGAGTACAGGTACAGAGCCAATGAAATGCAGTTTTTTCACATATCCCAACTAAGCTGGGGTCAGAGCGCAGGGTCAGCTATGAAACAGCACCCCAGAAGGAGATAGGGTCAAGGGACTTGCTCAAGGGCCCAACAGTGGTATCTTGACGGTGCTGGGGCTTGAACTCCCGACCTTTCGGTCAGTAACCCAAAGCCTTAACCGCTGAGCTACCACTGGCCCTTTTAATATCCAAGTGGATATAGTACAGCCAATTGCTTAGAAAAGTACTAGAACATCTCTCAACAAGCCACATGATCTGAGGCACCATTCATGCCAGTAGGACAAACGTGCTTTCTAAATTCCGAGTTTGAGTATAACACTTCAGCCTTAAGTTTTATACTTAAGGGTTTGTTCATATATAAGAACTGGGCTTACAATTCCATGTCAGTGCCAAGCTTGACAGCAACATCTTCATAATCCTGACGACCCTGGGCGATAAGTTCAGGACAGCCAAGACAGGTTAGCTGAGAGGCAGCTACACGAGAAGCCAGTGTCTCACCTGCACATGAAGAGATCAATGCATAAAAGGTATCATTGTGTAAATTATAAGAACTAATAGGTGTAATGTGCAGTTGCATTTGCTCCGAGTATACGTTACTGACCTGGCATGGTGACCATTGGGGTACCAGCCCACAGAACATCCATGCCTGTGGTGTGGCCGTTACAGAGCGGTGTGTCCAGGCACACATCCGCTAACTGCCCACGCCTCACATGCTCCTCTTTGGGAGCCACAGGAGAGAAGATGATGCGAGAGGCAGGCAGGCCCATATTCTGAGCGTACTGCTGGATGTTGGGCTCACCCACTGCAGGGAAGCGCAGCAGCCAGAGCACACTGTTAGGCACACGCTTCAGGATCTACACAAAAGCAAAAGCACAGTAAGCGTTAGTTTCACTTTAACAACAGATCAGAGTTTCCGCCAGAAAAAAATGGTGCCGGTCACTTTAGGTTTCGTTTTACGGACATTTTGATTATATGCCGGTCAAATATCACCTCTTAATTAGTCAAGTTGAGGAAAACTGGAGGCAGGCTATGTAACTTAAAAAAATGACATAATCAGGCCGTATAGAATGCAACATGTTTATTAGCCTAACTTTCAAATAGACGGAAAAAAAACATGAACGTCCGATTGGCGTTTCACATTCATTGTTTAACAAACCAATCCCCCTTCCCCACATCAAATATCTGAATAGTAGCCTATTGTTTTTACTCAAGCGAACTTAATTATACACTCTCAGTATGTCTCATTTAGCTGGTAACATTTAAATTGGCCACCGTGAAATGAATCCTTGTCAAATAAACTGGAACAAACAAATGACTAGGCCTATAACATTGTCTCGCGTCATTTTAGGCTACTTTTTACGCTGTTTTGCAATGCTGAATTGCGCATAAGCCGCGTAACCTTGTTCTCCGCAAGGCGACTTCGCTGCTTCGTCTTGATCCGGTTCTGCAGCGAGAACCCCCTCTCTGCAGGAACACTCGAGACCGGGATTACACAGGCTATCTTGGCGAGCTTGGTCCACTCTGGATACATTTTAGGCTTATTCTCAAATTCAGATTGTGTTAGGGGGGCGGGATTATTAGGCAATTTTAATCGGACAATTTGACCGGAGAGATTTAATTTAGTCGGACATTTCATTTTTTTTCCGGCCAATGTCCGGTAATTACCGGACAACGGAAACCCTGCAACAGATGCATAATGATAATTCCTCTTACAGTCGGTGCAATTTTAATATCATACACAACATGTCTACACTTTCATTTAAGAGACATCTGATGGAAAATACTGTATTTGAACTAGGCAATATTTCGAATATTCATCGTTGCTCCGATTCTTACAATGATTTTTAATGTGGTTCTTATTTGGTCAGTTTCCCAAAAATCTTATCATTAGGCTTATTATTTAAGAGTGTGATAGCATTAAGACAGATGCCTTAATAGCATCTCTGATTTAAATCTCATTAGCATCGGGAGTTGGTAAACATGATTCATTTGCATGAATCAGTTCAAACTGTCCATTTTAATGAACCTATTCAAAACTTTGATTTAACGATTCACACATAAATAAAAAATAAATATCATTCTTTGGTGAGCTCATTTAGTGGAAAAAAATAGATCTTTCCGCTAAAGATCTTACATCACACATTGGGAATTTATTTAGCAACAACAGCCCTTTTCCCTCATACAGTCCCAGTACTTCCCCCTTGAACTTTCTAGATGATACCTATTAGGGCTGCACGATATTGAAAAAAATATACATTGCGATATTTTTTTCCCAACGATATATATTGCGATATTGTGAGGCATCAATCCAGATGTTTAATGGCAACATATCTTTAGCGATATGAAACGTTATTGCGTCTGTTATGTCTTTCTGTCGTTGAGAGCCTTTCTGGTAAGGTGTCACACACTGGCAAAGGCATCGCAAATAGTTTTTTGTTTTGACTGACATCCAGATTTGACTTTGTATTCGTCGTAAAGAGCTTTGTGGTGCCGTTTTAAGTGATCAGACAAATTGGTGGTGTTTCCTTGTTTTGTGGCCACAACTTTATAACACTCCAGGCAAAGTACCTCTTTTTGGTCAACATCCTCCTTTTTGTAGCCGAAATAGTCCCAAATAGCTGATTTTGACTTTCTTTTTGGTACAAAATCATCCTTTATTTGCGGCGGATCCTCTTCGTCGCTCATTTTTAGCTAGGATTGCCAGAGCTGTGTGTGAGCACGGTGAGCAGCGGCACAGCGAACCAATCACTGTGCTGGCACGCGGAACGTGCATGTCACCCCAGCAACAAGCCATACAACAAACTCGTGTTTACTGTGTGCTACCGTTCTCTTCACATCGCATGTTCCGACGATGTGATCGCGATGTCGATGCTAAAACAGAATATCGTACAGCCCTAATACCTATTAAGAAAAGCACATCCAAAGAGATTTTTCCCTCTCTTGCATTCACACAAACAAAGGAACCCCCGTAGTGATGTCGTCTAGTGTTGGCCATTTTTCTTAGATCGGTACTACACTTATTTACACTATTACACTAACTTACACTTATTTTAGGGCTGTTTTACACAAACCGTGTCTTTAGCACACGCTGAACTCAGCACAAAACATGTTGAAAATGCACTATAACCCAAAACATTCTTTTACAATAAAGGGTTTTATGACCCAATATAAAATACTGTACTGACCTACTCACCGTTAATAATATATTTCAATTACCCACTCTCGATAAACAACTTATGTCTATTATCCCCCAAAAATTATGTAGCAATCCAGAAATAAAATAATTTTTCTCTATAGTCACACAGTACAGATACGATACAAAATGCAAACCACATCTCTAAAGTCACACAGCAGCTCTGCTCACCACTCGCACATGCATCTTATGTGAAACGGGTGATAATCTTTGGATATTTTGTGGGTTATGTTATTTCTGTTAACAGAAAATTTTGCGCAATCCTCCGAGTAGCAGGCTAGCAGATGCAAGTTTGATTACTCATGGCAGCAGTCGGCTCCTTGCATTTCTCTTTGCTTTATGCATCATACATGTTTGATCAAATCACAGGCTGCAGCACCTCTCACAGTTACTCTTCTCCCAAAAAGTACCTAACCCGACATAAGAGCAAAAAAGTCTCTCCAAATGGCTAAGAGGAACTATAGTTCCTCATATGCAAAAACTACGAAAAACAGTAGTTCAAAGTAAAAAGTACCAAAAACGGGCTTTAGTTCCTTAAGTACTTCCTAAATTCTTTGAAGCTATATTGCCCAGCTCTATAGTCAAAGCACATGACACAGAAATGCTGTATCTTACATTGGCCCACATCTGCAGGGTAGGAGGGTCGATCTTATAGAGTTGGTTGAAGTTGCAATAGACAATGGAGTCTTCAGGGAGGCCATACTGCGAGCGGGTGGTCACCACGATTGTTCTTGGAACCTCTTCTCCTGTTGCAGCTTTGTTGTTGATCTAAACAGGAACATTAAGGAAAACATGATTTATAGCTTAGGTCAGTGAAAAACAAGCATGTGACGTTACATCATTGCCCATCCCTACAAGCCAGTCAGCTCCCCCGCCACCATGTTTGTTTCAGCCAGCTTAAGTTTGCCATACCTGCAAGGCTACAGTCCCAGATACTACAACCTCCTCCACTGTAAAAATCTGAAAAACAATAACATGGTAATATTCTGACTCTAACTACTACAAAACTGTCTCTATGCCAGGGCCCATATTTACAAAGTTTTTTTATCTTACCACTAGGAATCCTCTAAAGACTTCCTAGAAGAGTTTTTACTTGAAAAATATTCACAAAAAAGTAATAGGGGAAAATCAAAAGGCGAGATGACTGTGTTGCTATACATGACGTCACGTTTTATGAGCCAACAATCATGCCAAGGTCCAAATCACTGAGATCACATTTTTTTCTCCATTCTGATGGTTGATGTGAATATTAACTGAAGCTCCTGACACATATCTGCATGATTTTATGCACTGCACTGCTGCCACATGATTTGCTGATTAGACAATCACATGGATGATGGTTGGTGTCATTTTCACACACATCAGTCTCTAGAATTTACTACAAATGTTGCCAAAAACAATTCAGTGAGCTGCAGTTCTGTGGAAGGAATTGCCTTGAGGTCAACAGAGAATGGCCAGACTGGTTCGAACTGACAAAGCCTATGGTGACTCAGATTACCGCTCTGTACATTCACGCTACAGTTTCATATTGCCTGTGGCCAGAGAGCGCAGAGTTCTCAAAACCTTAATCTCCGTTGTAATTAGGTTGTTTTGATTCATAGGAGAGGTTACTGCATCCCTAATTAAGTTTACAAAAATGAAACACTTGGAATTCAGGTGATGCCTTTTAATGTCAATATAATATTATAATCTTAAAATACATTGACTTGATTATGATTCAGGCAATACTTTTATTATTCTAATACACTGACTCGATTGTGATGGGGGTTGACAAAAGCAGCCATGCTTTGGATTGTTTTTGATTCACTCTTAGGGATTTAGGAGTCCTCAGGATGACATCTGAGCTGTCATGGGTTTAGGAGCTAATTTTAGTGTTAAAATGCTCCAAGAGTCCTAAAATTAGCAGTGATACATTAAACTAGGAGCTACTTTTAGCCTTAAAATGTTTTGTGAACACGGGCCCAAATCCTTTTTCATGGAAGAGTCAAATTTAATGGAGATGATCAAAGGAGGAAATGGATCTGAGAGGATTAGAATTAGTTCATCAACATCCTGAAATAAAAAAAAAGGCTCATGTGCGAATACCAAAAGGTGCAGGTGCAAAAGCAACAGCTTTCTGATAAACAAACCTCCACACCTCTAAATCTCCATATACGATAACAAAATTAGGCATTACTGATCAGTATATGACCACATTTACATGCAAGAAATATTTCACTGTTAACTGAAATTTAATCTATATTACAACCTGATTGTTTAGGAATGGATTTGCATAGAAAATACTGTCAAATTAGGGCTGGGTGATATGGCCAAAATTGTTATCACGATAATCTTTTTCATATTGTTCAATATCGATATACATTACGATATACATTTACACATTGCACTTTCTTTTTTTTATTTCAAAGTTGATGGAAGAAAAAATAAATTCTGAACAGTCAAAATAGTCTTTACAAAACTGCACAGGGGGTCCAGAGACGGCCAAAGCAGTGGGGTCTGCGGGATCTTTTACCAATTTTACCGTCTTTTACCGTTTATCAATTGAAAACGAATGTTAAAAGATCATCTGTTTGTTCTGAAGCATAGTGAAGACAGTCTGTCGGAAATATTGGAATATTTTTACATTAAAATGAAATACTTTTTATATTTCTTTAGATTCAGATACCCAAGTATGGGGCACAGAAGGCCTTGTGACTGTGGAATGATGCTGAATGTGGGTTCAGGGGTGTCCCGAGAGAAAATGTAGAAAAAGGGTTTATTTTATGTAAAAAAAAAAACACTAGAGAGACTAGCCTACCAACTAGTAATTTTAGTCTTTCCTTATCCATTCCAGATATCTAATAAATTGTCACAAAATTAGAACAGAAACCAATTTGTTTATTTGATTTGTTTATTATTAAAGGCTTGTAACATGCAGATTAATAAAGATACATTTAGAAGGGAAAAACGTTATGGTCTAAAAGGTGCATTGAAACCACGTTAGCTCATGTGGCGCTTCATGTCTACACACATGCAGGGAAAAGAGGCAACACGTGCGGAGCAGCACAGGGCAGAAATGATGCATGTTTGTTGCTAGAGAACAATATTCAAGATTACAGCGCAGAAAGATCAGAGCTGTTGTCCACATCACTGTTGTTCTGTCACGCTCTTCACTAGAGACGATGAGAGGGCGCAACCATAGTCATGAAGTCTTGCGGTGCGGATGGAATCAATCCGGTGTCCGACGTAACCTAATTGTTAGCAAAGCAGCTAGCATTAGCAAGTTCATCCAGTCTTATCATACGTTACCACTGGCGCGTTGGGAGCGAAGCCGAGGGAATTTTCAATTAATTCCTATGAAAGCCTAGCGTCATGCTCGCAAGATGGATCGTAGGATTGGCAGCGGTGCGGAGCAAGCTCTCTCCTAGCGCTGCGAGCGCCTGTGAGCGGATTTCGTCCGCCCCAGTGGAAACGCACCCTGAGAAATTCCTATGAAAGCCTAGCGTCATGCTCGCAAGATGGATCGTAGGATTGGCAGCGGTGCGGAGCAAGCTCTCTCCTAGCGCTGCGAGCGCCTGTGAGCGGATTTCGTCCGCCCCAGTGGAAACGCACCCTGAGAAAGCCGAACTGCTTGTGTTTTAGCGACACAGTAAATATCGAAAATTCCTCAAAAGCTTATCGTGGATTTTCTTTATCATGATATATATCGATATTGTTTTATCGCTCAGCCCTATGTCAAATATTCACTTATTTGTCCTTCTAAGATTAACAGCATTGCTTAAAACAGACTGAGAGCAAGCACCGACCCACATAGCCAAGAAGCAGCCTAATTTTGAATCCACTGTGCAGTGATTAAAACATTTCCTCAACCACATGCAGTCTAGTGCAGAGATCAACACAGTTGGCATGTGGTGGCCCGTACCTGAGTGGTGGCCAGGCCGTTGCTGACGGTAAAGCCGTTGATGGTGACCTGTATCTGTCCCTGGTTGATCATGTTAATGATGGCCTCAGCAGCTGTGTTCATAGGGATGACAGGCATAGAGAGGGTGCCATTACTGTCAGCTGCCTCCTGACCATCACACTCCATCTGTTAAAGGGAAAAATGTAATATAAACATTACCATATCTGTTTAATTGGACAGTGGAATGGGAGGTAGTCTAAAGCAGTGGTTTCTAAACTACCTTCACGACTTTGACATCCGGTAGGCTTTCCAAGAAGGCTTTCACATCTATGCCATTCAGCACAATCCGATTATCAAAAATATGTCCATTTGACTTGAAGTCAATCACTGCCTTTTTCTATAGAGCCAAAAGACACATGAAATCAATCAATTTCAACACATTTTAAAAAATGTTTGTCATACTCAGACAATTACAGAGACCCAAACTTACCTTGAGGTGAGGGAACATGTTAGCATGATCTCCAATAAAGAAAGTGTTTGGCATGTAAGCTAGTTTCTCAGAGTATTGCTCAGCAACCTCAATAGGAGAAGTCTCCTTATCACTGATGATGTAGTCCATGAACTGAGCTCCACTGGTGCCCGGGTAACCAAGCCACATAGTCTGGGATGGATTGAAAAAATAAATATAATAATTAATATTCAATTACAGTGCTTTATGGGTACCTGTTAGAATGTTTAATGTTAGACACTGAAGTTTAAATGGATAGTTCACAATTCTGTCATGTACTAACAATCATTCCCTTTTCTTTATTTTTTGTTGTTGCATCTTTTCTGCATACAATGAAAGTGAATGATGCCTGAGGCTAACATTCTGCCTAACATCTCCATATGTGTGCTACAATAGAAAGAAAATTAAAACTAGGCTGGAACAAAACAAGGGTGGTTAAATTACAACAGAAATGTAATTTTTGGGTGAACTGTCCCTTTATTTTTTTTGTATTAGGGAAGGGGTTTTAAAGTCTTTAATATTTAGCAAAATAACTCTTGACAAAATATTTTCACCCATCAATAATCAGAAAATTTTCCCAATGATTATCAATATATATCTGCATTATTTCTGATATAAATAGGGTTGCTCATTGCACAGTAGTCTTTGTCTCTTCAGACATTTTTCTCAACACAACTTTGGTCTTGCAGACGACATGACACATTCTAATATTAGAAAATTATTTTCGACAAATATACACACCGCCGCTTCTCCCCATCTCAAGAGGCTGCTCAAAATTCTGCAGCACCCAAAGAAAGAAACTTGCAGTTTTCCATTAAATTTTACCCAAATTCATTATCTAAGGTAAAAGAATAAGACTATATAGTCTTCAGTGAAAGATATTATTGTGTAGATGTATCTTTCATATAGCCTACACAATGTATTTCCAGTTACAAGTATGACTTATTGTTGTTTGACAGCTTGAATTAAACCTCTTTATGGCTAAATACAGAATAAACCTCAAAATCATTTTTAATCATTCATTTTGCGCAGTTACTTCAATTTCATAAACAAACCTCTAAACTCACCATTGTCAATCTGTTCATTCTTAAAGTACAAAAACATTTGTAACTTTTTTTAATGGTGATGACTAGACCCAATTCTTAGTTTGGTCTGCCACCTGCACCGCATCAATCAGGCATGTGATCGGCAAAGGACAAAAAAAAAAAAGAAGAAAAATGTACCGGGCAACCTCTGAGAATTTTTGGAGGATTTCAATTCTTGAACACATAGCTGTGGATGAGCACAAAACTACTCGAATAGAGTGCAGAAGTTGTGAAATTGGGAACTTAAGTCTATTCAGCCTGTTATTCTGTCTTCTGACATCTGCATACAGGCATATTTATAGAAAACAATTGCAGAATGAACAGTACAGGACCAATAAGAGCAAACCTATTAACCTATTCTAAACAGAATTCTCCCAGTAAAAGTTACCCAACATATTATGGTTAAAGAGTTACTTCAGGATTTAGCATTAAGCTTTGTATCAGTAGAAAACCAGTAGTATTTTTGAATTACCGAGCTCCCCCCCCTCATATCCCCCTGAGATGAGAGATTTATTTATTTTTAGTCTGGAAAAAATCCTCCGATGACGCAAAAATCGTCATTTTGCGTCATCGGAGGATTTTTGGGCCAGAGGCTTAAAACTACAGCCAGTATTCCGCATGTTTTCACCACGCCCATATGGGGCGGGATCTCACTCACAGAATGTGAAGATAGTGTCAGCCATCTTTCTGTAGAAGCTAAGAAAACAGGCTCTTGCTCTGTGTAGAAAGTTTGTATACAAGTAGGCTAATCACGATGGCGGAATGTAGTTTTGAAGTTGAAATGGCAGAAGGGGATTTTGAAGATCTGTAGCGAGAATCTGATGCTCGCGCTACCTGTACGAGCCGCAATACAGCGATGAACAGTTGCGGGAGATGGAGGAACAAGAGGCAGCCGGAGCAGCTGCTGTAGCAGGGGAGCAAAACCTGCTTGGCAGGCAGGAGGAAGAGCCCAGCCAGACTCGAGTTGGGGTGGACTGGTGGTGTCAGTGCTCTCGCTGTGCGCCTATGGAAACAGATAGAGTGTCCTATTGCTGTCGCGAATTTCAGCGAATTTCTTCTGGACGAGATCGCTGAATCCGCTGATGAAACTGCACCGATAACTTTAGCATGTATAACTGAGCACCCAAGTTTTGTATCACACATGGACAGGGGAGTCCTGGAAACTTATTTTAGGATCCCGAAGATAAATTGGAAACGCCAGCCAAAGCCCGCAGGGACAAACGGACGGCTTAGTGTAAAGTGAGTATTTTGTTTGTTTTTCTTTTTGTTACTAAGACGTCATGTACAGAGTTTGGACACACGGAATTATAATGTTCTTCCCGTGTAGTCAGTCAATTTATCAACTAACTCACGATTTATAGAGTCACGATGTATCAATACAAGCATTGTATCATATTTTCAGATACTGCCGCCTGTAACCGGTAGGCGTGGTTTGGGAGTGGCCTCGTAAGGGCAGCAAAGCAAGTGCATTCTGGGAGTTGTTGTCTTTCAGCCACATGAGTAAAAAATACATTTTCTGCCTTTTCTCAGTCTAGAATGCTTCAAATTCAAAAATAATTTCACATTTATACTATATAAATGACCAATTTTAAATACACATTCATCTTCCCAGAGGTGAAGTATCCCTTTAAACAGTCAAGACATTGCTGAAAATAATTAAATGGTAAGCAAGTCTAAAAATAAAATAGGAAGAAAAGTCATATTTTGCGACTTGCATTAAATATACTACAAAATATTACAGCTGTTCACTCAAGAAAGTTTTCTTAATATCAGTTATGATTAAAAAAAATAAAATATCGAGGTTAGAAATATAGGCCTATGACAAACGTAAACCTACTATATTATCCTAAAACATGACATCCACTCACAGAATAATCACTTAATGTAGCCTACTTGATGAACTGCCAGGGTACAAAAACAAAGTGGAAAATATAGGCATACCTAGCGTACAGTAAACATTTACTGCTTACTCGGACTATACTTTTTTTTTTGAGCGAAATTAACAACGTCAACGTGGTCCGGTGACAGATGAGGCCTGACTCACTTGCGTCGCATTGCGAACGCCATTATAATCAATGATGCCGTGTACAATGGAAAAGTCTGTTGTAGTGCATTGCGTCAACAATAAACAGATGCCCCATCTATTGCAGTCCTGCCAGCAAGACAAATGGACTGGTTTAGAATGCTTGCTTTGTCCAGTGTAGACAGTTGTTGCGGCATGTCAGAAGACGTGCCCGTAGTAGACAGGTGAGGCGATTAATCCCTGAACTTGATAAAGTTGCCGAAAAATGCAACATTTAAAGCACTACAGCAGCATTTACTTCATGTATGACACGTTTGTGTGAAGAGTGTCAAGAATGCGCTGTTTATTTTAACACACAATGAGATGTTACACATCTTATTTGCATGCATATAAGGCTTCTCATTTAAAAATTGGCTAAATGTTAATATATCGACGCCTCAAAAATATATCAATAAAATAACGTGGCTATCAATAACCAACATATCAATACTTTATGACATGCGTAATAATGCCAAAAAGCTATGATCTATTAAGCTGGACTATGATCTATTAAGCTGGACTATGGTCTATTAAGGTAGTCATTTTTATACATCTTCAAAATACATTTTTATTGTACTTATATATCATCATTCTCCAAGCCTCCCCAGACATGGAGGTTATTAGGGGGACGCTCAAATGCTTACCTGAATGGGAGCTGGGCGCATTGCAAACAGCTCATTGCGTGCTCCTTTAGTATAGCCATTCATGTTGACCAGGATGTGAACTCCATCTTGGTGGATCTTGTCTGCTGCTTTTCCATTGCAGGGGATCTATGGAGACACAAAACATGATGAAACCACAACTGTAAAATAGATATTGCATGGATATACTGGGCACGTTTATTTTATGCATACATATACTGACCTGTGAGAGGTCAAAAAAGTGGTGAGTCTCTGCCATGACTTTGACTCTAAAGTTGGTGCTGTCATCAGGGCTGAGGGCGTAGCAGAACACCTGAAATAACAACAGTATAAGAACCCCAAATCTCCACAGGGTGTTCAAAGAACAGATCAAGCTTTTTAACTGCAATACAGCAGGCTCCTCACCTCAAACTTCTCAGAGTTGTGCATTCCAGGGATGGACTGCATCAGGTGGGAAGTAGGATGGTTGCCAAAATCAGAGCTAACATAGCCCACACGCAGACGTCCCCCACTAGCCTTAAGGTCCTTTGGATACTCATAGGCAGGTTTATGCAGAGCATTGATCTATAGAATGGTTTACATAAACGGTCAAACACTATTTTACACTGCAATCAAGCTGTTAAAGACGACATGAAATCAAAAAGGACACTATTTACTATTACACTATACACTATTATATTATTTGTCTTAATAAATATCCTTTTTGTCCTAACCAGTCATGACCGCTGCATGTTCATGCTGCGACTGTATTATGTTACTGGAAACTTGTCTCGTATGGTTAAGATGGTAATTTTTTTAATGAATAAAAACAAAAAATAATTTGAATTGACTACTGAAATTAGCTGAACTACTGAAACTGACCACTTTAACAGTAATATTTGATGTTAATAGTGTTGGTGTGGACCATTAATACAAACCTTATCCAAACAGAGGTTCCCATGCCTCTCAGCTATGGCTTTACGGAAACTGTGAGAGAGTGGGTAAAGCATGCTGTGATGGGGGTGCACAGATGGCAGCCGGTTCCTATCCAGTTGCTCGGCCACAATGCTGACCAGCTTCTTCATTCGCTCATCATAGTCTGTCCAGTCACACACAATCTGAGCAGGACAGCAGAATATGACATTAGGCAAAGATTTGCACCAGCTAAAAACTCTTAAATGTGTGCATTCATGAAGTGCGCATACTTGTAGACAGTGAGCTAGGTTACAGTAAGCATCAGGAAAGTCAGGCTTGAGTTTCAGGGCAGTGCGGTAAGATGCAATAGCCTCGGGAATGTTCCCAGAATCCTTCGAAGAGAGATGGTCACATTCGAGTTCAAAATAACACTGAGAAAATAAAAATAACACTATAGTCCTACTATAAAATTATACCTTATGTATGGAAGCCAAGTTACTGTGAGCATCAGCAAAAGCAGGGTTGATCTGAATGGCACGTGTGTAGCACTGTAGGGCTCCCTGAACGTCCTGCATCTCTTTAAGAGTGTTGCCCATGTTGGAGTAAGCATCAGCAAATGTTGGGCTGATTCTGTTTAGTTGTAGACAACACATGACAATGAGTCTTTGAGATATCAACTTGAAATGACAGTTAAAGTTGATATAAATTTGTTTTATTTCCTTTTCATTAGCATAACCAAAAAAAGACTTAAAAAGAAAACCAAGTCAACATGCCTAATGGCCTCCTTGTAGTGCATGAGAGCTTCCTGAAGTTTCCCCTGCTGCTGCAGGACACTGGCAAGATTCGAATGGGCAGCAGCAAACTCTGGGAACACCTGTCAAAAAAAGCATCCAATATGTATCACTCTAAATTACTTCAATATCCTAATTAATATTATGCGGATAATGTTTCTATGGATTTTACTGGTCTGTTGCTCTTACCTCTAGAGCTTTCCTGTATAGCTGTACAGCTTCCTCAATGTTGCCCTGTTCACGCTTAATGTTGGCCAGATTGTTAAGAGAGTCAGCATGGGTGGGGCATAAACGCAGGGCTGTGTTGTAGCACTCCTCAGCTTCAGACACCTAACAGGAAACATGCAAGTTAGCCGACTCAAAGGGAACTATGGGAAATGGTGGGGAGAGAGGAGAGCTTGCAAACAAATCTCATCCCTTCTTAAAGGTGCTGTGAGTGCTGCGTTGTGCAAGCAGAGCCTTTGGATTAGCCATCTTTCCTAAACCCAGCACTCCAAAGATACCAAATGAGCTTTATTGAGACTGGCACAGAGAAGCGGTTGTCAAAAACAACAGCAGCAAAATAGCACCCTCAACCAACAACTTATTAAAAACATGGAATGAGATACTATAAGAACACGCACAATGATTGACAGGCAGAAAGTGTCAGAGACTGCGGCCCGCGAACACATTTTATTTACAGGAGGTGAGCTATCGAACGACAATTCTTTTGTTAATATCTTTCAGGGAGTAGGATAATTTTTTGCATTCCTTTTAAGAAACAATTGCTTACAGCACCTTTAAGCTACAGATATCACAAGATATTTAAGGATGCTTGCAAACAGAGGGCTGTAGATATGAGTCTCGACAGCTGGGATGCATGACAAAGAAGCATTATTTGTGAAAACAATCATAGTTTCTTACATTGCCCTTCTCCTTCAGGGCATTAGCAAGATTGCAGTATGCATCAGGAAAGTGTGGCTGCAGCTCGATGGCACGTCGGTAGGTGTCAATGGCCAAGTCAATCAAACCCTGCTCATAGTACACGCAAGCCAGGTTCCCATGGACAACAGCATGGTTAGGACTCAGACTGAGGGCTCGAAGATAACCAGCAACAGCTCTTTGGGAAGAAAACCAGTGAAACCACATGAAGAAACATTTTAGCCTATAAGGCAAAATTTCATTATTAATAGTGAATGAACAATCAATGTAAAGAGAAATATTTACCTGTCAAAGATACGAGCCTCTTTCAGAACATTGCCCAAATTGATGTAAGCATCCAGAAAATTTGGATCCAAAGTCACTGCCTGTAAAGGCAATTGAATGCATCTTTACATTAGTAAACACTATATTTGTTAAAATCAAGCTCTAACACATTTCCAAAAATGGCCTTAACCAAGTGTTGTCAAACCTTCTCAAAATGATGTATGGCCAGCCAGATCTCTCCCTGGGCATTGAATACACAGCCCAGGTTACTCCACGCCACGGCAAAGTTTGGCTGAGTTTCGATTGCCTTCAGGTAACAAGCCTTGATCAGGTTAACAGTAAAAAACCAAGAGGAAGAGTAGGTAGAGAGAGGAACAGCAGAGTAGAGAGGAGGGGTTGTAAAAGAAAATAAACCAAAAGATAAAAAAAAAGGAAGAAAAACAAAAAGGGCAGACAAAAGAAGAGTTAGTATCCATTCTCAAACAAAGCAAAAAGTGAGTCTACAGCATGGGCTCGCGGGCGCAAAAATACTGTCGCACTAAGCTGCACACTTTTTCCTACGCTGCGCAGATCCAACCAACACCTACACTCAAACTTTCATTCTTCAGTTATGCGGTTTTGAAACATATGCTCCATGATATTATATTTAAAATTATATTTCAGAACAAACATGTTGAATTAAATTCTGCTCCGAGATCATAAAAAATTGCAAGACAAATTACGTATTCAGTCAATTCCACAACCTTAAATGCAAGTGTGGCATGCAGGTGGAGGTCCCTGTAATGCAAGCGCAAAAAGCCACACGGGCGGCCACTTGGTGTCGCCGTGCCGCGGTCGCCGATTGCGCCGTTTTTCGCTAGCGCTCGCATTCGCCTGCGCAAACACCAGCTCAGGGCGCAGACTACAGACCTGGAGTAATCCAGTCCCCCCACCAGACTGGCACACACTATGAAACCCTCTTCCCATTTGGGGTGTATAACTGGAATTTGATCCCAAGGCCAAATCTATACATTTATATATATCTAAAGAAATTATCAACTGGATTTCCAGCAAGTTAGCATTACTTCAGAGTTGTTGCCAATGTTGTTATACGTAGGGCTGAGTAGCCACTGGGTGCCATGCTAGCAGGGAGGGCACGCAGGTCTGCAACCCGCAAGCCAGGGGGATGAGGGGTGGGGAGGGAGTGTGGTTCAAGCACGCGCCTTTTTGGTCGCATTTGAATCAATTTTGTCGCTGCGCAGCCCTTGCGCAGCTGCAGACTCACAGCGCATCATCTGCTCAGCAGAACGCTGCAACTCCAAATAAAGGAGAAAAAAATAAATCATACTCCAAAATGAACAGGAAAAAAAAAGACAAGTAAGAGTTAGAGGGTTCTTACTGTGCTTTTGTTTGCTTACAGCATTTAATCCATTTCTCTTTTAAATTACTTGGGCATTAATCTTTTTCTTTCATTCTTATTTACTATTCCTTTCTTGCTTGATTTGTTCTTCAAAAGGTAGCCACAAGACTCAGTCACTGGAGTAAGGTGTTTTTCTTTTGTTGGCTGTTACAAACCCGTTACCATATTTTTGGACTTTGTCTGGGGGCGGCCGCAGCTGGAAGAAGAGAAGAGGACTGATGCTGCCCTAGTGTTCCTTTCCACCGGACCGCACCTACGCAGGAATAGTGTCACCCACCTGAAACCTTCTAAATAACAATATCAGTGGTGGAAAACCAAAAGAGACAAAATAAGAAAACAAGAACGTTAGTAAAAGTTTGCAATCAAGACAATTCATATGGACATAAAAACTTGTTGAAAAACGAAACAAGTAAAAACCAAGAAGGCAGCTTCATAAATGACCTAACATCAGTTTAAACCCATGCAATGTAAAGGATTATACATTTTAAGAGAAAGGAATATGTCTGTAAGGGGTCGAGAGTGAAGAAAGGCTTTGAGATGAGTTTTACACAGATTGTTTTGTTTCAATTGTAGTCACATTTAAAATACAGACAAAGAAGGGAGGCGAACTGGCTTGATCTTCCTCAAATGAACTGATCACATTTCTCTGGGAATATTATTAATAATCATAACATACAAGGGGGAAGAAAAATAATCATTGATTCTTTTCTTTTCCTTTGATGTATTCTTTGTTTACATGGTTTAATACATTGTTTGCTTTATCCTGTCCTGCCTTCTTGACTCCTGGCCAATGGATATGGAAAAAAGCCTCGGGTTTAAAGATTTCATAATCGTCTAGAAGCCTCCACAGCTCTGAAATAAAGAGGTCATCGCTTGTGTCGCGCATGTATAATTCTCTCTCTATCATGGTATCTGACGCGTGCAGTGGAATGCATATAGGGATCTGTCTGCCTGCCACAACCCAGGGCGGATGCTTAGTTTTCGAAATACAAAAACCCTCCCAAACCTGGTTAGCCTTACTTTACTATGGGAAAATGACACTGAACTGGGGAAAAATTAGGACTAAATTTATACCGGGATCTGATTGAATGCACTGTGATGAGCATCTGCTGACTCGGCTGATGGGTCAGGCAGACAGTTCATTGCGCGCACACTCCACGGGCCCTGAGCGAGCGCGCGGAGGGGGTTAGGAGCGACAGAGCTGGTGGGGGAGCCGCTGGCACCCTTGTACTCTTCCCCACTCCACCCCCCCCTGTGGCACCAAATAAGAGGGCTTCAAACCAACAAGTGGAGAATTTCAAATAATTTTTCTCTTCAATCTCCCAAAGTCCCACTGGCACCATAAATAGTAATGCTGCCTCTAAGCAGTGAAAGAAGACATATAATAGGGCTTAAAAATTCTGGGGAAGTAAATCCAAATTGAACTGGCAACCAAATGGCCATTCTTAAGCTTTTGAGGGGTATGAATGGTTTTAAAGAACGCAAGGGACCAGAACTAGATGGTTAAGGTTAGAAGCCATCTCATTTTTTGCATAGCAAAGATCACTACCTTCATCAGTCCATTTATTTCTCCAAGACCGAGCCAGCAAAATCCCTCCATGAGACTAAAAGGAAAAAAAGCATGCTAATGCAGCAGCAATTGTTTTAGGATCCCCATTTGTAGAAACACAAAAGCCCAGCCTTTCTTCCTATGTGTGTGGCGGGGGGTGGTGTCGGTTTGATGAAGCACAATGCTTGGACTGAGAGAAGCACTGGAGTGAGATAGGTCAAGAAGGGGTGGACAGAGGGGGCGTGTATGTTATTTAGCCATTCAAAAGTATAACAAAATAAAAAGTGGGGTAAAGGGATTGTAATATTGCTAAAATTAATAACCCCAATAAAGATTTGCTTCTGAGCAATGTGATGTAAGAGTGGCCTGTTAGGGTGCATTACTTTTAGTACACTTTGCTCTAGTTGCTAGGACTGGATGGGTAAAGAGAGTGCTGACGTGGGGCTGTAGATGTGGGGGAAAGAAATGAGCAAAAGGCACCACTCTCTAGAGAGCGTTGACAAGAACTTAGTGAAGACTCACTCACTCCGAAAGTACAAGAGTGAAGAGTCAGATGGGGGATTGTTGTCTACAACTATGATTCTAAAATAATAAACAAAATAAATAAATAAAAAGATGCAGCGGCCGACATGTTTAAACATACCTTTGCTTCTTCAAGGCGCCCGAGTGCTTTTAGGAGGTTACCCAAGTCACTGCGTACACAATATAGATCCTGTGATAAAATAAAATCAACATCAATAATCAATAACTAAAAAAAATGTCATCAAAAATGTGCCAGGGCTGGGCGATATATAGAACAAGTAATATATTGTATATACAAATTCAGCAACACCCTAAAAATTCAATTATTATTTTCCATATTATAATAATGTGGTTTTTATTTGGCCAGAAAGTTTCCCCAACTCATATGAGAATGTTAAAGACAAATGTTTTAATCAGTCTCTTAATAAAAGTCTGATTTGATCCTTTCTGTTCTTTAATCAATTGTTGATCAAAAACAACAACAAAAAAAAAACAGTTGAAGGACTATTCCGGGTTCAATAAAGTGCAATTGACAGAATTTGTGGCATAATATTGATAACTTGCCACTTTTTTTTTGTGTTAATCAACATTACCCCACAAATGCTTTTGATTGAGCTTAAATTGTATTGAACTTGTAATCTTCCTTTAATTCTAATCACAAATAGCATGGATGAGGTAAACAAGCCATTAGCCAACAACAAAATGTGACTTTTTTTGTTGTCGATAACGTTGACTAATTGTTTCAGCCCTATTGCAGGGTTTTTCCCGCATAGAGAAATATTAGTCAAATTTTGTGCTGACATGTAAATAAGCACAAACTCCAAAACTGTCGCTCTCTGTGCAGTCAGAGCCACTTCAACCAGTCGCGGAAGTGACGCAATCTGAGCGGGAGTCGAGACCGGGAGAGACTTAAGTTCTGCCGGCTGATGCGCGCTCTAACACGGAGACGCTCGTCTCTCCCTGCTGTCTGCAGCTCGCAACGTGTTGAATCATTGATGAGATCCATCATGATATAAGATCAATCTAATGTGAAAAATAACACTAAAATGACAATAAACTATAAATATATTGATTTTGGACAGATTAACAAATGCTTATCAATAATACTCGTATGGCTAAAAATGTTTAGAGTTCAGTGACTAAAATGTCGATATGACTAAATGTTACTAAAATATGACTAAAATGTCAACAGTTTTCATCGATTAAAACTACATTAAAATGCCCCGACTTTGTCAAAAAATAGGATAAGATTGACTAAATATGATAAAAACTAAAAAAGGACATTTGACACAGGACTAAGACTAAATAAAAAAACAACTGACAAAATTAACACTAGTATTCAGTTGTCAGGTCATTAGGACTGTATTAACGCAAGGCCAACGTTTACATATTTTTAACGTCACTTTTTTTATCAGTATGGTACCACCGCTGCCTCATTTTGAGCCAGGAAAAACCCTGTATTGTATGCTACATTCAGGCCTATTTTTTCTCTCTTATGGCTAATTTTTTGTATTTATTTATGTTTTATAATGCATTTATAACTGATATTGGTTTCACCAAACAGTTGTCATTTTAGATCAATGGCTAATGCATACTGTAAAAAATGCACAACTTTTCAGCACATAATTTTTTCTCTTGTAGATTTGGCTTAGTCTACCTGTTAATTATTTTCTACAATGTCCTCATTGTTTTAATATGTTATGTAACTTTTACATCGCGAATTCCATTTTGAACAGGCTGGGTTGCTCTATTGGTCCTGCACTATTCATTCAATTGTTTGCATTAAATAAGCCTGTTACATATTCGCTAACTTTGTGTGTCATGTTCTATATTTAATGTACAATGATCATAATGCAAGGCACTTCACAGATAAATGCCCGTTTTCAGTGGATTTGGTATAGATCAAGTATTTTAAATGGGTTGCATAAAATTATTTGTTTTTTTTACTGTTTTCTGAAGGTTGGTTTCTTTTTAGACTAGTCGACTTCAAATTTTCCATTTAACCATCAGTGAAATTAGTCATTCAGCACATTTCTATTAAATACACTGTGACTCGCTGAAATTATTCGGAACTGAACTCACAGGATTGTACTGGAGAGCCGACACATATGCCTGGACTGCGCCCTCCATGTCACCAGCTGCCACCAGCGCTGCTGCCAGGTTAATGTATCCATCAATGAAGTCCGGTTTGAGACGGAGTGCATGACGGTAGTGCTCGATAGCCTCCTGTAGCTGCCCCCGCTCTTTGTAGACGTTGCCGAGGTTGGAGTAGGCCTCAGCCAGCATGGGGTTCTGCTTGATAGCCAGAGTGCTGAAGTGGGCCGACCTGCATGCCAAGAAAAGGTTGAGAAAATGAACTGTAACTGAGACTGGACATAATCCTACCACAAGACTGTGCACCAGACACCCCAACCAATAAAGACCTATAAACACCACACTATGTATGTTTCAATGAAGCCCAATCGACCTCAGTGAAGCAGACCCACCACGTCCATGAAGGGAGAACAATGCCGCCCATCTCACCTGTCAAGCCTGCGACACTGGAAGTGGATAGAGGAGAGCAGCAGCAGGACGCCAGTATTATCCGGCTCCTGCCTCCACAGCTGCATACAGTGGCGTTCTGCCGCCTCAAAATCTCCTGACTGATATTCACGATGCGCCAGCTCTGCCAACCCTTGGAAGGAAAGCAAACGTTTGGTTGGTTCTGGAGCACCAACGCAACCCAGAGGAGGGGGAAACAACATGTTAGAAGAAATGGAAATGAGGCAAAAATAAATAAAATAAAAAAATGACAAGAACATTTGTCCTTTTATAAATTAACATGTTATTGTGTGTTTAACTATTGTTATGCTGCATGTATAAATATGAGTGCATAAACCTCTAAGCTAGATTTTAATGATTCCCTGTAATGATGCTTGAATATATTTAATGTTCTGCCATAAAATAAAAATAGAAAGGATTTTTTTAATTAATTTTCAAAGAAACGTAGCATCTAAAATGATTGAAATGAATGACTTTACATCATTAATAAATTAATGACAAATAACTTTTCACCCAAAAATGAAAATTATCTAATTTACTCATATACCATGTCAGATATGTATGACTTGCTTTCTATGCTGAACACAAATAAAGACTTTTAGAATATCTCAGCTCTGCAGGTCCACACAATGCAAGTGAATGGTGACCAAAAGGCAGCAAAAGGTTAATCCTTAAGACTACAGTTGTTTCATCCATGCTTTCTGAAGCAATACGATTGGTTGTGAGTGAGAACAGACCAACAAATAACACATTTTTCACTGTATATATTGCCTTTGCAGTCTCTAGGCACAATCATGTTTTCAAGCTTGATTACACTTCTAGTGCGTGACGTGTGGGGAGATCGCTAGATGGCGCTAGGAAGTGTAATCAAGCTTGAAAACATGATTGTGCTTAGAGACTGCAATAACAAAATGTACAGTGAAAAAGGAGATACATGTTGTTCTGTTCTCACTCAAAACCAATCAGATCGCTTCAGAAGACATGGATTAAATCACTGAAGTCTAATGGATTACTATTTGGAGCTTCAAAATTTTGGTCACCATGCACTTGCACTGTATGGATATTTTCTCCTAAAAATCTTCATTTGTGTTCTGCTGAAGAAAGTCATACACATCTGGAAAGGCATGATCAAGAGTAAATGAGAGAATTGAAATTTTGGAGTGAACTAATACATTAAAGGTTAAAAAAAGATGTCAAGGGGTGAATAGGGACGACAATAAAAAGCAGTGACAAAAGGATTAAGGAATGAATGAGCATGAAACCTGAAAAGGAGAATATATGGTGTTCACACTACAACTACTAAATATAGACTATTATCAGAATGTATTTCAATCAGTGTTGGGTGTAATGCATTATTAAGTAATTAATCACTGTACTGAAATTACTTTTTCATTAAAAAAGTAAAGGATTACTCTTAATTTTTCAGTAATTTAATTAGTTAAATCTGCAGTAATAGCATTAAATACTGTAAAGACAGTAAATAAATAAAACAATAGTTAATTTAAAATCGAAATTTAACGTATTTAATGTTAAAATATGTTTTCTAAATTAATGCAGCCCCCCTTTTATGGTCTTTGGCCAGTTCATGAAGAATTTATTTGATTTGATATATTATTTATTTGAAAGAATTAAAACAGTTTCATGTCTATCCTTGAATCCCGAGTTTGATCAGGGATTTAGAAACTAATTAGTAATGCAATTACTTTACATACAGAGTAATTAGTACAGTAATCAAATTACACTGTAGTATATGTAATTAGTAGTCAGTAATTAATTACTCTTTTAGAGTAACTTACCCAACACTGATCTCTATATATTAAACTAAAAGTATAAGGAAGATATAGACAGGAAGCTACATTTTAGGATCATTTGAATCTTGATCGTAATAACGTTAGCTAGCTGTTGTCTTGTTAATATTTAGATAAATACTACTTTCATTTCACTAAATGTAGCCGAAATATTGCATAGGAACCATTCATAGATGGATATTACCAGAGATATTATTCAGCTACTTGACAGTTTAATCACAAAAAGCATTCAACGGCTTTAAATATACTGCTAGTTATCAAACTTGTCACAAATCAACTGACTTTTTTTATTTAAAATGCATAAAGGCGGGAATAAAAGCGAGCTTGTTTTTTTATTACTATAGCCCAACGGTCGTTATTGTCATGGTTACCTGTGCTGTCAGCCACGTTCCCCACCGAGCTCGCCATCTCTCCTTCACCCTTTACTGGCTCCTGTGCAGCGGCTGACGGTGCGACGATATAAGAGAATATAAACCTAAAGGTCAAATACTTTTAAAACTATATGCGGATTTTTTGTCGAAAGGAAGACGTTATCACTGAAGTCTTCGGTAAATAGCCTGCGGTCCTTCTGTCTAGTAAAATAGGCGAATTTAAATTCGATGCTATCACCATCGCGGTATTTTTGCTAACAATGGCATCTACCCTGCTCCGAAATGGCGGATGTGACCGGAACACCTTTTTCAAAGGGGGGGATGGGAACGATAAAATGTAGACCCATCAGTTAAATTGCGGATGCATTTTTACGTCCAAAGCCTGTTAATGTATATACAAAAAGAATAACAAGTTTTATTAATTCATATAATTTTGTCTAATTCAAAGTGTTTTTTTGCGCACCGTGCTGCTCTAAAGAGACGTGAGGTTCTTGGATTTATTGCGCTGTATCATTGCGCGTGTTGTTATCGCACAACGCGTTCGTGTCTATAAGGTAACCGCCTAGTTACATAAAGTCTCGCGAGAGCCACGTTGAACGTTCCAACACTGGTGTTTTTTGTATTTATTTAGAGTCCTACAGAAACCCAACACTTACCATTAACCTTAACCCTACCACTACATCTACCCCTGAACTTAACCTTAGTAACTGCGAATGAGACTCTCGCGAGACTTCGGCTGCCGGGGGTTACCTTCTAGACACAGCAGAATGCAGATCAACATGGCAGCCTTCTGTTGGGGGCGTGGGTGCACATTTGTACATTAAGGGCTGGTAACTTTAGTGCATTGTTTAATGTTCAGTCACATGCCTTCACACAATATGTGTTAGGCATACTTAAACAATGACGTTTTTAGCAACACAAGAATCGTAAAAACTGGTATGCTGAAGATAATTTAATCCAATATATTTAATCAAATAAACTGGGGGAAACACAAAAAAATGGAATCCGGGAAAATGTTAACCTCACAAAAGGGCCATGTGCTTTTATTAAACAATACTAAATAGCCCGGTGACATAAAATGTTACATAACCTTAGTTCAGGAGGGTAAACCAGTTGATCAAGAGGACAATGTGCATTAAAATACTTGTTTGGACTGTATACTTAAGACATGTTGTACACACACAAGGAATTTGTCATGGTGACAGAAGCTTCCAGTACAAAGAGAATGCAACCATAGAGGCATACAAACATATACATTTAAACATACATATAGTGACAAAAAAACAAGATATAACAGAAAAATAAAAAGAGAAATATACAATAGAGCATTAATGTTGTTCAAATATTACAATTATGTGCATGTGATGTAATGAAGAAGAGGTAGTATATGTTAAAAAAATATAAATTAAATATAGATATAAGTAGGAATGGATGGACTGAATATTTCACAAATGACACTACTGTCATCAGCCTCATCCAATGGTTGTGATGACAAAAAGGAAAGTATTTGGGGGCAGTTTTAACTTTTCATGAGGTGGACAGGGACGGATTATGACTTGCAAAGGCCCTGGGGCCAATTATCTCCAAGGGCCCCCCTCCACCCAAAAGTTGTTGTGGGGTCATTGTTCATGCCCAAAAGGGTTTTCAAGCAGGGGGATCACCAAACTAGATTGCGCAGCCTTAAAACCCAGGACACCCCCAGGCAGTCAAGGGCCCCTGGGCACTGGCCCCCTTGGCCCGGTCGGTAATCCATCCCTGGAGGTGGATAGCCTGAGGGGAAAAAACTGTTCCTTTGCCTGGCTGTTCTGGTGCTCAACAGAGCCGGCCAGAGGGCAAAAGTTCGAAAAGGAAGTGTGCTGGGTGAATAGGATCAAGAGTGATTTTACCAGCCCTTTTCATCACTCTGGATGTGTACGGTTCTAGCAGGGTGGGTTGGTGCGGGACAATAATCCTCTCAGCAGTCCGGACAATCCTTTGAAGTCTTCTGAAGTCTGACTTGGTAGCTGAACCAAACTAGACAGTTATAAAAGTGCAGAGGACAGACTTGATGACTGATGAGTAGAACTGTACCAGCAGCGCCTGTGGCAGGTTGAACTCCCTCAACTGGCAAAGGGAGTACAACCTCTGCTGAGATGGTAGAGCCCAGGAACCTGAATGACTCCACTTCAGCCACAGTGCTGTTCAGAATGGTGAGGGGGGGTCAATATTGGGGTGTTCCTCCTAAAGTCTACAATCATCTCCACTGTTTTGAGCATGTTCAGCTCCAGGTTGTTTTGATTGCACCAGACAGCCAACTGTTCAACCTCCCTTCTGTATGCAGACTCATCATCATCTTGGATGAGGCCGATGACAGTAGTGTCATCTGTGAAACTCAGGATCTTAACAGAGGGGTCCTTGGCAGTGCAGTCATTTGTGTATAGGGAGAAGAGTAGTGGGGAGAGCTCACATCCCTGGGGGGCACCAGTGCTGATTATTCATGTGCTGGAGGTGAATTTCCCAATTGTCACTAGCTGCTGCCTGTCTGTCAGAAATCTGGTGATCCAGTGGCAGATAGAGGTGGGAACCGAGAGCTTGGTTAATTTGTTAATTGGATAATAAGCAGGGTTGATGGTGTTAAAAGCCGAACTGATGTCCACAAAAAGGAACCTTGCATATGTCCCTTATTTTTATATTTATCCTTACATTTCTGTCTATTGTATGATAATTATGTGGGCTGGTCCTGCTTACCATCGGTTTATCGTAGATTGAAGCGTGTGCTCGATTACTCTTGACTTGTTTTGATGTGACGTCAGGTCATGGCTATATCGCGTAAAAACATAAGAGCGTAAGTCAATCCAAGATTTATTGGTTATACTACAATCACAAAATAAATGGGTAACTGTTTCTTCAACAAAACCACAAAATGAGCAAGTTTCATAAATTATATGATTTAACCTTTTTCTTTTTTTTTCTTTTTGTGTATATAACTTAATATTTTGATGTCCGCAAATCCATAATATTGTTTTCTGTTGTTATGATTGTTCATTGTAAAAGCTACAACCATGCTTCATTTCCCTGATCGTGTATGTATGTATGTATGTATATACAAGTTCTGCAATAAAAACAAATCTATAGCTGACGCTTCACATATCTAGAGAGTTGCGCAACTTAGCGAATGAAGTCGATAACCGCATCAAATGACTGTTTCATTTCGAGTAGAGGTGCTTATTGATGGTTTAGGAGAGCTGTAGGCCGGTATGAATGTTGAAGCACGTCCTGGATTGTTAGACTCTCTGCAAAACGTTTCTCTGAATTTTCTAAAGCTGTGCGAGTCAGGGGGTGCTAAGGTGGGACGTCCATCTTATTTGCTTCCGATAAGTATTATTGAGCTCTCAACCAATGATGCACTGGATCTACGCAAGGACACAGAAAAGTACAAATAAATACATGTATAAATAAATAAATAAACATATATGGGAATATATAAATATGGAAATAAATATATGTGGGAATAAACAAATATAAAAAATAAATGAACACATCAATACAAAAATAAAAAACAATGCAAAATAAATGAATAAATAAAAAAAAAGTTAAAAATAAATATTGAAAATAATAAATGAATAAAGTCATACGATAATAAATTCAGGAATAAATTTAATTTAAAACGAATTATATTTGTTTTATCAAGACATTTATTCCTTTATTTTTATTTTTTTATTATTTTATTTATTTATTTATTATTTTTGCAGGTTTATACTAGGCTAGGAAAAGTCAAGAACATTTCTAAAATACCCAAAAGTCAGGAAAAAAATATGGAAAATTCTAGAAGATTTAAATTCTAGTTGTGCTCAGCTCAAAAATATTCAATTGGCTAGAAATAGTTTTTTGTGCACACAATCTCTATAAACAAACAGCCAAAACAAAACAAAAAACAAATAAAAACAATCCAGAAAAAGTCTTGGAAAAGTTATGTTTGAATGCATATTATACATTCTAAGTTAAAGGTGAAAAAAAGAAAAAAGTTTTGCTCATTAAGAAATTAATAATAATTTTATACATACGTATAATATCATGAGCACGTACATGACACGAAGACTCCAATCATATCTGTAAGATTACCTGTTTAAATCTATATGGAGAGGGTCCCCTCATGGGAGCTGCCATGTTAGGGACACATGACCAGTCAAATACTACTCAATCACAGTAACTGCTTTGTTATTAGACACTTTCACTCATGGATTAAGAGAATCATGGCTGACTGAGTAGTGAATATCTGCACTGGCATCAGTAACAGGACACTATTGTGTTTCCATTCCCCTATATGCTGCATCCTTACCCCTAGTTGTCAAGTCCAACATGACAAACACAAAAATGACTGAGTGTACCTTTAATTTTGAGGGCCAACGTGTGTGTGTGTGTGTGTGTGTGTGTGTGTGTGTGTGTGTGTGTGTATTATACTGACAACAGTCAGCAGAGGGCAGTTGAACATGCAAGTTTCTCTGCAAATGGGCAGACATGGTGCAACAGTGCTTGGAGGAGTAAATTGATTGCAGCTTTTGCTTGAGCATTTTTTAAACACCCCCCCCCTTTATGGAAGTAAAGGATTGAAATGGACCCTGTGCCCAAGTCAACCTCTGTTGCCTTTCGCGAGGCTTTATTTCTGCCCAAAAGCAAGGGAAGTAAACATACCCAAATTAATTCAGCCTTAAATCCTACCCCAGCCTCTCCGACTGATTGACATGTCTAAAGAGTTCCTAAAGGGCTAGGCTTGTGATGTGAGGCTCATTACCTTTATCCTCTCAAGGGTCTGGGCCGACCTATACGGGAAAAGGGTTGACATCACTGCTCGATAGGCTGCTACACTGTATGCTCAGTGTGTGTTGGTTCAGCATGCAAGCTTGCCCCACTTACCCTGCCGTGGCGCTTGGCTGATGCCTTGGGAAAATCTGTTGCGCATGAGTGATGTCATGGCCATGTTTTTGGCGATTGTATCTGACATCTTTTATCTTTGTGCATGTCCAGTTCTGGCCAAAGCAGGTTAGATCTCCTGCTCAGGACTGTCCGGTGTCATTAATCAAAGGCTTTTACACAGTCTCATGCTATTTTAGGCAACAAATGTATACAAAGTGTCGGTCATGTGTTTTCTAATTCATATCAAGCCAGCTCCTAGAAAGTATAGATTTAGGGATCACTGTATTTTAGGCATACCAATTGGCAGCGTTTATTTTCCCTTGGTTTGCTTTCAAATCTGGCGACCCACATATTTCAGGTCCTATCAGCTCAACAAGCCCACAAAACAATGACTATGTCTAATTAAATGCTGGACTATTTAAACAGTCCTCATCACTTTTGTATTTTCTTGTGAGGTGATTTATAGTTGAAGTCAGAGGTGTACATACACTTGGGTTGAAGTCATTAAAACTAATTTTTTAACAACTCCACATATTTCATATTAGCAAACTATAGTTGTGGCAAGTCGTTTAGGACATCTACTTTGTGCATGACTTGAGTATGTTTTCCAGCATTTGTTTACAGACAGACTGTTTCACTTTTAATTGACTATATCACAATTCCAGTGGGTCAGAAGTTACATACACTAAGTTAACTGTCCCTTAAAGCAGCTCGGAAAATTCCAGAAGATGATGTCAAGCCTTTAGACAATTAGCTTCTGGTAGGAGGTGTACCTGTGGATGTGTTTTAAGACCTACCTTCAAACTCAGTGCCTCTTTGCTTGACATCATTGTAAAATAAAAAAAAAAGAAAGAATTGTGGACTTCCACAAGTCTGGTTCATCCTTGGGGCAATTTCCAAATGCCTGAATGTACCACGTTCATCTGTACAAATAAATGTACACAAGTATAAACACCATGGGACCACACAGCCATCATACCGCTCAGGAAGGAGACACATTCTGTCTCCTAGAGATGAACGTAGTTTGGTGCAAAAAGTGCAAATCAATCCCAGAACAACAGCAAAGGACCTTGTGAAGATGCTGGAGGAAACATGTAGACAAGTATCTATATCCACAGTTAAACAAGTCCTATATCGACATAACATGAAAGGCTGCTCAGCAAGGAAGAAGTCGCTGCTCCAAAACTGCCATATAAAAGCCAGACTACAGTTTGCAAGTGCACATGGGGACAAAGATCTGGAGAAATTTCCTCTGGTCTGCTGAAACCAAAATGTAACTGGCAATAATGTCTATCGTTATGTTTGGAGGAAAAAGGGTGAGGCTTGCCATCCAAAGAACACCATCCCAACTGTGAAGCATGGGGGTGGCAGCATCCTGTTGTGGGGTGCTTTGCTGCAGGAGGGACCGGTGCACTTTACAAAATAGATGGCATCATGAGGAAGGAAAATTATGTGGATATATTGAAGCAACATCTCAAGATATCAGCCATAAGATGAAGCTCAGTCGCAAATGGGTCTTCCGAATGGACAATGACTCCACACATACCACCAAAGTTGTGGCAAAATGGCTTAAGGAAAACAAAGTCAAGATATTGGAGTGGCCATCACAAAACCCTGACCTCAATCAAACTGGTCAGCAGAACTGAAAAAGCATGTGCGAGCAAGTCTACAAACCTGACTCACCGGTTCTGTCTGGAAGAATAGGTCACATTTCCAGCAACTTATTGTGAGAAGATTGTGGAAGGCAACCGAAAATCGTTTGACCCAAGTTAAACAATTTAAAGGCAATGCTACCAAATACTAACGAAGTGTAAACTCCTGACCCACTGGGAATGTGATGAATGAAATAAAAGCTGAAATAAATAATTCTCTCCACTATTATTCTGACATTTCAAATTCGTAAAATAAAGTAGTGATCCAAACTGACCTAAGACTGGGAATGTTTTCTACGATTAAAAGTTAGGAATTATTTTATATATAAAGTTAGGAGTTTAAATGTATTTGGCTAAGGTGTTTATAAACTTCTGACTTCAGCTGTAAACTGTTGGTTTAGCGTTTGATATTTGCGTTGTCATGGTTACTTCTGTGTGAGCAAAGCAAATGTGTTCCACTGAAACAGAGCGTTTCTCACCGATGCACCCTTTAAAACGCCACAGATCTGCTTCAGCTAGTGTGTACTTTAGCTCTTCTATGCATATTCCCATTGCTGTCCATGTTTGCATTGCCTATGTAATGTGGTCTCACGGAAGGAGACCCTGAAGGCTGTAATGATCCTGTTCTTAAGGTCAGAAAGGACATAAATCAATTTCCTGTTTCTTATAGTGTTTGCGAAGGCAAGAATCACTTTAACTATTGTTCAAACTTTAGGTTAGGATAAAAAGGATAGTTCACCCAAAAATGTACTCAGGCCATCCCAGATGACTTTCTTTCATCTGCTGAACACAAAGACTTTTAGAAGAATATTTCAGCTCTTTAGGCTCCATAAAGCACATAAAGGCAGCATAAAAGTAATCCATAAGACTCCAGTGGTTTAATCCATGTCTTCAGAAGTGATATGATAGGTGTGGGTGAGAAACAGATCAATATTTAAGTCCTTTTTTTATTATCCACCTTGTTCCTGAACGTGGGAGTGTTCCATGATTCACCTGTTTAAAATTTCCGGTCTCCAGTGTTTTCACCAGCATATATTCTTAGTGGGTAAAATACTGCATTTGTAGAAATTGTAAAAAAAACTAAAACATGTGGCTCTATAGTGCCAATACACTACAGAGTAGAGATGAATGTTTTGTTTTGCATTTTAAAAGTGCCTCACATGTGTATGTAGATGACATGAGGCGATGGTCTGAGATAACATTAACTATTTGAGTTGTTATGACAGCACAAGTTGAGTGTGAAATTAATTATTACTCCAAATAACACTTAACATGTTCTTCTTCTCCATCTGGATAACACATTTTGGTTAGTTTTACACGGTGTCTCGAGACCAAAAACAGAAAACAGGCAATTCAAATCCTCATATCACCGCCCGGTGGTGCAGGAAAATTGTACGTAAATCTTCGTTTTCACTTTCACTTCCACATTCTTCTTCTTTTGTTTTTGGTGATTAGCATTCTTTGCACATATCACCACCTACTGGGCAGGCAGGAGAATTTATAGTAAAAAAGGACTTACATTTTGATTTGTTTCTTACCCACACCCATCATATCTTTTCTGAAGATTTGTATGTGACCATTGGAGTCGTATGGGTTAATTTGATGCCTTTATGAACTTTTTGGACCTTCAAATTTCTGGCCACCATTCACTTGCATTATACTGGCTTCCAGAGCTGAGATATTCTAACAAAAACTTTGTTTGTGTTGTGCAGAAAAAAGAAACAAGACACATCTTAGATGGCATGAGAGTGAGTAAATGATGAGAGAATTTTCATTTTTGGGTTTACAATTCCTTGAAGTATTAAACAATGGCATATTACTTGTCCCGCACTGTTTGACATGAATGATACCATAAATCATGTGGCTTGTTGAGTAGAGATTTGCGAGTACTTTTCTAACCTATATGATTTTCAAAAAATCCCATAGACTTAAATTGAATGAGGGACCAGAATATCATAGAGAATTTTGACATGGGCTCATTTGACTTGGGCCAGTAAGTAACCACCTTGTATTGAGCAACTATATAGCAACACTCTACAAACCTCTCAGAACAGCGAAGCAACAGCATAGCAATGCCCTTACATCATATCAACAACTTTTGTACTGGTGAGCACCGCTCACATTTGCTTCGGAAAATGTAAAAATCTAGTAAAAGTCTGATAATACAAAAAAAACCCCACTGTAATTAGGTTACTTACATTTCTCACATTGCATCGTTCTCTGTAATCTGATGTGCAGTCTTTTGCCTGCAGTGGTTTTGCTGAAGATCCTCTGATTCAGCTGTTTGCAATGGAGCCTACTGACATGACCTGTTATTAAAGAGCGTCCTATTCCTTCCACAAATCTTTGGTTTTGGCAGCGGGAGGACTATAGAACATCTAATAATCCTTATTTGTGCCCTTACAGAATCTAAAGTAACATTTATGTTACAGTATTGTATTGCATTATAATATATTTTTTAATATATGACATTTGTCATTCATGAAATGCAAGGGCAAAAGTTTTGCGTTTTGTCATGAAAAGTTTACTAGATACTAGTAAATCTGGAAAATGTATACTGCATGGTTGGGAGGGTTACTTTTAAAACGTATTCCACAACAGATTGCAAAATACATGCTGTAATTTATAACGTATTCTGTTAGATTACTCGAGGTCAGTAACATAATCAAAATACTTTGGATTACTTCTTCAGCACTGGTAGATTTTTTCACTTGATTTGACTATAAAAACTGCCAATACAGTAAGATAAAATACTGAATGTTAAAAATACATTCTCTGAAAAACCCAAATATCTTATGCAGTGTTGCTTCTAAAACAAGATTAATCAAAATGATCTTGTTTTAAGGATTTTAAGATTTTTTTTACTGAAAAACACTACAAAAAATATGATCAAAATAAGATTTTTGCCTCGATATTAAAGGTCTTACTAGAGAAAAATATGTGTTATATATATATTTGTTCCTGGTAACAGGTGCATGCAAAACAGCTAGAAATAGCATTTTAGCTTAGCATAAAGCTAAATGTTCACATGACAATTTACACAAGGTTAATTTGTATTTCTGCTGCTCCAAACTTACTTCAGACATACTTCTCTGTCTGAATGAAGCAGATTTTAATTTCACCGCTGTTCAAATGCTCTTTGGATCACATATGGATGAATGTTTTCCAACTGAATAGACTAAATATTAAATGGAACAAATATATTGCAAAGTAATCTCTTCAGTAATCAAAATACTTTTAGAATGTAACTGTATTCTAATTACCAATTATTTAAATTGTAACTTATATTTGTATTTTGAATACGTAATCCTGTTACATGTATTCCGTTACTCCCCAACCCTGTGTATATATACAGTATATGCGGTGTATATATATATATATATATATATATATATATATGGAAGAATTATGATTTGTATTTCCATAGTTTTGGTTGTCCTATGGGTTTACTATAAATACTGAATAATAGCGAAAATAGCGAAAAAGTTGTGACTTCTTAAACCATGTTACATTTTTTGGTTAGTGTGGTTTTACTACAAAAGCCACAGTTGAACTATTGCTACTGCAGTAAAACCATTGATAATTGTAGTTAAGCGTGGACAAAGCCAAACCTTTTGTGAGGGATTTCAAAACTACCGGTACTGAAAGGAAACGCAAATCTATATCAGAAAATAAATGCCTGCCCTGTCCCATAAACACTATATACAAACTTCTACATTTTCTTTCTCTTGCAAAAGTTTCCGCCATGATGCTAGGGTGCTGTGGGGTGGACAGGCCGTTGCTATGCAGTTGCTAAGGTGTACTGGGGTGTACTTGTGGCTGGTTGCTAGGTGGTTGCATTCTAGTCCAAGTCTCTATGATATTTTGGTCTTTAGATATGGCTAAGGGTAAGTCTTTAGGTAGTCTTTTTGATTAAGTCAGGCTTAGTAGAGTAATATCATATCTAACAAACCACACAATGTGATTCTTGTCCAGCACAATTTGTGTGGGACGAGTTAAGCTTTGAACTTTAATACTTTAGCGTTAGAGGTTTATTCAAATCCCTCTAAGCAACAGTAATAGTGATTAATAACACCTTTCCCTATGACTTCATGCTGAAAATGATGTTGCTCTCGCGGGGCTGGGGAATGTGTCTAACTTCTGTTTCATCAGTTTACTATTGTACCTTTAATGGATAACACTCAAGAAACTCTCCATTTTCACCCATCATTACAAACGTTTCTTTGTGGGACAAAATCTCAATCTTCTAAATGGATTATTTTCAACACACAATAGACTCTTCTCTTCTCAATATGGTAATGTTTACACCACAAACACCTTGAACTCGTTCATTAGCACGACTCACAGTCAGCTAAAGGTCATAGCAGATAGCTATAATGCAGTCATAGTTGAGCGGCCATGCTTTGACTTGATGGATCACATTAAATCTGCATTCCCGGTACAAAACAGTTACTGGAGGAGGACAAAAATTAAGCACAACCACAGCAGCTGACAGCTGCAAGATCTTAAATATAAGGTGCTCTGTGCTTGATTCATGCCTGTAGCCTCTAGTTAATGTGCTTGTCAGGCAGTCTACTCACTTTATAGGCTCATATTTTGTGGCTGGATTAGTTTGCCTGAACAGCACAAGTATGTGGAAAAGAGCAGCCTTGAAAACCTATAAAGCTTTGTCTAAAGTCCTTTGACTTTATTGCTGTTGGATGGGAAACTCTCATGTTATAGATGTGTGAATCACAGGTTACAATGTGCATTTGCCTCAAGCAGTTGTTTAAGCATTAAGTGTTTCTAGAGTCCAGATGTCTTTAGTTGAACATCTTTGACTGTTGAGTGTATAATCTTTCCTTTGCTTTTAGTGCTTCATGAGTTCCCCATGATAACTTCACTATGGATTTTAAATGAAGGCATCTGAGGTAACTGTGCTCCAATGGCAGAACAGTAGACTACTGATGTTTAGTCCCACATATATAATTTCTCAATGTGCACCAGAAGTGAATTAAAAAATAAAATAATAATGTTGAAATAAAAATTAAATATGATTTACTCACCAACATGTTGTTTTTAAATTATTAGCCGTTCTAGATGCTATTCACTACAATAATCGTCCCCATAGCACTCAAATCTGATTTGCACATTCATATTCGTACCTAGTGCATCTAGATGGTGCTTGATCTCAGGAAAAAAGTCGGCTGTAGCACCATTTTTGAAGAATGATATCACGTGCACGTTCCAACATAGGTGAAATGTCCACTGAGTGGCGCTAAAAGCGAGTTACATTTTCTCCAAAATAGATGAGGTTTATAAACGTAATGTTCTATCGAGTTTGAATGTCATCTAACGTGTTGACACGCATGCTCTTCGGGATTTTTACCCCGGTCCTGTGCATCACATGTCTAGCTTTCTATCAATTTAATTGCGTTCGAGCAAGCTTGTAAATTTAATGCAAATGTTAAAATGTATCACCTTTTCAAGTCATGCGTTATAGTAAAAGTGTTTAGATGCCTTAAGTCAGGGTTTCTCAAACTTTTGCCCACTGCAACCCACTTTATTTGAATGCCAGTCATCCACGACCCACCAGACGAAATAACTGAATACGTATTTAATAATTAATTCATCTAGTTTTGTTTATATGCTTAAAATAGAATGGCCTAATATCTATAGCCCTATATTTATAGCCTGAGTAATTTCATAAATGCACAAACATTGAAAAAAGAAAATAAAGGGTTTTTTTTTTTTTTTTTTAACTCACGTTAATGTGACATTTGGAACTGCTGCTCTGAAATGATGAGATCCAGAGATTGGATTGCATTCAGACTAGCATGATAATGCATGGAGCTGGCATATGCAATGCTATGTAAAGAGACCTTGTCCCCCCAAAAAACAAACATTTGTTGCATTATTGTGATTGGACAGCTAATAATTAACATCAGAGAAATGTAGCCTCTACTTAAGGTTGTTTATGTAAACCTGGAGATATTAACACGATTCGACAATAGAGGACACCGTTTTATCCTTCTAATTAGCCATTTGTACTCATGACAGAAAAGATCTCGCGACCCGGCAGACAATGATCTGTGACCCACTTTTGGGTCACGACCCAGTGTGGTTGAGAAACCCTGTTATTAGATTGCATTGAATGAGTAACAGGGTGAAAAATAAGTGTTTATGAACTGATAATCTGCCGTTTTACTCATGATTTGTAGCTTACATAGTCTTTGTAGCTTTAGCATGTCAAGTGTTCATTTCCAGGGAACTGCCACGATACATACATTACAAAGAGCCACGTAAAAATAATTGTACAAAAATGCAGAAGTGCAAATGAGTTTTGAGAACATTGCGGAAGGGACTATGTAACGTAGTTCAAGGGCAAGGAGGAGGCGAGAACCAGCTTGACAATATAAATAATGTTTAAATGATAAACTTAAAGGACAAACACACACATGACGGACATGTCAGTAAATGATCTCTCTCTCGTTGCACCACCGTCTGCCATCTGCCTTTATCCCTCTCAGAGGCTTGATTAGCCTGATACGGGACCGGGTGTGTATCATCACGACCCGGCCCCGCCCTCCGCCCTGCCACAGACTATTCACGGTGAATAACAATTACATTTTTGTCTGTTCCTATTTTAGCTATTTTATAACATCAGATGACTTGGAATATAGTGCATGAGTTGTATAAACGACATTTACAGCCCCTGATCACAATAAACTCATCATATTATGAAAAGAGAAACCGAAAATATTTCCCTGTGTTCCATAAAATAAACTTTTTTCATAATCATAGATGCACTCCTTCACCTCAGGGCATACACAGTTTGGAACAAAAAACAAAACAAATTTAGATTAGAACAATGTCCCTTAAGTCCCATTACCATTTATTAATACGTTGATTTCTTACACTTTTTTTTTCTTGATTTCATTTAAAGGCAGATTACCTCTTCCTGTCTGCGTTTTTGTGACGTTACTAATAAATGTCATTCTGTAAAGTTGAGAAGTACTGTCTGTTTCACTTGACGTGCTTTCAATTGGAAAACTCCGCTCATCCTGGCTTTGCCACGTCTCATTTGGAGCTGTGTGATGGATGAAGAGCGGTGAAAGCTGTATGCCCAGAGAAATGTGCAGTCTGTTCAGAGAGGATTATGAGTGCTGTCTACACCTTTCAGTATGTGTTTGTGAACTGGCACCTCCATAGACGTTTCTGACCAATCAATGCTTTGCATACTGTTCTTGGATCTTTTCAGGCAAAGAGAGTAGGAGAAAGGTTAATTTACAAAGTAAAATGCCTAATTGCCCTCTGTTAAGTGATTAAGTGTACCAAGATTGGTATGTACCTTGAAAAAAATATATATAATTATTTAATTGGGCCATGACTACGGACGTAGCCTAACTTACATAAGATGTGTGAAAACTTCCTAAATGAGGTTCAATACCCCTCTGCAATGATTTGGTTATTAAAGGTATATTTCCTGGAAAAATTGATCAACCAGAAATCATTATTTGCTTGCCCTCGCTTTGACTTTCTTACTTGCTTAGAACACTAAAAGAGACATTTAGCAGAATGTCAGAGCTGCTCTCTCCCATAAAGTGAAAGTGGATGGGGACCAGGTGCAAAACGGACTAAAAAGCATCATAAAAGTAGCCATATGTCTCGTGTGTTACATTCAGAGACTTTTGAAGTAATATAATAGCTTTGTGTGAGGAACATATTGAAATGTAAACTGCTATTTACTTACATGACAGCACCATTCACTTTATTTGTATGGAAAAGGGCAGCTTGGGCATGCATTCTGCATTTGCGAAAAAGGTGAGGGTGAGTATATGATGGCAGAACATTCCTTTAAACATTTTTGTTTATTAGTTAATAACAAGGATGGTGGTGTTACCTTGGGACGATGGGAGGGCTGTAACAATGAACTATTCCTTTAAAGTCATTCCTATCTTTAAAACAACCAGATTCCCCAGGCTACACAAACATTTCAGAAGTCTGTCTCCTATAATGGCCAGAGAGCTCCAGCAAGTGCATTCGATTTGCTCGGCCAGAATTATGGCATATTTGGCCCATGCCCCATCTTAAGTAAACAAGCTAATGTTGTGTCTCATTCCCATCAGAAAGTCATTCACTTTGCCCCTCTTTCAGAAAACTGGATCACTACCCTTATCTTGGCCTCTCTCTTCAATCCCGTTACATAACCGGCCCACCTTGTGAGGCAAGAACACCAGAGGAACAATGTGTTCAGTGAGCGGCTCATCCTGGTACCGCCTGAGTGCAGAAATCACCCTATTTATTTGTCCAAGGACAATTCTATGCTGTTCAGTTTGTTTAAGCGCTAATTATCTCTACAATGTCTTTTGGAGATTTAGAGTCTCGTAAGTAAGAAGTGTCCTACTTCAGGAGCCCACGAACTTGAGAAACACTTGCAACACCTGATCATATTGCACTTGTAACTAGATTAGTTGTGCTTTTCTTGTGGAAAAGGTACCGTCACAATGCTAGGGTGTTTTGTGTAATTGCCAAAGTTTTCGGGGTAGTTGCTAGGTGGTTGTTGAAACAGCCGATCACAGTCTCTGTGATACACTCACTGAGCTCTTTATTAAAAACAACTGTACACCTACTTATTCATGCGATTGTCTAATCAGCCAATCGATTCGTGTGGCAGAAGTGTAACGCATAAAATCACGCAGATACGGGTCAGGAGCTTCAGCTAATGTTCACATCAACAATCAGAATGGGGAAAATCTCAGTTATTTCGATCGTGGCATGATTGTTGGAGCCATATTGGCGGGTTTGAGTATTTCTGTAACTGCTGATCTACTGGGATTTTCATACACTGCAGTCTCTACAGTTTACTCAGAATGGTGCCAAAAACAAAAAAACATCCAGTCAGCATCAGGTTTGTGGACGGAAATGCCTTGTTGATGAGAGAGGTCAACTGCCAGACTGAGAATGGCCAGACTGGTTCAAGCTGACAAAAAGGCTATGGTAACTCAGATAACCACTCTGTAGTGAGCAGAATAGCATCTCAGAAATGTACAGCACGTCGAACCTTGAGGCAGATGGGATACAACAGCATAAGACCATGTCGGGCACTTTATACGGACAATAGGGTTCCTAATAAAGTGTCCAGTGAGTGTATACTGCTCCATAGATATGGCTCTGTTCTACATACCCTGAGCAACCACGGGAATGGCCGAGCACCCATGGAAAAGCACGAGATATTCCTATTAATGTTCTCCAAAGGCATTTCAAAATATATTTCTCAGCCTTGACCCAAATCGTAAAGCTGTGATGCTAAATATTAATTAACGACATTAAAACATTTGATTTTGAAGCAAATTATTTTTCAAAATCGAAAAAAGCGATTGGTAATTGGAAACTTCTCTGATCATTTTGGGATTTTTTTCACCCTTTTAAATGGTCTGCCAGGTCACAATTGTACGTCAGTTTGCTTAGAAAAGTAAATAAGCTGCGCACTTTGATGTATCAAGCTCTCGGACTATGCTAAAACAATCAAATCGATACTTATAAGGCATTTGAAAAGTACCAAAAATGAATGATGATGGCCTGGTAAAAAGTTTCCCATTCTGTTTTAATGAGACCTTCATAATATAAAAAGAAAAGAGGTTAAATCGATTTGTTTTAATAAAAAATCAACCCCTCGGACATGGAGCTTTCTTGTAACCTATCTTATTATGCAGAGTCAATTTTAGGTAAGCCAATTACACAGGGAAAGGGTAACACTGTGACACTATATCTAAACATTTCACTGTTTGTTTGAGAGGTTCCTCCAGCCTGAAACAGCTACATTGGCTCGACCAATGATGTGAGTTTTGTGCGGGACTATCCGCTTTTACAACCAATATAGATGGGGGGAGTTTTCTGGAATCTGTTTGAAACCCATATCCCAAACACTATGCATGAGTAATATTAATAGCGATGGATGCTTTATTAAACTTAGCTAATGATTAGAAATACATTCAGTCAAATTAATATCCACAGTAAAAGGTGATATAGAGTATCTTGGGGTCCAACCCATCCTCTGAAGGTATCCTGTTTATGTTCCTTAATGCTGCATAAATATCAGGAAACGGGGTCAGATTTACCACAACCAATACAGGCAGTAATCTGAAACATTACATTTTAATTTCGGGTCAAGAGACTAAAAAGCTTGGTTTATCTTCACAATAGTATCACCATTTGATCAATTTCCCATTTAGGATTGTCCTTGATTCTGTGTGGAGTGACGTTTTAAAGTGGGATATACTTTGTCTTGATTCAGAGCACCGCACTGACCTGGACTCGTGCGCCTGTGAGAACAGCAGAGAAAGGAAATCGAGTTGGCTGAAGACAACCATGGAAGTGGCTGGAGAGGAAGCCGCAGGAAAGGGCGTGTTATCAGCCTGTCTGGTAACAACTTCTGGTAATCACATAGCACAATTAAAACACCAAACAGGTTCATATTCCCTCATAAATCTGTCAGACAATATGACATTGACATATGTGTAATCCAGCAAAAATAACCTAGTATAAAGAGGAGTGTCCCAATGTTATTTTACAGCAATAAGCCACAAGACGCTACCTTGAGAGGCCAAATAAATGTGTAATGAGATAAATGGCTCTGAGATTGAAGGAACAGTTGGTCATCCTATAAGTGGGGTGATCTTGGGACAAATGGCTGTTTGGTTGTGTGAAAATGGGCGACAACCAATAACTCAGCTGTGCTTGACAGATACCACCACTATCACTACAGTGAATAAGTCGGCCCAAACTTAGAACGGCTTCCTATTTAATGCATCTTTGAATTCGAAGAGTGCAAGATGACTTATTTAAAGAGTCTTAAAATAAGAGCTTCTAGAACAGACCCCTAAGCATGAGAGTAGATTTTAACATATTAATGTGTGTTTGTTTGTTTTTTATTCTAACTACTTGCACATTTTTACCCTAGAATCACATTTTATCCTGGTATAGACATTCATTCATTCAAGAAAAAGGACATTTAAGACATTTTTGGGTAGTATGTGCAAATACAAGTATTTGCACATTTAGCTGCACTGTTTAGTGTTTTTTGTTGAAGCAGGATTTTGAAGCTCAAATACATTTATTCAGTTTTCCCAGTAGGTGTGAACACTGAGGGGTGCAGGAAGCTGGCAGGACTTTACACCCTCTGTCATCTCACAGCTGATAGGTGCTTTCCTTTAGGTCATAATGGGTACTTACAGTACTTTTTGTGATTGCAACATCACAGGGGTGTTTACCATTAGACAAAACAACATTGATTCCTCTTGCTGGTAATCATGAAACACTAATCTCAATATCAGCTATTAGATGTTTTATGCAACAGAAGCTCTCATTTGGATTTGACATTGCCAGTCTGTGTCCTGCCATGTGACTGATGGGGTCTTTAGCTTTTGTCCAAAATTTAAGGGCGATCTTCAGAGGTTTAGGGGTCAAAAAGAAGCTGTAAAAGGTGATCATGACATATTGAGTATCAGTTGCAGACAATAAATCTTATTAAAGAGTTATAACTGCAATTTGGTGTTATTACTGCTCTCCTTTAATAATAATTAATTTATAGATATAGTAATATACAGTATATTTATAGTTACGTGATTTAGTTTTCTTAGGTGAGAGAATTTCAAGAGTCATGTCATGTGCAGGCCATAGTTTACACCAAAGTAAAAAATTGCATTTTGCTTAAAGAAGCCTATTATTAAACCATTTTTGGGTGTGAATTACACAAAAAAATCATTTGCAGGTCATATTTTACACTCACATTTTTTTTAATAAAAATTAAGATATTAAAAGTACATTTACTTAAAGAATAAGAATGGCATTTTAAAATATTTATTTATTTATATATTCAGTTTTTGGGGTGAATTTCGAATGTTCTTTTATTTTATTTATTGTTTTATTTTTTATTGTGTTATTATTTTCAGAACAGTTAAGCAGATTTCCTCCCAATTCTCATGACTGCAGCGTACTGTGGAAAAAGCTCTATCATAATGCAAAATAATAATATATAATTTAAATTGTAAAGTATGTATAAATTATCATATTAAATGATGTACAGTCTGTTGCAGATTGTAATAAAAAAGTCAATAAATGCGAGTAATTTCTACTGTAATACAGTCAAAAAATTGCTGTATTAATAAGAGTATTGACAATCAACATTTAAATTAATGAGAATTACAAGAACACTCAGTGTAAAACCTTTGGTTGTAATAAGAATGAGGTTAAATGTGTTTAATTGTCATGAAAACAATGTTACGATGCAAAAAAAATCTCAATGGTCCTAAAATAAGACCATTCTTTTGATTTTAGGGGAAATATGTTTTTGTAAGATTCATTCACGCACAATATTCAATATAAATTCCTAAAACGATCAATCAATGTGTCCAAATATTCATGCAACATCTAAATGGCAAGAAATCATTCTTTCAGTGCAACCCTCTTGATCATGTACCTGTAAAAATCTCTGTAAAAGTCTTCAAAACTGGGATTGGTCTAGACCACCCTGCTGAAGAGGACCCTCCTCTCTTACTTGGTTTGATTGTCTGTGCTGGGCTTGTTAAATGAACCTGCCCCATTATGTGAAACTGCATTGGTCTTAGGGCTGTACAGACGGTCTTTGATGTGTAGTGTATGAAAGAAGATCATAAGGGAAGTATACACACAAGGGAAATGTTGTGTACCTCATTAAAGATTAATTAATTAAGACACGGTTAAGGTCTTGCTCAGATAATAGCATGAATCTTGGCTTACATTTGTGTGAGGAGCGAACTTCCTGTCTTTGAAAAAGTACAGATAACATCCTGGCAAGAAATATACAACTGAAAGATTTTATCAGTAACACAATATGGTGACATAAGTTTAACATTTATGCTGTTTAGAGATGATCCTCCCAACACTGTCTGGTTCTCATGGATAAAGACCCCATCAGGGGTTTAGCTATTTGTAATGGTGCCCATGTCAACAATAATTTGCAACAAAAATAGGTTGATTTCACCAATGGGGTCTATTTTAAGAGCACAAAGCGCAAAGTCAACGGGCATGGCCATGAAGTTTTGGTGTTTTTGTGCAAGCATGCGCTTAGCAGGGTCCGCTATCAAGGTTCCCGCTTGTTTGGCAAGGTTCCATCACTCTGTTGTTTGTTTTTCTCTCCATTGTGTCTCACGGGTGGAGCTGGCATGCATGATCAGCGTTTCCATAGGAATGCTGATCGATCGCGGGGAGACGCTGATCACGGTGATGAATTACATGCCCGCTTCCACCTGCTGCCCTCTGAATGCACTCCCTACTTATTCCTTGTGTTTCCCGTTCTTTGCCAGTTTATTGTTCACTGTTACTATTTGCTGTTTGCTGTCATGTCTAACATTTCTCTCTTCTGTAGTTGGAGCGTGCTCATGTATCTGTTGGTTGTCTCTCTATAGAGGTGCTGTTACCTGCCTGCTTGAGGTCGCTCTCACCAGTTGGTGCCCAGTCCTGTGGAAGAGGATTCCTCGGTATCTGCCCACGTCTCGGGAGATTCGTCTGGGCTTTGCTTTGCACCACACCAGCTTCAACGGACTCTCTTCGGATTGCTCCAGATTACCACAATGACACACTCCACTCACGAACACACTAATTCCTACCAGTGGCTTGTTGGATCAGCGATCTGTGGCCGGTGCTGGAAGCGCATTTCTGTGACTCTCATTCTACTAATGCAGCTTGTTGGTTCAGCCATCAGCAGCTGGCGCCTGGAGCACCATTCAGTTACTTCACATTCTCTATCAATAAATACTATTTATTTGTCATCTCTGTTTTTGGACCCTTTATTCTCCTCCACCCCCCAACCGTGACACCAGCATGTGGGTTTGTGGGGCCCTAGGTGAAATCATGAAAACGGAAATGAAGATGTTAGGTTAAACACACACACACACACACACACACACACACACACACACGTTGTGTTTCCATGTTTTATGGGGACTTCCATAGACATAATGGTTTTTATACTGTACAAACTTTATATTCTATCCCCTAACACTTCCCTTAAACCTAACCCACATAGAAAACTTTCTGCACTTTTACATTTTCAAAAAACATAATTTAGTATGATTTATAAGCTGTTGTAAAACAAGGTAAAAATGTCAGGTTTTACTATCCTTATGGGGGGGACATTTGGTCCCCACAAAGTGATAAATACACACACACACACACACACACACACACACACACACACACACACACATTTATTAGAGTTTATTTAGAGCAGCAAAATCAATGAAAATAAAAAGTTGGCCAAACTGTGTGCAAAAGTGAATAAAAGTTACAGCATCAGGAAAAATCAAGTAGCTACATCAATGTCATCAACAGTAGATTATTCTTGAGAGACCGTGAAATGCCCAAATGATTTGACCAGTGCTGTTTCTGCTATCTTTTACACAAAATAAGCCTCAAAGACTCAAATAGCCACAAAGCAATATTTTTCATAACTTATTTCCAGGCGTGCGCATTTTTCAGCAAGGTGTGCGATCTGTGTCTGATAATACTGTGAAAAGAAGCCCCTCTTCAGTTCCCAGCAATGCTTTGCATTATGAAGATTAGTGTGTACTGCTTAGCTTTAGCCCTGTGTCTCAATCAGCTCCCTATGTCGTGAATCAGAGTATTGTGAACACGAATTTGGGCATTGGCAAGGGTGTTCATCCACTGAACATTAGGACACTTATGACTCAATCACCCACAAGACATTAACAAGCTTGTGCATTCAAGCATTAATCTGCACCATCGCTGTATAAATGACACCATTTTTCATTTCCGTTGAAGATATTCAAACGTACAGCGTTATTATAACGGATAAATGGCATAAATAACAAAGTTTACATGACAATGTTTCTGGTAAGGGAACATGGTGAGCTTCGATGCTCCCTGGTTTTTAAGGTGCATTGTGGGATTTTTTTAGGGAGCAAATGTTTCAGTGCCCTGGAACGATTTTGCGATTGAGACAGCCCTAAAAATGGCCGACACACGGATCAGTGCCCTGACTACTGCACTAGGGAGCTGATTGAGACACACCCTACTTATTGCCTATACTTATATAGATATATTGCTATTTTATTTGTTGTAACTTTCAGTCATTTGTCTTTTCGTGATTATTCAGTGCTAATTTTATACTTAATATGTTGTTTTTAGTTTTCATCGTCATTGTGATTTGTATGTTAAATGATCAGGTCCACGGGCTTTGCACACTCTTGAGTGTGTGCGGTAGAAACTATTGGACTGCGGAGAATTTAAAAATAAAGGTTATCAATGTTTGACTTTCAAATGCTTGTGCCTTTGCGGGCCCTCCCCCCCACCAGTCAGGGCCCTAAGTGTCTGGAAGTGGGTTTGGCAAAATCGTGTTAATGGGCTGGGTCAAGTGCATTTTAATTTGGAGGTTATTTTCCGGTTATTCCAACATCTGAATCCTATTATATAGTCCATTCCCTCAAGCACCAGTGATATAAACAAAGACAGCACATTCATAAGTAATTGATAGTGTAAATGGACTGTATGGAATGGATTAGAACAGTGGTTCCCAACCAGTGCTTGTAGTGGGGCGGTACGCAGTGGTACGCAGTACCAGCACTTCTATAATTTACTCTACAGAGTACCGGCGGTTTTTCTTGCATACCACCACTTCTCAGAGTCTCCCGGTACGATGTGATGTCTTTATTTAATGCAAGTCAGGGATTTGATGTGGCCCACCAATCACTTTAATCTGACCTTCTAAATGATTTTGATAAAATCGTGGTAAACATCCGAATGCCCTCTGAGTTTAACAACACTCAACATGTGCAGCAGCATTGGTGCTCATCAAGCTATCCGTGGTCCAGTTCCAGAGGAACACACGTATTTAAGCTTGTCTGGACATAGTTCAGTTTCACTCTTCTCCAAAACATGAACCAGCAACTTTTGGGTGAGCACATTTTATCGGATCTTATTCACTCAAATGTATTTATGCAAATTACTTAGCTGCTGGGTACAATCAAAACTACAGACTTAAAAAATAAGCTGTTACAGAATTGCTGTCAGGTCATATGCACAACCTTTTTTCACAAGATGCTAAAAACCGAACCTTCAAATAAAATGCATAGGAAAATGTACTTTTAGTTTCCATTCTTAGTGCTTGTAAAAAGTTTATGTGAATTGCCATTGAACTTGCCTATGCATATATCCTGACAGTGTTTGGTTCTACATCGTTCTCAATCCTGAACATCATCAAATCAGTGTGTTCACCGTTTCTAATGATTATTATCTGCATCTGGCTCCTGGTGGAAGTATCTGGTGGAAAAATACCAATCAAACTAGATGATATATAAAATTGTATTTAGAAACATAATAATAATAATAATAATAAAACATGACCTATGTATAGTTTAACAAATCTCATATATATTTGTGATCGTCAACAGTGATCGTCATGGACTTATTTGATGTTCCACAATATTTTCAGAGTTTGGACATTAACTTTATAACCACCTGCTGGTGGAATCTCCAAACTGTGAATGTAGGAACTAAATTTAGACTTTGCGCTGAAAACAGATGTGGTATTGAAATGTCTCAGCACATTGACCTATTTGACACAATGACCACAATGACAACACTTTGCGGCACTTCAATACACCCACAGTTTGCGTGCATACACCCATAGATAGCGCAACGCTCCCACCCACTTGCACTTTGCACTGGCACAGAACTGTCCTTAGAATTTGTGCTCTCATGAATATTGGATAAGACATAGTGCACGGTCTTTGCAAGTAGTGTGTGGTATTTGCGCGTAACGTTGCGCTTTGCGCGCTTACGAACATAAAGCCCTAAAGGTGTAAAACTGTGTCTCTGTGGCGCTATCAAAATGTTCCCGCTGGTTTGAGCGGCCTATCCAGCCAAACATGGCAACATTGGCTCGACCAGTGGTGTGAGTTTGAGGCAGGACTATCTGGCTGTACAACCAATGGAAGACAGGGAGTTTTCTGGAATCTGTTTGAAAACAGTGATTATTTTTGCAATTCCGTTTCCCATGATGCTGGTGGCACAGAAATGGCACACATAGGTTTTTAAAGAGACTGGATTGCATGATCAGCTGTTAGGGAATATGGGGAAAACACTAGTGCATGCCTCAATTATAGAAACAACCAGGGCACTGCAGCTAAAATACTGTGTCTGTGTTTTGTGTGTGTACTGTTTAATTAATGTCCTAGGGGATTTTTTGCTGCCTCTCAGTTATTCAGGCCTGTTTTCAGCACACCTGGTGGCAAATTTTAAAATAAAAGTCTTGCCTTTTGATTACTATATAACTGGGAGCAAACATTTACACCCCCGGGCTTCACCAACAGTCTTAATGTTAGTGCTGTATGCCAGTGTTTCTCTCTACCTCCAGTGTGGAATCTAGCGCCATGGCAAAATATATATATATTTATATATTTTATTAGTTTTGAGCTTACCTTCTCAATTGAACGTAGTAAGATAAAAGGACTGTGTAAAATTAAATAATGATCCCCTACTGCAAAAACAGAAGTGTGTTGGAATAGCTGCTAAATACACACCTTACTACTTGAGGAATGCATCACATACTGTATACAGTATTCATAAGTAAATCTGCTAAGTGTCCTATGCCTCTATATTAATCAGACCAGTTGTTATGGTAAGAAAAACAGGCTCAAATGCAGGACATTGAGGTGTCAAGATCAAAATGCTGAGGCAGAGACTGATCTGATAGATCTTTGAGCCCCATGCGAATGAACTCATTAGGATTGAGATATACAGTGTAATCAAGCATAGCCTGTTTAAATGAGCACCTCAAGCATGACCTCAGTGTCCTATAAGTGCATCTGTTTTTGGTTGAGTGGAGTTGACTGTAGCTGACCCCGGCTACCAGCACAAAGACACTTTTCAGCCCAGCAATTTCTTGACACAGTATGAGTTGTTCGGCTCTCGTTATACCAGTGTGTGATCCTAAGAGTGTCAACAGCAATATGTGCTGGACTTGAGCTCAAACGGCATCAAAATTATTTGACCTGACAGTCCGATCAAACGAAGGAATTTGTTTCCATTGTATGATATATATGGAGCCTATATTCACAGGCCCTTTTCAGATTGCATTTTCAGGCATCTACAGTATGCGCACTTCCATGATTAATTCAAGATGGACTTACAATCTTACAGTTCATTCAAAATATTGTTTAGCCAGAGGGGAACTGGCTCCCTCGGTCAGCCTGGTTTCCCCCAAGGTTTCTTTCCATATATTAACATGTTATGGAGTTTTGTGCTCCTTGCCACAGTTGCCATTGGCTTGCTTACTGAGGGCATTTTTAAAGGAATAATCTACAATCACGTTATACATTAGCCGCGTTTTCACTGCCGGGTCAAATGAGGGCATGCTAGTGCATGCCAGGGCCAGTTGTATTCCCACTGTCACTTCTGGGGCTTCCTCTGAGCCAACGGCAAAGTGCCTTTGGCCCACCGATTACCCTTGGGCAAAAGAAGGCCAGCTGGGGATTTGGGAAGGGTCGATGTAAAAGGCGGAGTTTAGCCAAGTTAGGTCTCACTTTCAACCAACCAAAGACCAAAAATAAGCAAACAAATGGCAGCTTCATTCTCCAGTATGTTCATTTAGAGGGATAATTAGAGTTCTCTAGAGTCTGATACCTCAGCTTGAGCTTCCATCTTGCTTGTGAAATGGGCGGGGTGCGTGACGTTAGCACTAAAGCCGTGTTGTAGGGCAACACAGCGGGGCTATTGGCCCAATGGTGGGAATGCAGATCGATTTTGGTTTAGCAGCTCCTGGTATGAAACTACTGGCCCCCGGCTTACCAGTTGCACTGGCCCAATAGTGGAAAAACGACTTTTGAAACTGCACAATGATAACTTTAAGACATTACTGATATTACAGCTTTATTTACTGTTACAGCACAATTTTCTGTCAAGCTGCTTAGAAAGGATGTGTGTTGTGAAAAGCACTAGACAAGTAAAAATCACTTTAAATGTCAGTGTTTGTGATCATATTGTGATATAAATATTGATGCAAAAGTCTGTTTCTCTGTTATGGCAATATACAGAGAATGTGAATGTTTTGTATATTCAAAAAGTAGCCGATAGATAGATAGATGGATGGATGGATGGATGGATGGATGGATGGATGGATGTTATGGGTGGTTGCTAGGGCATTGATAGGGTGTTGCAAGGTGGTTGCTATGGTCCATGTCAAGTTTGGATGACACATCTTAAATGATAGCTCAGTGAGGAATTACCATTTAAATTTTAATGGAAGTCTATGGGATATTTGGTTGTCTGATACAGTATAACAGTAAGTCCAATCAATTAAAAAAAATAAAATCTTACTATGTCAGATCAGGCTGAAGAACAAGTTTGATGGATGTAGTTTGAAAAGTCCAAATTTTTGGTCTTAGGTTACAGATTTTAAAACAACCCTAACCCAAGTTTGCACAATAACAGTGTGTACTTTTTGTCACACTAACATAATCACAAGCAAATGTCATCATCCTTGTAAACTCCTTTGATGATTCATTTTAAGTCTATAGTGTAGCAGCAAATGAAATATCAACACTACTAATGTCACGAACAGTGACTGGGCCATTAACTCTCTTTAGATGGCCCCAAAAATAACAGACAGGTGTGGACCATCAACAACAGGATGGCAGATCTCAACACCTCCATACCCCCCACTGATTTCTGAATCCCAACCCATCCACAAAGCCGCCAACTGGGACAGATGGAGGAGAAGGTGGTGGGGGCAGACCTAACCATGTCTGTTTCTGTTTCAAACACACCAGGACTGATGTTTACATAGCTGCACTGCACCAGTGGACGGAAGAGCTAACCTTGTGGCCAATGGAAAATCTAAAGTTACCCATGATAACCTTAAGCCCTTTCACCGGTAAGCCCTGGCTGATCTTGGGGGAGTAAGTGTCGAAAAGAGGCTTTTCTAAAGCATTTTTTAATTATTTATTTTTCTTGCTGAGTGAGGTGGTGACGTTAAGATGTGCAGAAAGATGGTCATTTAATCTGCGTGCGTTTGAGCTCTAAACTAACACTGAATTTCACAACAGATAGCAAAGGGAGGATGGTGTATGTGTGTGAGATGTAAACAAAGACACATGGCTTGAGTTTATCAGATTTCAGCCTGCATGTCTACTCCTAAACTCCTTTCATATGAATGTACAGTATTTTATAAGCAAAATAACACCAATACTATTGCTCATATTTGTTACTAGTGATATTTTCTAAGGCAAGTATCACTAAAACTTTTGCTACTCAGGGCCAGGATTTTTTTTTTTTTTTTGCCAACTTATCTCAAACTGTGCTTAGATTTGACAAGATCAAAGTCTGATCACACTCAACTCAAATATTTCAAATCAAATCCTTCCAAGACAAAATTACGACAACAATGGAGCTACAACAACCATAACTCTTATTAACTTTCAAGATATCATGGGTAAAATGGCAGATTATCAGTTCATAAACATGTACTTTTCGCTGTGCTCCTCATTTAATGCTATCTTTTGACATCTAAAGACTTTGAGTGCATGACTTATGAGGCAAAACATGTTAATGTTTGCATTAACTACATCCAACATTTACAAGCTTATTCAGGCATGATCAAGTTGCACGGTAACGAAACTAATGGAGTGTTACTAATGGATGCAAAGGAATGGGGTACGAGTCCTTAAGAGCACGCACATGTCGTTAAAGCACCACAAAAATACGTGAACGCTTCAGCAATTGTGTTTTTCACCTCATATTTGCTTTTATGCGACTATCAGTGAGGTTTAGGTTTAAGGTTTAGGGTAGGGAGGTTTGCTTTGTTGAGTTAAAATTCGATGGTGCATTAAAAAACCTCATCTATTTTGGGTGTACATTTATCTAGCTTTTAGCACCACACAGTGGACATTTCACCTTGGGACTTCCACGATACTTGTAATGAACCACGTAATGTCATTTCGCAAAAATGTCACCACAATCAACCATTTTCAAGATGACAGAAGTTTAATGTTTTGGGTGAACTATCCCTTTAAGTGTCATGGCCAACCTCCGTGCAACATAATTTTCTTTTAGGTAAGGAACATGTCACTGGTGCAATCACGGGTCAAGTGGAATGGCGAAAACACAATGATAGTGGGCAGAGGAAGTGTTTAACTGTTTTCATTGGCTCAGTGCTGCAGGGTGTTTGGTCAGGGTTGCCTTGTTTTAGCACATTTTCCACCCTGAGAGGCCAAACAAACTCTGAACCAAAAAGCAGGCTGGTTATTGTTGCTAATAATGCTCATTAGCATTGATTGCTGTCTTTACCGGCTACACGGTTTTACTGCTTCCAACTAGAGCTTAGTTTCTGAGTGCTCAGCCTGACAAAACAGCTTGGCAATGACAGATTGAGTTTCCTCTCATCACAGTGCAGGTCACCCTTCAATGGCCAACCCTCCCTCTGTGCTTTTTACATTTTCTCTGTTCTTGCCAAACACACAGCAGCTTTATTTTGCTGGTGAGATTGAGTACACGCTTGTGCAAAAGCAAAAATAAATTGAAGTAAACACACATCCAGGGCTGTCGTTGAATTGACAGACTTAGCTGACATAGCATCATCACTGCGTTAGAACCATGCAAATGCTTCAAATATATCGTAAGGCATGTAATAAGGGCTCTGTAAGTCACTTTGGATAAAAGCGTCTGCCAAATGCATAAATGTAAATGTAAATGTTATTAGGAACACCCGTACACCTACTTGTATATGCGATTGTCTAATCAGCCAATCGTGTGGCAGCAGTACAATGCATAAAAGCATGCAGATATGGGTCAGGATCTTCAGTTAATGTTCACATCAACAATCAGAATGGGGGACAAAAATGTGATCTCAGTGATTTTGTCCGTGGCATGATTTTTGGTGCCAGACGGGCTGGTTTGAGTATTTCTGTATCTGCTGATCTCCTGGGATTTTCATGCATAACAGTTTCTAGAATTTGCTACCAAATCGCTTAAACAAAAAACATCCAGTGAGTGGAAGTTCTGCGGTCATAAACGGCTTGTTGATGAGAGAGGTCAACGGAGAATGGCCAGATGGGTTCGCGCTGACAGAAAGGCTACGGTAACTCAGATAACCACTCTGTACAATTGTAGTGAGCAAAATAGCATCTCAGAATGCACAACATGTCAAACCTTGAGAAGGATGGGCTACAACAGCAGATCACCACATCGGGCACTTTATTAGGACCATAGCGTTCCGAATAAAGTCCTCAGAGAGTGTATAGTATATTAAAGCAACACCAAAAATTCAATAATCATTTATCTAATTGTTGAAGGTGTCACGTTTCATGGCATTGAGTGTGTTTAGATGCACACTAATATGCTGATATTTACAAAAAATCAGATAACGCAAGAATATCTCATTTAAATGAGATTTAAAATCATTCTGATTATTCTCTGCTTTTGACTTGAAAATGTAAACAGGCATGCACATAAGCACATCGGATAAACCGGAAAAGTCACTGGTAATGGTGTTTACATGCAATTCGAAATCAGGGCAATGGGCTAAAATCTACATGATGTGCTGATGGTTTTTTGCTTAAAACGTTTGTTTTAAACCTTACTGGTTGTCAGTTTATTAAGCATAATTGGTGTAAGATCTTGTATGTAAACGCACTCAATGACACCAAATGCCTTTCTTCTTGTGTCTCAACGTAAAACTAACATGATAAACCAATTTTGAATATGTGGAAGCAAAAATGAGAATTAAGAGCTACAGCTGAGGAAAATATGTACATTTTGGTTTGTTTCTCATACAAAGCTATCGTATGGCTTCAGAGTGCTTGAAATATTATACATGAGTTGTATGGGCCACTTTAATGGTGTTTTTTTTGTAGCTTTATAACCCTTGGTCACTATACATTGCCGCCAAAACAGCGCCAACCCACTGAGGCATGGACTCTACAAAACCTCTGAAGGTGTCCTGTGATAACTGGCACCAAGACATTAGCAAGGCAAGTCCTTTTTATTTGTATAGTGCATTATCCTGCTGAACGAGGCCACTGCCATCAGGAAATACCATTGCCGTGAAGGGGTGTACCTGGTCTGCAATGATGTTTAGGTAGGTGGCGCGTGGCAGAACATTACCTGGAGCATCACACACATACAAGGCCATACACATGATGTAACAGGACTCATTGGACCAGGCGACCTTCCACTGCTTCAAGGTCCAGTTCTGACACTCGCCCATACGTGCTTTCGACGGTGGACAAGGGTCATCATGGGCACTCTTACCAGTCTCGGCTACGCAGCCCCATACGCAGCAGGGTGCGATGCACTGCGTGCTGTGACACATTCCTCCCATAACCATCATTTGTTTTTTTTTATTTTTTGGGGGGGGATTTTCTCCCCTTTTCTCCCCAGTTTGGCATGATCAGTTCCCAATGCACTCCCAAGTCCTCATGGTGGCGTCGTGACTCTCCTCAATCCGGGTGGCGGAGGACGAATCTCAGTCGCCTCCACGTCTGAGACAGTCAATACATGCATCTTATCACGTGGCTTGTTGAGCACGTTACCACGGAGACCTAGCACGTGTGGAGGCTTCACGCTATTCTCCACGGTATCCACACACAACACATCATGCACCCCACCGAGAGCAAGAACCACATTATAGCGACCACGAGGATGTTTACCCAATGTGACTCTACCCACCCTAGCAACCGGGCAAATTGATTGCTTAGGAAGCTTGACTGGAGTTACTCAGCACTCCCTGGGTTCGAACTTTCAACTCCAGGCGTGGTAGTCAGCGTCTTTACTTGCCGAGCTACCCAGGATCAGCAAGTAAACCATCATTAAAATGTGTGACTTGTGCCACAGTAGACCTTCTGTCGGTTCAGACCAGATGGGATAGCCTTCATTGCCCTCACGTATCGATGAGCTGCTGACCGGGAGCACCCCTCAAGCCTTGCCATTTCAGACATGCTCTTACCCAGTCAACTAGCCATAACAATTTGACCCTTGTCAAAGTTGCTCTGGTCTTTATTCCTGCCCATTTCTCCAGCAATCAACACTGTGACTATAAGAACTGATTGTTCGCTTACCATCTAATCTACCCAGACCTTGACATGTGACCTTGTTAGCAGATGATCAATGTTATTTGCTTCACCAGTAAGTGGTCATAATGTTTTGGCTCATCTGTGTATTCTTTCATTGTACGGAAAAGAGCAGTGTGAACATTCTGGAAAGAAAAATGTCATGGTCATATGGGTTTGAAACTACACGATGGAGAGTAAATTATGACAGGATTCTTATTTTAGAGTATACTATTAATTTAAGTGGTGAACATGGGTGGCCTTTGTAAAACAGCCTTCTTTTTGTCATCGAATCCCCGCAGAGGTGATGTTTCTGGAAATTCAGGATCAAGCGGAAACCGGATACCCGTCCGTCAAAGGAGCGAAGCCGTCTTGTTTAACCAACATCTTGGCGATTCATGTAATAGGTAGGCTTCATTGTTATGTGACAGTTTAGTGACGATGAATAGAAGGCCGAGGGAAAGCCTGGTGAAGCGAGGACCCTGGAGGCAGGGAAAGGGGTGGAAGAATGGAGGGTTAATCCCAAAAGCAGTCCCTCACAGACCCAGCATGTCTCCCATTCAGTTTTAAGCACAGTGGATCCACCAGAGTTGAGGACTGGGTAAAAAGGGTCTTCCAGTTTTAGCTGGGAGGGATGCACTCTCTGATGGGAGTGCTAATCGTCCGGGCCCTCATCTCTGGGGCCAAGCGAGAGCCCCCTCTTAAATATCCGCTGATATATGAGGCATCTTGCCAACGGCTCTATGAGGATGACATCATCAGTTGGCATAGCAGAACCGGGAAAGGGGTGTAATGAGGTTGATATGGACACAGCGGAGGGTAAGCGCATGAATGTGTGTTGCCTGAATAAACAGAATGTGTCAGCAAGAGTATTAAGGGTTTACACGACACGAATCACGTACACTTTGTTCCCACCTCTAAAATTAGGAACTTGTTTTGTTTGGTTAATTGTCATGATGATTGTTTGATTTTACAGGCAGCAGTTTGATGCAGGGCTGAAAAGAATTTTAACAAGCCCAATGTTGAAATACGTGCAATGGAATATTAAAACCGAGTCTTGCTAAAGTTCTACCTAAATTAATAAGAAATAAATCAAAATTAAAATAAACAAAACTTTCAATAAAAAATTATGAATAAATTAAATTAATGTATGTACAAATTGTGTTAAATAAAATGTAAAAATTAAATAATTCTTTAAATTAAATCACCAATTCACAATATGTTCTCAATAAAACAAAAATACTGATTCTAAAGATAACTAATGTAACATTCTACATAAGTGAATAATTACTTAATAAATTAAGATAAAAAATTAGGTACAATTACATATAAACAAACATTAAACAAACAAATAAATACATAAAACCTCTGAAATAATTAAAAATAAATTAAAATAAGAATACACTTTAAAAATCAATGAAAACTTGTCAAATCGTCAAATTTACAGTATCTTCTCATAAAAACATGAATACTTTTTACATTGTTCAGATTTTAGTCTTTAAACAGATATTTAATGTAACAAAGATGTATAACTTGTAAATAAATAACAGTAACTGAAATACAATTGGTTAAAAGATAAAAGTTACAATTAAACATAACTAATAAAAAATAAATAAAACACAGGTATGTAAATAACATATCAATAAATTCAAAGAAATTATACTTTGAAAAAAAGAAAAACAACAGTGAAATTTACAGTATCTTCTCATGATACAAATTTTGAATTCTGAATTTATTTTAATATAATATTGAAATTTAGTCTACATATAACTAATGTATTCTGAATAATTGAATAATACCTTGTAAATAAGTAAAAAATAAATAAATTATATATATTATATATATATATATATATATATATATATATATATAACTATTGAAATAATGTCAAATAATTACTTTAAAATAAAAAATACTTCAAAAATAAACCAAAGCCCATGAAATCACTAACTTTACAGTATTTTGCACAGAAAACAGGAAAACTTTACATTGCATCTTTGGAGTTCAGAGAGTGTATATTTTTGAGGTTGGGAAGGACACAGTCTATGCAAATTACGTTCTATACATGATCAACCTTCTACGGTCCTCCCCTGTCTCTGCTGTATACATCGCCTATTTAGTCATGTCCCTTTGTGTGCTGACCGCGCTTTGTCAGGCACTTAAAAAGACTTCCTTTACGAGGCTCTGGTCTTTGAATATTAACTGTGTGATGACTGTTGCCACACAAGGAGCATTCTTCAAAGTTTTTGTAAAAATAGGTGAGACTCAGACACCAATATACTCTACTAATTGAGTGTCCACTGAAACCCCCTGTATTTAATTATAAAGAGACCCTTGAATTTGCCCAGCGGTCAACAGCAAAACTCATTTAGGGACTTTAGAGGTTGAACTATCCATTTGAAATGTCATTGTGATACAAGAATCTGACCCAACGAATATGATGTGATACCAAGCTGGAAGGAGGAGAAATTTAAAAGGTGTGTGTGTGTATACAGAAGTGTATACAGACACCTTTCATTACGTTTAAAGAAATCCCAGTTGGAGTCGGAAGAGTGTTATATCTGTACACAGATTGACTAGACTCCCTTGAGTACACATCCAGGGTCTGCATTTTGGAAAAAGCCATGTCAAAAAATATCTCAGAATCTCTTTGTTTTGCACTCCAACTACACTAAATGCAAAGGTCTATAATAATATTTTCTGTTTCACTATCTGAGAGAAACAAGAACATGCTTGCTTTGGCAATCCACTGATCAGGAATCTCACAATGGGCTTGACTATTCACAGCGTACTACTATATAATGTGGGAAATGTAGGATACAATACCCTCACAATGGCGAGGAGAATGGGAACACTTTCTATCAGCAACCAATTCCCGGGCTTCATGCCAAGAACAGCTTATTCAAAAAGGAGAGTTTGAAAAGCCGATAAACTTTGAAGGAACGGCTGACTTTGCGTGTCTCTGATGTCCTCCCCTATTTTTAGATCTCCGTGTTGACAGTGATGGTTCATTTGACCAGTATTATGGGCTCTAATTTGGGCATTTCTATTGGTCTCCATACGTTTGTTCTTGTTAAACCTCACTGTTTATATCTGATTGGTCCTCCTCTGTCTAAAAATCACCTGTTTAAAAGTGTAAGTTTTGTTTGCATGATTGCTGGTTCTGGCTACCTATTGGGCCACCTGGGTTCCATTAAAAGTCCAACAACCTTTGCAATGTAATCAAATGCAGGTGTGTCTTAAGATACAGCTGGGCCACCGCACCAGTTCTCAAACGCTTCCAAGATAATACACTAGGCGATTACAACATATTACAAACAGCTTCCCTAAGGATTTGTTCTCAACTGTGTAGTTATTGTATGCTATTGATGTGCATTAGACTTATCATATACAGTACATACCTTGCTATGTGCTTTTTCTGATCAATTCAGTGGATTATAACCTAAATCTCAGACAAAATGCCCATGGACCATTCTCATACCTTCTGATATATATTGCACATGAAAATGACAATGCTTTAATTTTACCAATAATTTAATTTTATATATATATATATATATATATATATACAGGTGCATCCTGTTTCCACTGATCATCCTTGAGATGTTTCTACAACTTGATTGGAGTCCACCTGTGACATGATTTGGAAAGGCACACACCTGTCTATGTAAGGTCCCACAGTTAACAGTGCATGTCAGAGCACAAACCAAGCCACGAAGTCCAAGGAATTGTCTGTAGACCTCCGAGACAGGATTGTATTGAGTCACAGATCTGGGGAAGGGTACAGAAAAATGTCTGCAGCATTGAAGGTCCCAATGAGCACAGTGGCCTCCATCATCCGTAAATGGAAGAAGTTTGGAACCACCAGGACTCTTCCTTGAGCTGGCCGCCCGGCCAAACTGAGCGATTGGGGGAGAAGGGCCTTAGTCAGGGAGGTGACCAAGAACCCGATGGTCACTCTGACAGAGCTCCAGCATTTCTCTTTGAAGAGAGGAGAAACTTTCAGAAGAACAACCATCTCTGCAGCACTCCACCAATCAGGCCTGTATGGTAGAGTGGCCAGACGGAAGCAACTCCTCAGTAAAAGGCACATGACAGCCCACCTGGAGTTTGCCAAAAGGCACCTGAAGGACTCCCAGACCATGAGAAACAAAATTCTCTGGTCTGATGAAACAAAGATTGAACTCTTCTGTCTGGAGGAATCCAGGCACCGCTCATCACCTGGCCAATATCATCCCTACAGTGAAGCATGGTGGTGGCAGCATCATGCTGTGGGGATGTTTTTCAACGGCAGTAACTGGGAGGCTAGTCAGGATCGAGGGAAAGATGAATGCAGCAATGTACAGAGACATCCTTGATGACAACCTGCTCCAGAGCGCTCTGGACCTCAGACTGGGGCGAAGGTTTATCTTCCAACAGGACAATGACACTAAGCACACAGCCAAGATAACAAAGGAGTGGCTACGGGACAACTCTGTGAATGTCCTTGAGTGGCCCAGCCAGAGCCCAGACTTGAACCCGTTTGAACATCTCTGGAGAGATCTGAAAATGGCTGTGCACCAACGGTCCCCATCCAACCTGATGGAGCTTGAGAGGTCCTGCAAAGAAGAATGGGAGAAACAGACTTGAGGCTGTAATTGGTGCCAAATGTGCTTTAACCAAGTATTGAGCAAAGGCTGTGAATACTTATGTACATGTGATTTTGTTTTTTCCATTGTTTATTTTTAATAAATTTGCAAAGATTTCAAACAAACTTCTTTCATGTTGTGATTATGGGGTAGTGTTTGTAGAATTGAGGAAAATTATGAATTTAATCAATTTTGGAATAAGGCTGTAACATAACAAAATGTGGAAAAAGTGAAGCTCTGTGAATACTTTCCGGATGCACTGTAAATGTGTGTGTGTGTGTGTGTGTGTGTGTGTATCTATCTATCTATATATATATATAAATACACACACGTCCGGGACCCTCACTATTAGCACTGGTGTTCCTCAGGGACGCATTCTCTCTCCACTGCTCTTCTCCCTGTACATAAATGACTGCTCTGCTCAGGACCGCCCTATCAAGCTCCTAAAGTTTGCAGATGACACCACGGTCATCTGCCTCATTCGCGACAGTGACAAGTCTGCATACAGATGGGACGTTGAACAGCTTGCTGTCTGGTGTGGTCACAACAACCTTGAGCTGAACGTGCTCAAAACAGTGAAGACGAAAGTGGACTTCAGGAGAAATCTCCCTGAAATAAACCTTTGAACAAAACGTCCACGTGTCGTCATCATCGGCCTAATTCATCCCAGTAAATGAGCAAACACTCATGTAACCCTTCCAATATTTAAAAAGATTTCAGATTAACTGAGATTATGATTTGAAGTCTCTTTTTGACACCAAGTACCATTTATTTTTTTTGCATAAGTAGTGCATGCATTATATTTATAATAGTCTTTTGCTATTAGATTTGTTGATTGAGTGCATCTAAACAGCAATCACAGTCAGTAACATGGATTCAGACATTGTCATCTGTGCAAACATCCACTGATCATTTGTATAACATAAGCTTGTACAGCATACTGTAAATACAGCCGGTTATATCTGTGAATTCTGAATTAAAAGTTGTAGCATTTCCAGATACAATGCACAGCAGTTCCCATCATGCTTCATGGAGGCGGGCAATAGTGCTGAGGTGTATAGGGTGCAGAGGGATCCCGGGGCATAACCTCACTAATGCCTGTCCTGTTGAGCAATGCCTTTCAGCATTCTGTGAGCTTGGCTACACCTGAGAGCAAAGCTAGAATGGTATCGAAATTATAGGACTCAACACTCGCACGGTCACCTGATAGCAACTCCTTTCCATGTTTCTCTTGATTCTCGGGATTCACTTTTTCCTGTGTATTTCCTTTCAGGAGCTGGCTAAAGCTCCAAAGCTCCTCATGCTGTTTCCCATGACCGATGCTCAGCTCACTTCATCTTGGGTTCTCATCACCAGAACTGATCAAAGCCTTCCAGAATGGGAGGGAAGATTACAGTGACTGGGCTTACATTGATAACAGAACTGACAAGAAGATCAGAGGTCGCACGTATGTGAGAATTGATCCTCGATCAGTTTTTTCTGTAGTATCTCGGTAGAGAGTATTTTAAATCAAGGTTTAAGCTGACCTGAGATAAGAGGTTTTAGGCAGTGCACAGTCAGGACTCCTGATTACATGATTACATGTAGTGATGATAGATGGATTAATCGTGTTTTAATCTCTAATTTGCTACTGTGAAAATGTGCGTATTGAGACAATTCACCTTTTTCACTGTTACCATGTGAACAGATTTTGTGTCATCATGCTCTTGATTTAAGAGTGCTTTCCTTATTGTGTTTTCTTTAAAACTGAATAAACATAATAAACTCACTCCACTGAAAAAATATATATTTTTCCAGTTGTTATTTTTAATCTATCTGTGTGTATGTGTATAAGATTTATAGCCATGATCAAAGTTGCATCATATGTAGAATATATTCTAGTTTATAAAGATTAATGTATTTTTTATTAAATTAAATTGAACTATAATCTATACACCAGAGATTAATCATTTGTTTATTCACCAGTAAAATAGTTCTTTACAATATAATTTTTTTACTCTAATTTCTCTCAATATAAGTTTTCACATACATTCGAAACAATCTTGCATAAGGACAAGGATAACAAAAAAGAAGGTTTTGAAGAAAGTATTGATAAATGCAATATTTCATACATGATATTTTTGATATTTTTTATTAATACAGAATGTGTTCTGTATTTTCCATACTCGTGGATTCCTATAAATTAGCGAAATATGAATTCTACTATGACGAAGGCTTCATGAATATTAATTAGGTACCATAATTAATATTCATGATGTAATAGTAATTGCGATTCGTAAATAGGATTCGTTATTTTATTATTATTATTATTATTGTTTTACATATACAAAATGCGTACAAACATATAACTAACAGCCATTGTGAATTAAATAAAATAAAATAAAAATATATATTTTATGCTAGGGGTCAAGTTGAAAAATTAAAGATACAAAAAATTAAGTAGAAGTGTCACGTGAGTCTTTTTTACTTTTTTTTAAATATCCATTAACGTAAAAAGAAGTGCCATTTTGCTTAATCTAATTAAAAAACTGTTCAAAGTTTGGCTTTACTTTAGCCCATTTTCTGACATGTGATATTTTTCAAGTAATACAATAAAAATGTGTACAAGAAAGACAATAATACTCTTACAATCAAAATATGATTCGTTATGCTTTTCAGCTATCATAGACGAACGTCACAATGCGGGATAAATATTCATGAGCCAAGTCTTCGCCGTAGTAGGATTGGTAAACTCGTTTGGGGAAACCCAATGAGCGCATCAGGTGTTTCTGCGCATGTGCAAGTCATGAGCGTCCCAAAAGTTTGGGAGTTTTGTTCCATTCAGTGCAATGAGTTGTATTTATGGGACGCCCCGGCATTCGGTCACTGTTTGGAATCATTTTCTTCTCTTCTGCACGCGTGAGAATTACTCACACCAAACGGAAAATTGTTTTAGAACTCTTTTATTTAGTTCTAAATTGGATTACACGCGTAATGATTCGAAACAGAACGTAAGTACTTTTTAAATGTGTGATTTTCCCTCTTTGCTGATTTTTCCGCTGACCTTTAATATTGCCTTGAGTAACATTTCAGTTGAGAGTCCTCAAGTTTTGATTTTTAACTTGTATCAAATATTTGCCATTTTTCCGAAATAATAATAGAGCAAATAATTTTTTTAAAAAAAAGTATGCTGCAGGTTCACTATTCTTATTTCCAAAGCCTTTATGGAAAAAAAATTACTCATGCAACTTGCATACAAATAAAAAATTTTTTTTGTAAAAGATGGTCACTGTGGGCAATTAGGCTTCTTATTTTTTTTCTTATTTTTTTCTGTTTTGATCTTCTGCAGATGTTTCGTTTTTCAAAGGTTGATATGGCGCGCTCCGGTGGCATTGAAGAGAATTAAAATGAGACCGTTCACACATTTTTTTTTATTTATTTATTTTTAAGGCGGAGGCTTAAAAATAACCCTGGGTTTACTACAGTAGCTATAGTATCACCATGGTATTTTGTATAAATCAAACATGGTAAGGAAGAGGGCTAAATACAACATGGCTAAATGCCCCGCGGGGTAAAAGGCTTCTTTGATTAGATTTTTTGCCAAAACACTATATTGCAACAAAACTACCACAGCACTTTCCTAAACATCTGTTTGTCACTATGCACTTCAAAACATGTCCTGATCCATTTTGAGGCAATTTGATGTAATATATGTAATATTTTGCAAATTTATATAGCTAATGAAAATCTCTGAAATTAACTCAAAATACTTGTCATTTTCAGCTTTGTTTAAGGTCATTATATCAAACGTTTTTCAATAACTGACCTATAAGTGAAAGGATAGTATTAGGGGTAAAAAGCCCCCCTGTTGCAGGTGCTAAATATAAAAACACTATTTTTTTTAAAAAAGTGGGGCAAATAGATTTGATGAAAATTTTTCAAAGTGGGCTCACATTAACTGATCCAATCACAATGAATAAATGTTATAAAATGCCAAATGCAGGAAATCGTGCTCCATTTTCTGAAGTAGTTATTTTGAGGAAGCATATCTGGTGTCTCAAAATTATTTGATTAGTTGACAAACCCCCCTCCCCCTTTTACCCCAAGTTTTTGGGCCTTTTATAGGCATCCTCACCACCTTTTTGAAAAAACATAATTTTTTGATAAAACAACCCTCCGTTACTATTTCTTTTCACTCAAATGATGTTGCTCTATCAATATTTAATAAAAATAAATAAATAATTTAAATCTTGATACATTTTGTGACCACAAAAAAAAGCTAATTTTCCTGAAGGTGTGCCTTTACCCCCATTGTAATCTACTATATTAACACCATTTTACTGTAGTAACACCATTGTTAATTGCATTAAAACTATGGCTTCGGCCAATAACGTGGTTACTACAATATTACTATAGTAAACACATGGTTAAATTTTATCTGGATCAATCCTTTCTCTCAACTCCTCGACAGTAACCGTGATCAAATCACTGTGAGGAAATTAACATTTATATACATTTTTATTTATTATTATTATTATTATTATTATTATTATAAGTTGTATTAAGTAAATATCAAGGGTGGAGACAGGATGCAGGATGGGGAAAAGTGTGAAAAAATGCAGAATCGAACCCTGGTCATCACTTCCACATCGTCTTTATACACTACACCATTGTAGCGACACTATTCTTTGTGTTTAATTTCTGTATTTCCACCAGTCTAGCTGTGTGGCAGGTGCTATTTACACCTAGTGCACAGTGTCACACATTTTTTTTTATTATGTACACTTGCGTCAGATGAGCCGTTGTTGTGCTTCGAGTGCTGCGCGTCTTGTGACCCAATGCATTGCATTCCATCTTGCTGTTTTTGAACGCAAGAACGTGTCCTGTGTGAACGGCCCCTAACTTGGCAATATGCGCAAATGTTTAGTTCTTTTGAGATTATCAGCATTCTAAATGAGCTCTTCATTATGTCAGCTTCAGTTACGGACTGCTTTGTCAGTTGATAGTGCATATTTTCGAGTATTGTGTAACAAGTGTTCATTCAATGTGATGTGTCTCATTAGCTGTCAGATTGCAAATTGAAATGCATTAGGGAAAATATCGGCCATTGGCCACAGAGCTATCTAGAAATCAACTGCAGAAACAGCCATTAAAAACTAAAACAAATTGTGGATTAGTATTAGAGGTCAAACGATTGTGGATTTTCCCGATACGATACTTACAGTTGAAGTTTACATTTGTGGGCAGCTGTGGCTCAGGTGGTAGGCCACTAATCACAGGGTTGGTGGTACAAATCCTGGCCCACATGACTCCACATGCCGAAGTGTCCTTGGGAAAGACACTGAACCCCAAGTTGCTCCCAATGGCAGGCTAGCGCCTTGCATGGCAGCTCTGCCATCATTGGTGTGTGAATGGGTGAATGAGTCACAGTGTAAAGCACTTTGAATACCGTTAAGGTTAAAAAGGCGCAATATAAGTGCAGAACATTTACCAAGTCATTAAAACTAATTTTTTAACCACTCCATAGATTTCATAGTAGCTTAGCAAAATGTAGTTTTGTCAAGTCGTTTAGGACATCTACTTTGTGCATGACATGATAAATTTTTCAAACAATTGTTGACAGACAGATTGTTTCACTATTATTTGAGTATATCACAATTGCAGTGGGTCAGAAGTTAACTGTGCCTTTAAGCAGCTTGGAAAAATCCAGAAAATGATGTGAAGCCTTTAGGCAATTAGCTTCTGATAGGCTAATTGGAGTCGATGTTGATGTGTTTTAAGGCCTGTACCTTCAAACTCAGTGTCTCTTTGCTTGACATCATGGGCAAATAAAAATAAATCTTCAGAAAAAAAAATTGTGGACCTCCACAAGTCTGGTTCATCCTTGGGAGCAATTTCCAAATGCCTGAAGGTACCACGTTCATCTGTACAAACAAAAGTACGCAAGTATAAACACCATGGGACCACACAGCCATCATACCGCTCAGGAAGGAGATGCATTCTGTCTCCTAGAGATTAACATAATTTGGTGTGAAAAGTGCAAATCAATACCAGAACAACAGCAAAGAAACTTGTGAAGATGTTGGAGGAAACAGGTTGAAAAGTATCTATATCCACAGTCCTATATCGACATAACCTGAAAGGCTGCTCAGCAAGGAAGAAGCCGCTGCTCCAAAACCGCCAGAAAAAAGACAGACTACAGTTTGCAAGTGCACATGGGGACAAGATCTTACTTTGTGGTGAAATGTCCTCTGGTCTGACTAAACAAAAATTGAACTGTTTGTCCATAATATCTATCGTTATGTTTGGAGGAAAAAGGGTGAGGCTTGCAAGCTGAAGAACACCATCCCAACCGTGGAGCATTGGGGTGGCAGCATCCTGTTGTGGGGTGCTTTGCTGCAGGAGGGACTGGTGCACTTTACAAAATAGATGGCATCATGAGGAAGGAAAATTATGTGGATATATTGAAGCAACATCTCAAGATATCAGCCAGGAAGTTCGGTCGCAAATGGACAGTGACTCCAAGTATACCTCCAATGTTGTGGCAAAATGGCTTAAGGACACCAAAGTCAAGGTATCACAAAGCCCTGACCTCAATCTGATTTTTGGTTTGTGGGCAGATCTGAAAAAGCATGTACGCACAAGGAGGCCTACAAACCTGACTCAGTTACACCGGTTCTTTCTGGAGGAATGGGCCAAAATGGCAGCAACTTATTGAGAGAAGCTTGCGTAATGCTGCCAAAAACATTTGACCCAAGAACCTAATAATAATCAGAAAGAAAAAAAAAAGTTAGGGTGCATAACATGGGACTTTTAACACTAAACAAGCCTGAAACACACCAGGGACTTGTATTTTGAAATGACGTAGACTTGGCACCGTTACAATTCTTTGCAATTCCCTCGCTTCAATGTTAAAAACAATTTTCGGGGGTGCACGGAGAAATAACAAAAAAATATCGGCATTGTTTTTTGCTGATAACCAATAGTTCCAAAAAGCAACTATCGGCACAGATTAATCCGTAAAACCGATATATCGGTCTACCTCTATTTAGTATGTTACTTGTCTCAACACATAGCCCTACTCTACAGATACATTAACATGGAGGCTATTTGAGGGGACCAACCCAAAAGTTTAAGAATCTCCCACTGAAAATCCATGTTGATGTACCACTATTCTGAAAACTGGAGGAGATGTGCCCCCCTCATTGTTTATGGTGATTAACTAGATTTGGAAGTACAAATACGTGGTCCACATCAATTCCAGTTACAGCATTTGCTCTGCCAGTACCCCTGAATCTGTGTCAGCTCCACATTTTCACTTTTCTGTCATTGTCCTGTGACCTCATTCACATTCATTAGAAAACTGGACTACAGGAAGGAACAGCGCACAGGGTGGGGAGATACACAGTGCACATGTGGCAAGAGTTTCTCAAAAGAAGAGGTTGAGCTCACTCACGTTCTGTGAACTCTCCCCACCTTGAACCATTTGGAAAAATGAACCTCAGGATAAACCGTAAGCAAGTAGAGATGGAAGCGCATTCTCATTATAGACACCCTCGTGTTAATTGGGGGACAAGAGTTGCCAGGTGCCTGAGCCCATAGGGTCACTTTGGGTTGCGGTATGGGTGTAAACAACTTCAGTTGTATGTTGATCGGAGCTTGTGTGCTTGAAGCACACAGGTGGGGATGAATTACATGATGTCATCTTATTAGCGCCGTTTGATGATAGCAGTAGTTTGTGAAACCAGGGTAATAAACATCCAATCTGGGCATGTTTTGAAGCCTTCTTGGATGGTCAGGATGTCTTTAAATGAACAGCGAACAGTAGATGTACAGTGTTTTGTTTTGTGTTTGAGTATCAATTCAAGCTGATATCTAATTGAAAAGTACTATGTCCATAAACTTGCAGCATATCAACGTTTGGGTTACAATTTACATTAGGATAAGTGTATATTGTAGGTGCTGTAACTGGTCAACATGTCTCTCACTTAAGTAGTTCTGATTTGTGACCGATTCATTGTTAAAAATACCAAATTTATAGAGGGTAATATGCTACTTGTGCTGTGCTTTATTGGACAATGACATGATGCTAATTTTTTGGTCCAGATCTATTAAAGGGATAGTTCACTCAAAAATGAAAATCCTCTCATTTACTCACCATCATGCAATCCCAGATGTGTATGACTTTCGAGAGACTGTTGTGTGTGAAAATCCCAGGAGATCAGCAGTTACAGAATTACTCTAATCAGCCAGTCTGGCACCAACAATCATGCCATGGTTGAAATTGGTGAGATCAGATTTTTCCCCATTCTGATGGTTGATGTGAACATTAACGGAAGCTCCTCACCCATATCTTTATGATTTTTATGCATTGCTGCCACACAATTGGCTGATTAGATAATCACATAAATAAGTAGGCATACCTAATAAAGTGGCCAGTGGGTGTATATAATATACAGTGCATTCAGGAAGTACTCAGACCCCTTATCCCCCCCCCCCCATTTTGTTGTGTTATAGCCTTATGCTGAAATGCTTTAAGAAAAATGTTTACGTCAATCTACACTCCATACTAACTCCATAATGACAAAGCAAAAAAAAAGATGTCTGATAACTTTGCAAATTTATAAAAAGAAAAAACTGAAATATCACACTATTAGTATTCAGTCCCTTAACTCAGTACTTAGTTGAAGCACCTTTGGCAGCGATTACAGCCTCAAATATATTTGGGTATGATGCGACAAGCTTTGAACATCTGGATTTGGGGATTTTCTGCCATTCTTATCTGTAGATCCTCTCAAGCTCTGTCAAGTTGGATGGGGAGCGTCGGTGCACAGCCATTTTCAGATCTCTCCAGAGATGTTCGATTGGGTTCAAGTCCGGGCTCTGGCTGGGCCACTCAATGACATTCACAGAGTTGTCCTTAAATCACTCTTGTGTTGTCTTGGTTGTGTGCTTGGGGTCATTGTCCTGTTGGAAAGTGAACCTTCGGCCCAGTCGGTCCTAAGTGCTCTAGACCAGGTTTTCATTAAGGATATCTCTGTATTTTGCTGCACTCAGCTTTCCTTTAACCCTGACTAGTCCCCCCAGTCCCTGCTGCTGAAAAACACCCGACAGCATGATACTACCACCAACATGCTTCACCGCTAGGATGGTATTGCGCAGGTGATGGACGGTGCCTGGTTTCCTCCAGACATGACGCTTGGAATTGAGGCCAAACAGTTCAATCTTCATTTCATCATACCAGAGTATCTTGTTTCTCACAGTCTTGAGAGTCCTTTAGGTTCATTTTTATGTGTCTTGCACTGAGGAGAGGCTTCCAACTGGCCACTCTGCCATAAAGCCCAGATCAGTGGAGTGTTGCAGTGATGATTGTCCTTCTACAATTTTCTCTGATCTCCACACATGATTGCTGGAGCTCAACCAGAGTGGCCATCGGGTTATTGGTCACCGCTCTTACCAAGGCTCTTCTTCCCCGATTGCTCAGTTTGGGTGGGCAGCCAGCACTAGAGAGAATCTTGGATGTTCCAAACTACTTTCATTTAAGAAATATGGAGGCCACTGTGCTCTTGGGAACCTTGAATGAAGCTCTGGGTTACAATCTGGGTTTTGCTTTGTCATTATGGGGTATGGAGCGTAGATTGATGTGAAAAAAATAAATAATTTAAAGCATTTAGCATAAGGATTCAACATAACTAAATGTAAAAAAATGAAGGGGTGTGTGTGTGTGTGAGATATATTATTTTTATTTTTTTGGTGGAAATTGCTAGAAATGTATTTAAAAAATGTGTGAAACCAAGTTTTAATGAAACAAGTTGATGTGTGCTTTAAACTCGATTATATTTAAAGTTTTCTAATATGTATAATCACGGACATCCATATTTGTCAATAACCCATATGGTGCCGTTTTGAGATACTTTAAAACAAAGAAATACTTTTAGATTGAAGTATTGCATGTCACACTGCTGTCACTGCTTAAAAGTTCATGTCAACTTCCCATCTGTTATACTTGCTTCTATTGTTGCCTACATCATACTAACAATCTTGTTTTCCCCCTACAGATACACATTAGAAACGTAACAGCAGGCGGTCACAAACTAGTGCGAGCAGACACTGCTGCCAACTTTGCATCTGTAGTCATTCCCATCGTTTCCATTAGAAGTCTTGGACATTTCATGGCACATATCTTGACAATTCTGGCACCCAGGAACTGGAAGTGAGATTAATGGCCGCCATCCCCGTCCCACCACCACCCCCAATCCCTCCTCCACCGCCGCCACCACCCCCTCCTGCCCCAGCCTGCAGCCTGACCAGCGTGGACTCCAGCCGCAAACACAGGCTTCGCAACATCAACTGGGAGCGGATACCCAAAGAGCGTGTGGAGGGCCGTAAGAGTGTGTGGAGTGGGTCCCTGAATGAGGACGATGACTTCCGTATCGACTTGAACTCTCTGGATGAGCTCTTTGGACAGAAAGAAGGCGGCAAGCCAGACAGGACCAACAGCTTTCGGCGAGGTTTGAGTCGCTGCAGATCTCCCCTAGAAACTAGCATTAACAAAGTAAGCTCAAATTCAGATTGCATTATTTACCACAAATGCAAAACACTGTAGTGCTTTGGTAAATCGAAATTTAAAAACACCAATGTAAGTAGAACATATTTACATTTAAGCTCTCTCTCAAAGGCCTTTTTGTGTCTTAGAGTACTTTTCTTATTTGTAATTTTTGATTAAGGCACAAACAGTTAATGCAACGTTTTTCAAGATTTAGGGCACTGTTTGTCATGTAATGCATAGTAAACAAAACAAGTTTCATTACATGAAATCTTTCATATTTCAAGCAAATTACCCATTTTCTTTTGCAGGTTACACTGCTCGACTCAAAACGCAGCATGAATGTTGGAATATTTCTACGGCAGTTGAAAATGTAAGTTGTTGGATTAGTATTACTTATGATTGACTTGCCATTTTGAGCTTTGTGGCATTGGCAAAGTGTGTTGGTTCCAAAATCCATTGAAAACATTTTTTATTTAAATAATGGTTGACCACTAGTTAACACAATTGCTTCTTGGGGCATTTAAAGTCAAACTTTGCACCTGAGGGCAGTCATATAGTCCCATTTGCTACAAACAGGAAATGAAGGTGCTGAAATAGAGGAAGTCTTCTTAACACTTTAGACGGGCAGTGGCTGCAGGGTGTTTATTTTTGAGTTGCTGATTGCCTTCGTGAGAAGTGTAGATGTGTGAATGAAAAGTTTGAATGAAAGACAAGTGTGGAGACGATTCTGTCCAATAGGAACAGCTGGGTGGTGTCAGTCGAGGTGTTCAAAGGTCACTACTAAAGGTCTCACCTGCTTTGCACCCAACCCAACCATGAGAATGTGTGGAACCTTAATCTCTAGAACAACAGAGTAAAGATTGAGTGTTAACATGATTTAGTGTGATTAAAATAGCAAACTAGCCTTTTCTGTGTAAAGTTAGATACACTTTTACAACTTTGTTGCCATTACGACATAACGCGTAAAACCTTTAATCCTGGTAAACAATGATTAAAACCACTTTACAGCTCATATTACACAATTTTAACAGAAAAACGTATGCAAGTGCTTTTATAAAATTAAAAGCTTCACATTTCTGCCCTCCGAAAATTGGCAATATTTTTCATTGAAAGGTATGAAAGATATTCCTACTCCCTGCAAGATATTAATGAAATAATTGTTGTGAGATCTCTCACTGTTCACTGTGACAGCTCTAGACTCCATAAACAGCAAAAGTGTCCGTGGGATGCGGTCTCTGACGCTTTCTGTCTGTCAGTCATTTTGCACGTTCTCATTGGATTTTTAGTTGCAGCTAATTATTGAGGATTAATGCCATTTTTATGCCATGTTGCTCATAACAGTTGCCAGTTGAGGGCGCTATTTTGCCTAATGTCAGTCTCATTTGGTACTTGGAGGGCAAGTTTTGGAAAGAGGGGGCATGGCTAATCCAATGGCTCAGCACATGGAAATTGTAGAACGACTAAAATCGATTAACTGACCTGTTTCATGTGACATCCCTGTATGACCGTGCCACTAAATTTGTGACAAATTCAATTTACTGTCAACGTGCTACGCTGTGCTATATAGCAAAAAATCGTGTTTCTATTTATAAATCTTGAAAAGGTAACAGCTTAATTTCGACAAAGACAAGTGAAGGGGGAGCGCAGGCATAAACACTTTTTAATGAGCTCTTTGCTCATTTGTTCAGACATGTCAGTTATCTGTAAACGTGTCAATTATATTTATAAAACCATCGATTTGGATAAAATTAAACTGGAAAAGCGCGTCGGACGATGTTATTCATAACACCCAGACAGTGTAAAGGTATGCGATAATTGTAACTCATTGTAATAAAAAAAGCACCGTAACATGAACATATAGTATATATTTAATCTGCATATACAATGCTGTGAAAAAGTATTTGCCCCCTCCTGATTTCTTACATTTTGTGTATTTTTCATACTAGATTGCTTTAGATCTTCAAACGAGATATTACATAAAACAAAGGGTTACTTGTGTTAAAATACAGTTTTCAATATATATATTTTTATTGAAGCAAAAAAAAAGATATCCAACACACATACCACCAATGTGAATTACTTCTATGGAGTCCCAGGACCTTTGAAATGGCTTTCCCATTACCTTTTTCCTAATTTCTGGAATTTCATTTGACATTGGCATAGTATGATACTGGGTGAGACCATTTTAGCCAACTTCATGCTGCTGAAAATGTTATATTTAGCTGTTGATTTGATTGAACAGGGCTGGTATTAATCAAGCCTGAGTGTGTCTAGTCCAGCTGAACCCCATTATGAATGCAGTCTCATAGATTTGGGGATTTAGTAACTAAATACTTTTTCACACAGACCCAGTTGGTATTGGATAACTTTTTGCTTCAATAAATAACATTATCATTTAAAAACGTTATTTTGTGTTTACTCCCATTGCCTTTTGTTTTGTGTTAGATTTGGTTTGAAATTTTGTAGCAATATAAAGTCAAATTTGGCAATATTTGTGCTAACTCAGACCTGCACACACCTGTCCTGTGACTTGGCATGGATCAAAAGCATTTTTTGTTTGTTTTACGGGTGTTTTTCCATTCACTGTCTTTGTTTCCTCCCGCCGATGGTCACAAATATGGTGGCTACGGGGTAAAATTCATTAGCATGGGATTTATAAATTACACCATACGGATACCTCCAATAAATAATGTGATATAAGCTGTATATATAATGTATATTTGACAGATTAGTAGTTAAAATACATAACATTTTTAGATTAATATTTTATATTCAAATTAACTACTTGTAGTAAATATCAGATATATAAATAAATATATAAATAAAAATAAATATTCTTTATGTATCAAATACATCTTGTGTTTCTGAATTCTGTTGATAATGTAAATTCAGTTTTCCGTGCTTGCAAATGCATTTACACATTTTTGGTTCAACTTTAAAGTTGCAGTCTTCTAAAATTTTAACTTGTGCCCTGAGTGTTCCTCCACATAAAATGTAAGTTTACAGCTCTGTTAATATATCTACAGTAATTTGATTAGTCTAGTTCAGAGGAAATGTAATCCATTCCAGTGTTACAGAGATTAGACTCGGCTCAGACAGGAAAGCATAAGCCATAAATCATTATTTGTCTCATTGAATGCACTGGTCTTTGTTTTATACCAAAACAAATTCACGTTTTCATGTCAGCACTTGAATTTTGAGTTTGCATTTGAGTGAAACCGTGCCCATTTCAGTTTGAAAAGCTTTTCCGTGAGACTGATATCTGTCACAACTTGTGGAGGAATTAAGGAGAAATCCTCCCACAGACATTTATGTAACCTTACAGAAGCGCACACTGTTGAAGTGCGAGTATGAATTATACTCGGTCGTGGCCAAAGCAGGACTTTGTTGTGTGAGCCCTCGTGCCTTTTCATTATTTCATTTTGAACTCTTAATGACCCTTCTCTAACATTAACAATTACAGGCCATAAAAACAAAAACATAAACTAGTACGGTCTTGCAAACTTATTTTGAGAGCAAATATGTGCATAAGGACATGAGGACACTTTCTTTTGGCTTTTAAGGTGCAAAGTGACATCTAGACAAGGGAGTCGATGATGTCATTTAGACCAAGAGGACCAGATGCTATTATCCTATTGTTGTATAATCCCTTTTCAACTGGTCATTTTTCGATAAGCTTTGAATACGTTTTTTCTGTGATCAGAAAGGACCAAACACAGCATAAATGACAATATACCTTAACACATTTTTTGTGTTCAAGTTTACAGTAATGCACTTACAATGGAAGTCTATGGGGCAAGGATTTGAGAAGTATAATCTCACTTTGAGAAGTACAATAAACACTTAACCGATTTATACTACAGATGGACAGAGAAACTGTGTTTTAGAAAGTCATTTTCATGGAGTGTTTCCTGTTCTCTCAGTGCGGCCAAGGAGATCATGGAGGATGTGAGGCAGGGGTTCGGAGAGCGGTATGGAGCTGAGAAACTGACAGAACTTTGCAAGCTGCTGCCTGATAACGAAGAGGTATCGTGTCCTCTCTCACATGCAATATTTCCACACAAATGGAGATACCCGTCATTTCCCAGATTCAGTCTGTTTCATATTAGAGAGTGCATATTCGACATGATGTTGCTTGTTTGGAAACTCCCGTTTACTCCACGCAATCTCAGATTACAGTTTCTTATTTTTTAGGAATGTGACACTTTCCACTCTGTTGGAAAAATCTTGTTGGACTTATGATTGGAAGTTATAAGTTTGGCGTTTGCTATAGGATTGCATCACTTTCCCTCTTGCTCAAACTTGGGGTTAAGGATTTGAACAAACCCCTAACACTAAGTATTAATCTTTTGTGGCTAACTCGCCCCGCAACGTTTGTTTTAAAGACATGATACCCAAAATCGTACGGCTTGTCATGGAGAGGTGTGCTGTTACTTTTCTAAGCAATCAGATTTACAATTTGCGATAAATCAGGCGAAAAGAAAATTAAAGGAGGGACCTGAGCAATGTTTAGAAACCAGAATATCATAGATTTGGGGGTGGGCTCTTATGACTTGGGCCATCCATACAGAACAACCTTGTAGCAAAGCGCTAAGAACAACACCGAAACCTTAGGAACCACATGGCAATGCCATAGCAACCACCCACAACACCCTAGCATCATGGCTGTGCAGTTTGTCAAAGTTTTGTATTTCTTAAAAAATAGTAGACCATAGGGTTGGATATCAAGAACTGATTCTTATTCAGAACCGGTTCCATTTAAAAATAAAAATCCAGAACTGAATTATGTTCATTGGTTCATGAATGTGCATTCTTCTGCCGATGCAGACGGGACCGCATGCTAAAATACTCTGACAGTGTTTCCTGTGATACTGTTCAGTGGCATTGCAGTTCCGCTTTTGAATTAGCTGCGTGAATGAACTCTTATGAGCCAGATCTTTTGAATCTACAGCACGAAGCAAACAGCTCAACTAGTGTAGTCCGATTCCCGAACAAATGACTCTTATGAGCTGGTTCTTTTGAATGTGTAGCACGAAACATACAGCATGACCAGTGTAGCCCAATTCCCTGAATAAATAGTGGCGGTGGTGGCGTAGTGGGCTACAGCACATAACTGGTAATCAGAAGGTTGCTGGTTTGATCCCCACAGCCACCACCATTGTGTCCTTGAGCAAGGCACTTAACTTCAGGTTGCTCCGGGGGGATTGTCCCTGTAATAAGTGCACTTTAAGTCTCTTTGGATAAAAGTGTCTGCCAAATGCATAAATGTAAATGTAAATGACTGTTTATGAGTCTGTTCTTTTGAATCTACAGAACCAAACATACAGCACGACCAGTGTAGCCAAGTGGGCCAAGTGGGAAGTCCCCAACAAATTACTCTTTATGAGTTGGGTCTTTTGAATCTACAGCACAAAACGTACAGCACGAACTCCCGAATGGTTCTTATCAGACGGCTTTAAGTATTTGAAAAAATTCCTGAACTCGCAAGTCATTCGTTTCATCGGGTCTATCTCGAAATATACCAAGAACTGTTACTGTTATGGGTACTTAAGGCTTGTGAGAATTAAATCAGAGTGGCTAATTACTAGATGGTTGTTGAAATCACAATGTGTTGTTAAAAATACACAATATTAGTTTTGTAGTAATCAAAATAAATTAATTAAAAATTTTGCAGTAATCGGTTACAATCGTGCATGTTCTCATAATTTGGTATCTGGCTGCTGAGGCCATAAATCCAAATAAGAATTGCATTTCTTGAACCCCAGTCTGAACATAAATCTATAAATGCATCTAATTGTATTTGTATTTTCTTTTGTCCAGGAGGCTAGGTTAAAAAAGTTCAGTGGTGACCGTAGTTTACTGGCAGAACCAGATCTATTCATGCTGTTGCTGGTGGAGTTACCAAGGTAAGAATTCATATATGCTCACCTATTTATTCCATTATCCATAAGAAATATCATTTTTGTCCCTTTTTAATCTTTTACCATAGTAAATGTTCTCCTCGTATGTCTTAAACCATCTACTTAAGACTTTAACATAAGCATATCATGTTATCTCTTGCTGACCGTTGATTAATCAGCTCTTCCTCTCTCATTATCATCATCACCATCATCATCATGTGTCCCCACCAGCTTTCGCATGCGTCTGGATGCCATGATCCTCCAGCAGGAGTTTGACCCTGCGGTGACCTCTCTCTGTGAGGCGGCCAGATGTCTGGGTGAGGCAGCTCGAGGTAAATAGTCAGTTGGGGGGCAGCGGTTTTCCTTTCAGTGGGTTTGTTTGGTCCTGTTGCACCTCTGAAACCTTTAGCTTGCCTCCTACAGTAAATCAACTTCACATGTGAGCCAAAGTATCCGAGATATTGTTCTTTGCAAGAGAGCCTTTTATGGAATTTTTAGATCTGATATTTAATGGAATAAGTGGAACCTTATGGAAGGTTTCATTTGATGTGGTTGATGTTCATGTGTTGTTTGTGTAGAGTTGCTGAGCTGCCCTGAGCTTCACTCCATCCTGCGTCTGGTGCTCAAGGCGGGAAACTATATGAATGCTGTAAGTGTTTGCATTAATTCATTTACGTTAAAGGGTGAAAATTATTTATTCATCTCATGTCATTCAGTCGAACCCAGAAGTTTATTATTTCAAAGCCATTTATTATGCCATTTTTGATAAGGATCATACGGACGAAATCTGCATCTTTTTGTAGTAATATTGTGCCCACACACTTGTGCCCACAGGGAGGTTATGCTGGGAATGCTGCTGGATTCAGGATTTCATCTTTACTCAAACTGGCCGACACCAAAGCCAACAAACCAAGCATGAACCTCCTGCATTTTGTTGCCATGGTACGTGCCTTCGGTAATCTCACTTTCATTACTTCATCCACATAACATCATTACTCACTTTCAAGGCAAACAAACCGGGGAATTCTTTCAGGGTGTCCATGGCTGTGTTCGGAATGGACTGCTAGTGTACTGCACACTGTATAGAGAACAACTAATTAGTTAATTAAGACCTGAAATGAACTAAGAGAATAATAGTGACTTGATAATAGTCAATCAACATGAGTGTTTTGATTTATCCCTACAGGAGGCTGTGAAGAAGGATAAAGACTTGCTGATGTTTCCCAAACGCTTGAGTCACGTCGGTCCAGCTTCGAGGTCAGGATGCAAACACCTTTGACAGCGTTAAAATTCGTAAATCTAGCAGAATAACTATGGAGGAATTCTATTAAGCCTGTCAAGAACTCGTCTGGGTCAAATTCCGCCCCAAAATTAAAAGTAAATGAAACGTGTTTTGCTTGTTTTTTTATTTTCTTCCCAATTATGGCATGCCCACTTCCCAATGCGCTCTTAAGTCCTCGTGGTGGCGTAGTGACTCACCTCAATCCGGGTGGCGGAGGATGAATCTCAGTTGCCTCCGTGTCTGAGACAGTCGATCCACACGTCTTATCACGTGGCTTGTTGAGCACGTTACCGTGGAGACTTAGTGCGTGTGGAGGCTTCACACTATTCTCCTCGGCATCCATGCACAACACACACAATATTATAATTATTATAATTGATAAAGTCTACTGGAAAACATCAGAACATTTTGCAACTTTTAATTATAGCATTTCCACTGATTTTATGGAATGTGTACATATAGTTGTAGCAAAGATTTATATCTGTAAAATGGGTCTGATTAATTCTGTTCGCAAAAAACTGACTAACAACCAATTTCTTTGAGACAAAGAATAAATTAAATATATTTATGAGAATATCTTATTGTTTGTTTTAACGCAACATGTACCATGATTAATCCCAGAAAACTGTGCAAAACTTTAAACGTTTCAATAGACTCAAATCGAGTATTTATACAGCAAGGTACCATTTGTTGTACTACCTGTTAAGTTTTTGTTTTTCTTTTGATTTTTGGAGTTAAACATGACCTGCACATGTTCTTGACATGCTTCGTGAGATTCACCAGCTGTGGCCAAAAACGAGTTGCACACTTTGTTATATAAACCACTGAGGACAGATAAAACATGAAAACAGAATAATCACAATTTTATAATTTTCTTATTAAAAAAATGTTCTGGTTAGGTTATCAGAAGAGTCTGTGGCAGAGGATCTATCACGATTGCGGAGTAGAGTCGCCAAACTCCGAATCAGAGCTCAGGCCGACACTGAAATCGAGCGACAGACGAGAACCTTTCTGGAGGTATGTATGTGCCCATCGACTTCCAGATGCAAATAATTTAATAGGTCAAATTTAATATGTAAGTTCATAATTTCTTGGTTCAGGTGGCAGAGGTGAGGCTGAAGGAAGCTACGGGTGAGGTGGAAATCTTACAAAACACTAGTAAAGCCCTCATGGAGTTCTTCTGTGAAGATGAGAATTCCTTCAAACTAGAGGAGGCCTGTCGTATCTTCCAGTGCTTCTGCCAGCGATTCCAAAGAGCCATGCTGGTGAGCATGCTACCTTGTGTTTTTCTACTACGTAATGGCTACAAAAGTGTGTATATCTTGATATTTTCAGTCTTTTGACCAAATTCTAGTTACTGTATATCTTGACATTGCTGTATTTGATCTGAAATGTCTGAAAAAAAGCTAAATGAACACAAAGAATAATTATTTTATAAAAAAATTTACTATGCACCAATACAGCATAGTATAGTGTTTATTTATATATATACATGCATAATACATAAAACATCTTAATATAAGAAAAATTACTTCAATTAATGCTTTAGCGATTACGCAGATTAATCATCGAGTTTTTAAACAATTCATTGAAATCATTAAAAGAATCAAACTTCCCAATTCTACGTTTAAATCAGAGACGCCATCTGGACATCTGGCAGTTTAATGCTCTTTTACTTGCAAGTTGCGATACAGGGAAGGATTGCAAAATTAGTCTAAACAGCATGGTCTTTAGGAACCTTAAAGGAATATTCCATGTTCAATACAAGATACTCTAAGATTAATCGACAGCATTTATGGCATAATGTTGAAAAAGTATTTTGACTTGTCCCTCTTTTTTTTTTTCGTCTCCCCCTTTTCTCCCCAATTTGGAATGGCCAATTCCCAATGTGCTCCAAGTCCTCATTGTGGCATAGTGACTTGCCTCAATCCGGGTGGCGTTTGACAAATCTCAGTTGCCTCCGTGTCTGAGACCGTCAATCCGCGCAGCTTATCACGTGGCTTGTTGAGCACGATACCGCGGAGACCTAGCGTGCGTGGAGGCTTCACGCTATTATTCACTGTAGCATCAACACACAACACGCCACGTGCCCCACCGAGAGCGAGAACCACATTATAGCAACCACGAGGAGGTTACCCCATGTGACTCTACCCTCCCTAGCAACCGGGCCAATTTGGTTGCTTAGGAGACCAGGCTGGAGTCACTAGTCCCTCCTTTTCTAAAAAGAAATCTAAAAATGGATTTTACAGTGAGACACTTACACTGGAAGTGAATGTGGACATATTTGGGAGGGTTTAAAGTCAGAAATGCAAAGCTTTTAATTTTTAAATGCTCTTACATTAATTATTCTGTTAAAACTTGTGTATTGTTTGAGCTGTAAAGTTTTTATAAAAACATAATTTTTAGGGTTTTAGAGTTTGTTGACATTACATAGTCAGGGCAACAAAGTTGTAAAATTGGCTTTAACTTTACACAGAAATTGTTAAGTGATTTTATCACACTAAAATTATATTAACACATATAAACACATACAATATATATCTTGTGGTTATACTTTTTTGACCTCATTCACTTCCATTGTAAGTGCCTTATTGTAACCCAGATCTTTTTATTTTTTTAAGAAAAGGAGGGGCAAGTCATAATAAATTGTTGTGGTAATCAATATTGTGCCACAAATGCTGTCGATTGAGCTTAACTTTTATTAAACCTGAAATATTCCTTTTTCATTCCAGATTAAAAATATTGCAATATTCACAATGTTGCATGTTACATTTTAAAATCATCTCAAATATTGTGACTATTCAATATAATGCCCATGCATACACAATAACAAAGTGATCTTAATCATATTCATTCTAATTGAATGATTTCATAACTGTGGTACCAGCAAGGTAATACAATAAATGGATAAATGTAGTTAGTTTGGTTTGTGGCATGCGTTTTTGTGAGCTGATGAAATTGAATAGCCTGCCAATAAACTGACAAATGATTTCTTTTCCTCTCAGGAGAATAAAGAAAGGGAGCTACAGGAGCAGCGGCGTGTGGCACGTGAGCGTGAGAATGTGGAAAAGCGTCGTTCCCTTGCCCTGAGCACCGGCCTGGAAGTGGAAAAGCGTCGTTCCCTGGCCATGTGCACCAGTTTGGAAGTGGAGTGCGAATCGGACGACCTGGATAACGCTCTACAGAGAAGCTTAAGTTACACTGGGACCCGTCGCAGTCTCCGCAGACACTCTCAGTACATCCTCTACTCTGACGAGAGAAATATGAAATCTGACCAGCAGCATTTCAACTCTGAGAGTGAAAGCCTTCATGCTCTTAGTCCTGAAGGATTTTGTAAAGCTTCAGAGCTAAGAAGACATTTATTATGCAAGAGTGACGCTGAACAAACTGAACAAGGAATAAACATGGAACTAAAAGAAGGTCAGTGTTTGTTAGGCACAGATTCAACGTGTGGCCTTCAGAGAGGTGCAATGGCTACACCAAACGGTATGAAAAGCCATTCTACGTTGAATACAAGGACAGTCCCCAGTGATAGCACTTTTGTTACTTTAGGAGAAACAAGTATCACGTCACATCAGGAGGGGGTAGCGAATGTCTTGCCGCTCACAGGACTATCCTCTAACAATGTTTTGAAAGTTGAGAAACAAGTTCAAGAAGCCTGTGAAAGGCTGACGCAGATAGCAACAGAGGCTTCGGAGGACTCTGAGAAGCAGGATTGTGAGAACGGCAAAGAGACTCCATCTGAAAGAGGAGTAACGCCACAGACAGATGCTGAAACCACCACAAGTCTGTTGGGAGAGACTTTGTTGAATGCCTCTTGCCCTGTTGACGCTAGTCCTCCGCTTACCCACGAACCTGAGCCCACTAGCCCAGATAGAAGCCATGTTTACCCACGAGTTGGCGAGACACTTGAGTGCCACACCCTAGTGAGGGGCCTCCGCTCGTACGAGAGCCTTTCGCCTACTGTAGTGCGCCCTGCAACTAATCACTGCTCTAAATGGAAAAAAGAGCGAGAAGTTGTGGAGAGGGATGGTGCTAGCTCGCCACATGCTAAGGAGAATTCGCGTACGATAAAAACGTCCACTCGAGGACCAACTAAAAGAGGACTTGTACCTCGCAGAGGGCCTTCGAATAGTAATGGCATTCCAAGGGTGCGCACTAAGGCGGAGCCAACTCCTGCCGAAGGTTTGCCAGCTAGTCACGTATCACGTCCTTCCTCTATTCGTCCCACGTCTGTACGCTCATCGCTAATCACACGATTCAACGCCGTCCAACACGAACTCAAACAAAACATCAGTGCACGACAGAAGGCGGATGCCCAGTCTTACATTAAACAAAAGCATAACGTCAATGAGACTGTGAACCAGGACAAGGACAAAAGTCGCGAGCCGTTTGTTCGTGGCTCGCCATTACGCGTGTCCAAACGGCTAGCGCCCAATTCGGACTCCCAGACGGCCCACGCTATACATAGTCCAACCGCTGCTACTACCGCAAAGACAATTCGCACGGCCATAATCAGTGCAGCCAAAGCCAAGACCGCTAAGAGCCCGGAGTCTGCCTTCACCAAGAGCCTGGGTTCCCGAATCCCAGGCCCTAAATTTCCCAGACCTGCTGCCCAACCCATGTGGAGATAATATTTGGCTGCTTGAACACTTGGAGTAACATGCATAAGCATAAAGGATTGGTTCACCCAAAAATTACGATTCTGTCTTTATTCAGTGGAGTGCAAAATACATTTTGAAGAATCTGATGTGACTGATCACTCTTTTCCATGCAGTTAAGAAAGTATAGAGGTGGTGGTGGCGTAGTGGCTAGAGCACAGGGCTGCTAATCAGAAGGTTGCTGGTTTGATCCCCACAGCCACCACCATTGTGTCCTTGAGCAAGGCACTTAACTCCAGGTTGCTCCGGGGGGATTGTCCCTGTAATAAGGACACTGTAAGTCGCTTTGGATAAAAGCATCTGCCAAATGCATAAATGTAAGTAGTCAGTATGACTTGTGCACTTCTGAAGCCATTCAAATGAAACCTGAATTTGTCTGAGTCTGATCCTTTCAATGAAATAGCTGATCCTGTGAGTGATCCGTTCAACTCATTGACTTATTCCATGGAAAAGAAAATAATTCAGAATTCCTCCTTTTGTGTTCCACTAATAATGTCATCATTTTCATCTTTGGGTGAACTATTCCTTTGAATATATGATGTAGAAAACCAGTGGACTTCCGATGGTGGACATTAAGGTTTTTGTGTGAACTGTCAACTCAAACTGTGTTCTCCTTCCAAAATGCCACTAAATAAAGAAGCTATTCATTGTGTCCGCTCAGACAGTCCACAGTGCACTGTAATGGATCCTGGGCAGAATGACCGCTAGTTCTCCACTCATTCAGAATCTCCACTTTTTCAAGACTTTGATTCTCATTAAAGTTGAAACTATCGGGAGAGACTTATCCAGTACAGTCTCTTTCTGCATACTCTACCTCTGAACACTTGAGTGCCCTGTGCAGGTAACAGTGCACCTCAGAAGGGGAAGTTCAACATAATTCCTCCGAAAACCTTCTTACAACAACTTTTTATATCTAACTTAAAAGCGTTTGCCTTGCAATGTTTTTGCTAGAATGTTAGCTCTCCATCACGAGACATTGTATTCAGTGTCGAAGCAAATAGATCCTATAATAAATGACTGAAAATTGAACTCTCATGTAATACAGTCCCCTGTTGTCTAATTGACCTTAAATTGCCCAGGTCATATTGACTGTGTATTTTGCATTTAGGTACAAAATAGTGAGTAAAAGTCAACATGTGAACAGTTTAAATGTACAATACAAGATCCCAAAGTAAATATGGTGAAGCAAAATGCATTATGCATCATGCTTGCATCTGTACTGGTTGGGTTCCCTCACTTTGATGCACTTTAAAGATGAATGAGTTTCAATGCTTGCAGAAATAGTCTCTGTGGTAATCTGCTGTATCATGTGTTTTGTGTTAAAGAAATGTTAAATTAACAGAATGGAAAACATTGATGCCCTCTTTAATATTTGTATTTGTAAATATTTGAAATAAAGAATGAATTGAAGGTTAGCCCTTCTGTATGTCAATACAAAATCACTAATTAACCTATCCTGTGTAAAGTTACTTCAATTGTACAACTTAATTGCCATAACGACGCAACGTTGGTGACAAATAACAAGTTCACCCGCCAAGAACAGTTTTAACAGAAGAATTAATTGCTTTTAGTAAGTGTGCTTTTATAAAAGTATAAGCTTCACTTTTCTGCCTGTAAACCCTCAAAAAAATTGGCCCCATTGATGTAACCAAGATTTTTGCAAAATTGACCCAGATCAACAGTTACAGAAATACTCAAACCAGCCTGTCTGGCACCGACAATCATGCCAAGGTTGAGATCACATTTTTTCACCATTCTGATGGTTGATGACGTGAACATTAACTGGTGCTCCTGACCCGTATCTGCATGATTTTATGCAGTGCACTGCTGCCACATGACTGGCTAATTAGATAATTGCATGAATAAGTAGGTGTACAGGTGTTCCTAATAAAGTGCTCAGTGAGTGTATCTTAATTTATACCCATTACAGTCTAATTGTTTATTGTTATCATTCCATCAATGACTTTGCTAAACTGGTGGGATCAGGATGGGCAAATTAACCCGACTGGCTCATTTTCAAGGTCCTGAAACTTCCTCCCATTTTGCTGTCTTCATTAACAGCTCATTGTTTAATGCCCTTCTGTTGCACTCAAAGGCCCCTATACCCTCATCCCCATATCTTGACACAGTCACTCCCAACTTGTAAACGTTGTCATGGTGATGCTTTGGGCATGGTCAAGAATCCGCAGCAGAACAGTGGGAGAGGGGATGGGGAAGATGGTTGTCTGGGGGTCTCAGTGGGAAAGGTCCTTTTATAGCATATAATGACGCCAGAACTCTTGGCAAAAGCAATAAACTGGTTCAGTCTGTGTATCCTTGCACCCAGATGTCATTCAATGTATTGCTGGTTTGATGAATCCATGTGAGTGACATCATTATGCTGGGGGAATTGTGATGTTGCTTCAAGTGAATCTTTGCATGTATAGAACAAAATAGGTCCAAGTTGGAGGCGAGCGACTCAATGGTGCTTTGTTAGGGCAAACTGGTTGACGCACGTCTTCTTTCCAATCCTATCGCAATTCAACAAATGCTGAATGTGGCCGAATGAGTAAACTCTGGAAATTAAAATGTAAAATACCATGTTCCTGTAACATGGAAATGGCATACTACCATACTGCTCTCACTATTTCTGCAGTATGTATACTGTGCACTGCATACACATTTTCTGGGATCCTAGGAAGACAATGACCTGCTATATTTGTCAAAATATGCAGTAAAAGAGTGCACAGCAAAGAATTCTGTACCCTATAATGCAACATGCTAATTTAACCATCCATTTCCAATGTAAAGAATGAACCAGAATTAATCATGGCCACAATTCTTAATATCTTTTTCTTGACTTGATAATGCACAGATTTTGCTCTTATGGAAAGAAATTGGTACTTTTATTCACCAACGTGTCATTCATCTGATCACAATGTATATTCAGGACATTAATAACATGAAAAATTACTATTACAAGTTGAATTTTTTTTAAACTACTTTTAAAGAGTTCAGCAAAAAATCCTCCACATGCAGCAATGACAGCTTTGCAGATCTTTATTATTCCAGCTGTCAGTTTGTCCAGATACTCAGGTGACCTTTCACCCCACACTTCCTGTAGCACTTGACATAAATGTGACTGTCATGGGCACTTCTGATGCACCTTACAGTCTAACTGATCACACAAAAGCTCAAAAAGATCCGTAACACTCTTTTCCAATTATCTGTGTCCAATGTCTGTGTTTCTTTGCCCAATCGAACCTTTTCTTTTTGTTTTTCTGTTTAAAAGTCTCATTTTCTTTGCAATTCTTCCCATAAGTCCTCCTGAGTCTTCTCTTTACTGTTGTACATGAAACTGTTGTTGAGTGGGTAGAATTCAATGAAGCTGTCAGCGGAGGACATGTGAGGCGTCTATTTCTCAAACTAGAGACTCTGATGTACTTATCCTCTTGTTTAGTTGCACATCTGGTCTTCCACATCTCTTTCTGTCCTTGTTAGAGCCAGTTGTGCTTTGTCTTTGAAGACTGTAGTTACACCTTTGTATGAAATCTAAAGAAAATAAGAAAACTAAATAGGTAAATAAGTACACAACAGATTGTGTATTTGATGGGTCCCAGACTCTCCAGTAATGATGAAAGCCTATAAATGTGCCTGTTGTGAAATATACTGTACAATTTGCATAGATCTTTATGGCAGTGTGCCTTTATACTTTTTTTAAGTGCTCTTTACCTAAAAGTTATTCCTCTATACAGTAATACCCATTTACGATGCCTACATAAGAAGCCATAACATACACTTGCATATTTCTTTCCAACATTTTCATAATTAATGTTTGCTAGTTTGAGTTTATTCACAATGGGATGTATTTAATTGTGTTAATTTGTGCTGGAGGGTGGCGAATGGGGTAGGACCAATCAGGATGTGCTACCAACGCTATATTCACATAGTTTTAGGGTTGGGATTTGGGGTAGGGTTAGGGCTTAGTTCAGCCTCACACCATATCACACTATCTGATAGTTATGATGGTATATTTGTAATATCAGAATAGCGTACTAATAATTCAGAAAAAAGAGCTTTTATTCAATTATAAGCTGCACATTTCTGCCTTTTAAACTGTCCAAAAATTGGCCACATTTCCTTCGATTGTAAGTGCCTCACTGTAACCTCGATTTTTATTTATTTATTATTTTTTTAAAGGGTCGAAATTATTTTTTTTTGGTTATTAACATTATTCTACAAATGATGATAGAGCTTAACTTGTATTGAACCTTTAATATCCCTTTAAGATACTGTTTTATGACATAAGTTACACACAGGGGGTTCCCAATCTTTTCATGGGCATTTCCATTTTTCAGGACATTTGCCCAACGGGTGTAATATTTCAGCGAAAACACATCTCTTATGTGTCATGATGCATATTGTGGTTATTGAATGGTTATTTTTTTCTGAATTCATCACAATCATTAATTTTGAAGCGTGCAACACATGCAGATTATATATTTATTTAATTTTCAGTTTAATAATCACACTAGGACATATGGCAGTTTTATTTGAGTATTTAAACATTCTGTTTAGTCCCAAATATGTCAAATTCCGAGACATTCCGTGTTTGATGTCTGAAGCCATTTCTATGACAGGATTTAGTGATTCTGAGTTTTCCACACTGCAGAAATCATAGGGTAGCGGTTATATAAGCAGACTCGGATCATTCGTTTATTATTAAAAAATGTATTCACATCCTGCGGTGTAAAGGCCGCATCACCACACTACCCTCGCGGATTGTGAACTCATTTAAAAAAATTAAAAAACAATCAGCAATCTGACCATCAGCCATGGTCCAAGGTTTACAACTCAAATGTTTTTGCAGTTAACACAACAACAACAACAATGTTAGAACAAAAAAACAAAAAAAATCATATTTTTCACCATATCACTACTTAAATTATTTAGTCAAAGCAAAGCAGAGATGACAGCAGATGAGTAGAGATTGACAGAGCGTGACAGAGCTTCGTGTTTGTACACGTACAAATTTTTTGTACATGTACAAGAAAAACCAAGTTAGCCACACAGACAAACAGTTTTAAATATTTTCCAGGACAAATCATTATTTTCCTGGACATTTAGGTATTTTTCTAATTTTCCATGATTTTTTCATGACTTGAAAACTGCATTGCAAAAATCCAGGTTTCCCAGGACGTGTGGAACCCTGCGACACAGTCATACCCAAAAGTGAATTTTGAAGCCGCCATGTTTTTTTTTGTTTTTTTTTGCATGTTGCTAGATAGGAACTTCCAAAGCTTTCCATTCTGTCAGGCACAATCACACACATGCTTGTGGGTTTTGTAGTCCCTAGCAACTTGTTATCATCATACATTTTTTTTAAACATGCTGACTTCAATATTCACCTTTGATTTATGACTGTGTGTAATTTATGTAGTCGAACAAAACTTCCAAGTATCTTCAAATAATGTTTACCACAGAGCTCATTTTACTCATAAACTGGAAACCCCCCCATAGGAAATTTCAGAGTGAACCCAAGGTGAATAAGCCTTCCAGGTTCACATACAGATTATCATCAAAGCAATTAGTGATGCTTACATCACTTTTAAAAAGTTACTCAAAGGTCCTTAGAGGAAGAAAATTGCCATAATAATATTATATATTAATATTATTTTCCACTTTCAATTACTTAGATTGTTTAACCAACATCAGTCCTGATCATAACTACCAAATATTCATTAATTTTCAGGATTTTAACCCTTTAAATGCCAGTTTGTTTACATAATGCTTTTGTTTTTCACACACACACACACACACACACACACAACTTGATCAATACACACATACAAAACACACCCACACAATTTTAGCTGCATCATTTATTCAATTGGCCTACAGTGGTCTAATGCAGCGAACAGAAAATAGGAAAAAAGCATGTATTTGCTGCATAGGCTAAATATGAGGAAAAATGGTGCCATCTGGTGGAAAATACTCTAACTTTAAATGTTGAAGCCAGGGCTACTAAATTAAAACACAATATCATATAATTATTTAATGATGATATTATCATGATTTTATGCTTTAATGGCACTGGGATCAAATATTGCTGTTTTAATTGGTTTCAATGGGGACATTTGTTTCCTGAAGGTCCTGTGTTTAACTATTTTGTGTACATAGTGCATTATAGATGTATTATAGAAACTGAGATTGAAATATCAAAATTACCCCAAAATTCACGCCTTTGGCTAATGTTGTTCCGTTGGCATTAACACATACAAATGTCGTGACGGTCGCACAAGGGTTAATAATATGTGTGTGTTGTGCACATTTCTCCTAACTTACAACTATATTATTTCTAAACTTACAATAAAGTTATAAATACCCCTTCGTTGAGCGATCCAACACTGCGAACCGATTTAACAGAATAATTCAGATGAATCGGTTCAAATGAACAATTCATTCGAATCGGCATCACTACACCACGTGACTCCTTGCGCTTCTTCTATGGTGCCGGGCAGCCTTATAAATACCGTCGCGTTCCTCAACACGGTCTCTCATGTTATAATGGCATGGTGGAAGAGTGGTACCAGAACACAGAAGAATGAGAACTGGCCTCAAGAAGGTAATTTCGCAAATTTTCGTTATGTTATAACTATATGCAAACTATATACACATATTGCGTCGCATGATACTCGCGAGTCTTATTAGTTCTCACGTGCGCATGATGAAAGCAACACTGCTCAAGTAGTTTTCTTACGTTTATTTTTCACTTTTAGGTGGCTGAATATGATCGAACTTCAAACGGAAAAGAATGAAAGAACTACCATTACTGGCACGTGATGTAAGTTGGTTTTCTTTCATATGTTTTGCTTAAAGTCCAGCGGCAGTCAGCTGTACAGGCCTTTACCATGCCTGAGCTAGTGTTACTCTGCTGGAAGAGGAAGGCACTGCCATTCGTGCTCCATCTGCTTTTGCTGTTTTAGTGAATCCTGATGTTCAGCACTGGTCATGCCATGCCTTCTGAGAGTGGTCTGAGCTCACAAAATGGGGCAGCCCTAGTCTGGGGGCGAACAGTCAAATCAAAGGTGAATAATAGATAGTTTCCGGTGTAATCTGGAATGTAATCATGAGTGTTGTTACAGGTCACGCAATATCACAGAGTACACTGAACAAAATGGGCAGTTGTGAGAAATGGTAAGCATTTAATTTGGGTTCTGAAAGTGGTGATTTACTTGCAGCAAGTATTGTGCAATAATGAGTAATCATGCTTATTGAAATGAACCTTCATTTCCTGAGTATGCATGTGCTTTGAAGTGCATATAAAATGTATATCATTTAATATATTATTTTTTTGTTTACCACAGCAGCTGTAAAGCGTCTCCGGACTTGTGATAACCTTCTCTTTGATGGTGAGCTACTAAGCTTTGTTTTCTGATGTTTCTTAAGACTTTATAATTTGTGGTGTGTACCTTAACACTGCATTCTTAAATGTAACGTGGAGACCTACAATATCAATGTCATGTTACTTTATTTATTTTTTTCCCCTCTAATTTGTCGTTTCATCCACAGGAAATGAGCAAGGAGTTGAAGGGTCCAATGATGTCATTGTAGCGCAGGTAACGTTTGCACTTCGATGTTGTAACCCAAGTTGATACCATCATTGCAGAAGCTTTCCTCTGTTGTGGTGCCTGTTTATCTTGGAATAGCAAATGCAGGGTTTGGCACAGGTTTTTGTTGGTGCGGTCTACAATAATCTGACTAAAAAGCCTGCCACAGTTCACTTTAAACTAGTTGAAGGTCAAATTATTTTGTTTAACATCCCCCTTTTTTTTCCCTTTATAGGTAAGATGTCCGAGTAGCTTTCAAATGGAAACAGTTCTTGCGGAGTTTCATTAGGTTTTCATGATGCTGTAAACACTTTAAAATGTGGTGTTGGTTGAGTTTAACTAGTGGTTTTATCTTTCTGTGTACACTTGCATAATTGCTTGTTTAAAGACTACTAAGGGGAATACTGGAACTCTACTAATGTCAAGTGTCTTCCCATTTGTGTGTTATTTATACAGTGCACCATGTATGAACCTTAACTTGAGCATGATATATGTGAAATGTAATCCACATGTATATTTAATATCAAATTTCTAAATAAAAGGAACTTTCACTTTGCTTCTCTTTATAAGTGGATGGCAAATGTGGAACATTTGTAATTTACAGTTTTTCTTCAATATGTCTCTCCATAAGATTGCTTCGTGTTGGTGCGTTTCCCAGAGTTGCGACTTTAATCCGTAAATGATGCAATTGGAATTGGCAGTGCTGCTTCCCGTTATAGTTCACCCAAAAATAAAAGTTCTCATTTCCTCACTCGTGCCATCCCTGATGTGTATGACTTTTGGTGAAGCATCTGAAGATCAAAAGAACGTTTCAGCTGCGTTGGTCCTCACAATTATGGTGGATGGTAACCAACACTTTGGTCCAAAAAGCACAAAGGCAGCATAGATGTGATCCACAAGACTCCATTGTTTAAATCCACGTCTTCTGACATGATGGGTGTGGTTCAGAAACCGTTTAAGTCATTTATTTTCTTTTTTTCTACTTGGCCACCTACGGGTTGGAGCTGGACAAATGTGGAGATTTATAGTTAAAAGTACTTAACCACTGATGGCTTTCTCACCCCACCTATCATATTGCTTCTGAAGACACTGATTTTACCAATGGAGTCGTATGTATTACTTTTAATGCATGTATGTATTCCCTTTTTCTGGGAACCTACAGGGCTGAAATATTTAAATATTTTTAAGCAGGAAAAAAGTCACATCTGGTGTGGCATGAGGGTGAGTAAATGATGAATTTTTATTTTTGGGTAAACAATCCTTTTAAAAGTCACACTGAACAGATTATGTATTAAATGGGGTTCTTTTATCAAATTCATTCATATAATAGCTGTTTGCCAAAACAGTTATTTTGTGTAACCTGTATTGCGCTTTTCGCAATGCACATCATTTTAAAGCAGCATTACAGCAAAATGTTGAAAAATAAAGGATTTTGTATGAACCGCAAGATTAATGATTTTGGGTCTCCACCACAAATTGAGGAAGTGGATGAAGTGTTCTTTTTATTTATTTTTTTGCATTGATTTATTGTCTGTGTTTTCCATGTTATGAGAGAGTAGTCCGTCCTTTGACCAAGATGAGATATGGTCCACCCCTGATCTTGAATATTTGGTATTAATATTCTAATTCATCTCACATGTGTTTAGGTCTGTGCTTTGTGTGGGTCAGTCAAGTTCTTTTTACACCAGACTCTGTAAGTCACTTCTTTATGGACCATGCTTTGTGCACAGACAATGACCCTATTAATACAATAAAACAATTCTAAGATTACATGACAGTATTCTTCATTTTATGTAGCTGAAATAGCCAAATCTAGAAGTGTCCACACACTGTTAGACATGTAAAGCATTATAAATTAACCAAATCACAATCATTTTAATTTTAAAATCACACCAGCCAAACATTACAAAATTTTGGGGTTGTGATTGACAAATTACATTCATTCATTTAATATTTAAATAATGTTTAACAAGCACTTATAGTTATTTGAAGATTACCTCTGTCATATTTATATGAAAACAATCAACAACAAAAAAACAAATAAAATGTATTTGTATGGCAGAGTCCAAATACTTTTTAAACCATTTTATTTTTAAATGGAGGGTTTGAGGCTTTCAGTTTGTATTCCCGCCATAAAGCTTTTCAATAGATGACGAAGAAAGAAGCGTACACGTCATAATATGCGCCAGCACAGTTTATAAGATCTATACCCAATAGACTAGTGAAATGATCTTCCGCGGATAGTTTGCAGATCAGCACAAAAGGGTGGACCGGCAATGAAAGACGTCATTAGCACCGCCCCCAGCTGTCACGTGACCTCGATTTTGACGTACACTTCGGGACATTGGCGCGGTTTAATCAAAATTCCGGAGTTGCTGGTTCGTGTGGTGGTTGCTATTTTCACCTAGAGCAATGTCCAAACATCAAACGTACAGACACGAAAATGATCACAAGACTGAGGAAAACGGGTAAGATATCATACATGTTAGAATGACAGTTGTAGGTATCTTTGTTTTCGTATTTTTCTGACTTTATTGCACAGTCGAGGAACCGGCGTTTGCTAGCATAGCGAAACAAAGCATTATCTACAATTAAACCGTTTAGTCCATTGTGATGATTTATATTGAATCATTTGCGTTTAGTCTATTCTTTAAGTATAATTTATAACTAAAGTCTGTTTTTATAACTAGTTGTTTTAAAGATTTGCAGATGTGTCGAAGTTCTCCCGCCAGTCTTCCTGTATTGTGTTCATAACGTGACAATTTAAGCGCAATAAGAGTGTCTAGACTTGGGCTATATCTAAAGTTTTGCTATAGTAAAAAGTATTTTTAAGACCGTAAAACTCCATTACACCTAAATGTTCTCAAATTTACTCCCTATTTGGCTATTTTAACCCTTGTGCGAGCTTCGGGACATTTTTTTTATCATCTTGTGTCAATGCCAATAGCATCAATTTTGCCAAAGACGTGTATTTTGGGGGGGACTTTTGCTATTTCAACCTCAGTTCTTATAATACATCTATTATACAATGTGTACGCAAAATAGTTACACACAGGACCTTCATGACAAAAATGTTTCCTATTTAAACCAGTTAAAACTGCAATATTTGATCATTAATTCTATGATATTATGCTTTCATTCCTGCGCCCGTCTTCACAATGTAAATTTGTAATATTTTCCAGCAGATGGCGCCATTTTTCTCATGTTTAGCCTATGGAGCAAATGCATACTTTTTTCCTATTTTCTGTTTGCTGTATTGGAGCACTGTAGGAATTAATGATAGGAGCTAAAATTGTGTGGGTGTGTTGGTATGGATGTCAAGAGTGTGTGTGTGTGTGTGTAAAACGGTCCTTGAAACAATTAAAGCTTATTTAATATGATATGTCCCTAAAAAATTATTCGCTTGAGCATTGTGCGGTTATCAATATTTCCTGGTAATATTTCTAATACATGTGCTCATTTTAGTGTACAGCGGCATGTCAAATGTCGAATAGATTTGTTATCTTTCTTTGGTGTAAATGCATGTCAACATGTCTTACAGGAATAAAGGCCCTTCAAGATGGTCCCATTGTCGGAAACGTGGAGCAGATGGGAGTTTGAGATCACATGGTGACGAAGAGGCTGGCAAAGACCAAAGATCACGGAGATCACGCAGACCAGACAGGTAAAGTTCTTCCTGTTTCATTCATTATTGATTAAATATTTTAAATGATGTTTTAACTGCATTTCAGAATTTTTATTCCTCAAGAGAGTCAACTGGAGTTGTTATGAAATATTGCGGATGACATTTTCATATTCACCACAAATGAAATCTAATTGCATCAGTTGAATAGATAATAATGTTAATAAAAATGAGCAGCAAAGTTTGATATAATGTCACTTTTTCATGCAGTTTTACAACCCCAGAGAGTTACGGACCAGTGTCCAGAGTAAAGAACTGGGGCGATGAGGTGGAGGCAGAGGAAATGCGTAAAAATGTCCGTTGCGACATGCATCGGTCAGTTGCCTCTCTTGATTTTGGATACAGGATGTGATTTGAAACTCTAAAATATTTACAGTCTCTCTGCCAATATAATTTTTTTTTAGACATTATTGATTGCCTTGATACGTTTTTAATTTGAGGTACCCCTTTTTCAGCTATAGAAGAAGGATTCTCGCGTCAGATTTTCCTCAAAGAGAAAGAAAAATGTCATCTGGAAGGTTTGTGATTTAAAAAAACATGTTATGCTTTCTGTGACTAAAGGGATTGTTCACCCAAAAATGAAACTTCTCTCATCATTTACTCACCCTCATGCCATCCCAAATGTTTATGACTTTCTTTCTGCAGAACACAAAGATTTTTAGAAGAATATTTCAGGTCCATATAATGCAAGTGAATGGTGACCAAAACTTGCTTTTTATAGATTCAAAGGTAATTCATGAGACTCTAGTGGGTAAATCACTAGAAAAATGTCAAGCACTAGGTGTTCAAAGTTTAATCGAGTCTTGGGGATTGCTTTTATGCTGCCTTTATATGCTTTTTGAAGCTTCAAAGTTTTGGAAACCATTCACTTGCAATTTAGGGACCTACAGAGCTGTTCTGCAGAAGAAAGAAGTCATACACACCTGGGATGCCATGCGGGTGAATAAACCATTAGAGAATTAATTTTTTTTGGTGAACTGTCATTTTAAATCTCCTGAAAGTTGATTTCTGTAGTTTTGTTACGTTCTGCTGTCCAAGGTCGATATGCATTGGCCTGAACCTTTGGCATAAGTTTGGGACGACAATATCATTTGTCTCTGTTCATCAACCTTTGCTTTGGTTGTAAACCATGCTTTTCTTGTTCCCGCAGTTCAGACTCCAGAGACTCCCGAGATTCAAAAGACTCTCCTGGTAAAGGTGACATGGAGACAGATGAGAGTATACTCGTGAGAAGACAAAAACAGATCAACTATGGGAAAAACACTCTTGCTTATGACCGATACATGAAAGAAGTGCCCAAGTGAGTGAGTGCATACTGGTAGAAGAAAAGAAGGCAATGAAGATTAATTAAATCTTTTCATTTAGATTGAAAGTAGTCTAGTATACTAACAGTAATGAACATGGTTGTTGTGTTTTCAATTAAATTTATAGGGCAACCTTTTATCATGTACTCACCTGTGTGCTGTCCCAAACCTGTATGAACTTCTGCGGAGCACAAAAGATGATGTTCAGCACATTCTTAGCCAGTCACAGTTCACTTTCATTGTATGGGGAAAAACAAGCAATTCAAAATGAACGTTGAGTGAAATGAACATACTGGCTAACATCTCCTTTTGTGATCCACATGAACGTTGAGTGAAATGAACATACTGGCTAACATCTCCTTTTGTGATCCACATGAACGTTGAGTGAAATGAACATACTGGCTAACATCTCCTTTTGTGATCCACATGAACGTTGAGTGAAATGAACATACTGGCTAACATCTCCTTTTGTGATCCACATGAACGTTGAGTGAAATGAACATACTGGCTAACATCTCCTTTTGTGATCCACAGACAAAAGAAAGTTATACATATGTGTGTATATGAGGACAGAATTTAAATGTTTGGGTGAACTGTCCCTTTAAATAAGATTATTTCTATCCCTTATTTTAGGCATCTGAGAAAGCCAGGTACTCATCCAAAGACTCCAAACAAGTTCAAGAAATACAGCCGGCGCTCCTGGGACCAACAGATTAAACTGTGGCGGGTCAGTCTTCACAAGTGGGACCCCCCTGTGGAAGAGGGAAGTGACCTGCAGCAGATGTGAGTTTCATTATAACCAACAACACCAAAAAAAATAAAATGTTAAAATCATATTCAGATGAATGTTGAAAACAAATCGACTGATTTTTTTTTTTTTTTTTTACAGTGAGGAGATTGACCTTGGAGAAATCATGGATTTTGAGTTTGATGTGGAGTGTTCAGCGACTATAGAGACTGAATCTCAGAGTGTAGTGTCCAATGGAGCGTTGCTGTCTTTGCCAGAGGTAATTTGCCTAATTTAAATCATGTTCATGATAGGACGGACAGTATGACTTAAAGGTGTCAGGGAAACACTAAACTAACATTATTTACTGTTTTACGTGTCTTTGCTATTTATATATATATATATATATATATATATATATATTTTTCAAATCATCTTGTTTTGCAGGACTCGTTCACAGGAACTCCTAAAAAGATGATGAAATTGGAGGATGCTGAAATGTCGTGAGCACCTGATGTAACTGCTGAGCAACCAAACTGTTTTAATTCATTTTTCATTTTGATTATCATTGTTCAATTCTTTCAACCGTTTATGGTGTTTTGTGATCCCCACAAAATGAAAATCCGTTCATTTACTCGCCCTCATGCCGTCCCAGATGTGGATGACTTTCTTCTCTTTCTTCTGCAGAACACACGGGTTTTTAGAAGAATATCTCCGCTCTGTAGGTCCATATAATTCAAGTAACCTTTGAAAGGACTCCTAAAAGGACATAAAAGTTATCCACATGACTCCAGTGGTTTAATCCATGTTTGCTGAAGTGATCCAATTGGTTTTGCGTGAGAGCAGGTCCAATTCTAACTAATCTTTTACTGTACATCTTTCCATTGCAGTCTCTAGAAACGATCACAATTTCAAGCTCGATTACACTTCAAGGTGCTTGACACGTGCGCAGAGCGCTAGATGGCACAATAGGAAGTGTAATCGAGCTTGGGATCATGATTGCCAGGGAGACCGCTGATGTCCAGGTTTATAGTAAAGGAGTTACATGTTTGTTCTCATTAAATATCAGTTGGATGGCTTAAGAAGACTGATTAAACCACGAGTCATGTAGATTGCTTTTTTGTTGCCTTTATGTGGTTTTTGGAGCTTCAAAGTTTTGGTCACCATTCACTGATATTGTAAGGACCTGCAGAGCTGAGATATTCAAAAAAAATCTTAATTTGTGGTCTTCTGAAGACAGTAAGTCAAACACATCTGGGATAGCGTGAAGTTGAGTAAATCATGATAATTTTCATTTTTGGGTGAAGTATACTTTTATAGAGGTTTTGTCATCACTGAATTCATTATGTTCTTTACACCTACTCCTTTTTAGCCTTTTGCAAAAGAAAATGTATATGTGTATATTTTGAAATCGATTAATTTTGTATGGTACTAAACTATTTGATGCTCAGTGGACATTCTCGTGTATTTAACAATTAAAGTGAAATCAGAGCGGGTTCGCTTCAAATTTCAAGTGTTATTAGTTTGTGGTTTTAGGCGTTGTTTTTTTTAGGTTGCTTTTTGAGTGTTATTTTCTATTTTATTAAGAACCTTTTGCAAATAAACATTAAACTGGAAGCACCAAATAATTGTCATATCAGTGCCTCACATTGTAAACATGGCTTATATTTACATTCATTATCGATACTGTATAATATATTTTTCTTTGTGTAATGTTGGCATCTTGTTTATAGTATAAGTGGAGTAAGGAATAAGACATTGTATAACAAAATAATAAATAAAATGCTGGGCTATTTCAAGAATTATGAACATAACAATTCTGAACTTTTGTGTTAACATGATCAATGTTTTATGTTTGTTTACATTTGATAAGTGACAGGAATAGTGTAGAATATCCTTATTTGTCTTTCTATCTTATTTCACAGTTTAAATGGGGGGGGGGGTATTTTTGCTATCTTGAGCTATTACATGGTTCTAATGAATATCATCCACATTTCATTAATAAAGAATGATTTGTTATCTAAATATGCTTTAGGGTTCCTACTGCCACAAAAACAATCAGGGAGTATTAAAAATGTGATTTTAAAGGTTTTCCTCATTAAAAAATCACTCACATTAAAATGAAGACAGCAGTCATATCAGTAGTCAGGGTTGGGAGAAATGTATTCAACTAGATTACATGCTGTAAAATGCAATTTGTAACCTATTCTGTTAGATTACTCGAGGTCAGTAACGTAATCTAAATACTTTGGATTACTTCTTCAGCACTGGTGGATTTTTTTCACTTGTTTTGACTATAAAAACTCTGCCAGTCCAGTAAGACAAAATACACATGTTAAAAATACATTCTCTGAAAAACCCAAATATCTTATGCAGTGTTGCTTCTAAAACAAGATAAATCAAATTGATCTTGTTTTAAGGATTTTTAGATATTTTTACAGGAAAACAACCATAAGAAAGTGTTTCACCGCTGTTCAAATGCACTTTGGATCTCATCATTTATATGTATAAAAGTTTTCCATCTGAAAGGACTAAATATTAAATGAAACAAAGGACAATAAAATGCAAAGTAATCTCTTCAGTAATTAAAATACTTTTTGAATGTAACTGTATTCTAATTACCAATGATTTCAATTGTAACTGTAGTGGAATACAGTTACTTATATTTAGTATTTTAAATACATAATCCTGTTACATGTATTCCCCAACCTTGTCAGTAACCTTATAAATGCTGTTTTATTCTACATGGAGAGGGTCTGCACATGGGGCCATGTTACAATCACATGACCACCTGAATACTACTCACTCAGTCTCAGTAACTGTCCTGATATCTGACACTTTCACTCATTTAATAATACTAAAATTTCATTCAAGTAATCATGGCTGACTGAGTACTAAATTTCTACATTGGCATCTGAAATGGAGAAAAATTGATTTTAAATGATGCTGCATCCAAGCCACTAGGTGTCAGTGTAAGTCCAAGATGACACAAAGACAAAAGTTACTGAGTGCACCTTTAACAAGTTGTGCTCACTTCTAAAATATTTAGTTTTCGTACTTTTTGTGCATGTAATGTCTATACAATTGTTATTAATATTTTATTATTTTTAATAATTTGTTTTTATCCAGAAATAATGCTGATGTTTAAAATGTTTTTATATGGAGCCAGGATTATGACAAATCAATTTGAATCGTGTAAATTTGAATTATAGACTTTTGAATTTGAATTATAAGTGTGATTTTGCCAAATGAAATATTACATTGTATTTTAAATAGGTTTGAATTAGATTTTTTTTAAACTCAAATCCTGAACATTTCATATTTAACCAAATTGAATAGTTTTTTTAATGGCACAATTTTATAAATATGCATTTTCAAACAGCAAATTTTTGGTTCTGAATTCTTACACTGTAAATATCCCGTTTTAAAAAATACAGCTTCAAGTTTTCAAGATGAAGAAGAAATTCAGAACACCAAATTCAACATTCTAAAATTCAAACCGCAGAAATTCCGATCTACAGAAAGTGGGTCAGAGGTCAAGCTTCCGTGTTCCGCAGGGAAGAGTAGAGGCTCTCGAAAAGTCGAACGGAGCATTTTGGCCAATTACAGGTCGAGGTGCAATAATTCTCTGATTCAAAAGTTCGCCATTCTGACCATGAAGTGTTTCTTAAACTTTTATGATTTATATTTTTATGGTTAGCACGTTAGCACATTCTCAGCACATGAAACATTTGTCTGAGCGGTCTCTGGTATTTGTTTTAGTATAAAGTATATTTAGTATGAAAGTGATTAGTATGCTTAAGAGTAAGCATCACATATAACTCAATAATGAATGTAATTCTGCTTCATTCTGTGATCTGAATCCACATCAGATCCAAGTCGGGTGTTATTTCAAACACCTGTTGGTGTTTGTAAGTGCGTTTTGAGCTCAAGACATGAACATCACGAATGATCATTCAGATGTGTGTGATATAGCAGGCGTGATTACGTTATACGATTCATTTCATGCAAATTGTAGGCTTATTGTTAGGCATTTAATGACTAATTTACACACCGAACTCCAACAAACGTCCCAAACACAGTGTGACTGTCATTCTCACACGGAGAGTGCACATTAATAGCCATTAATCCGCGCGCGTTATTGATGCTTGCACGCGCGACAGAGTAAAGCTTTTTTTTATTTTTATTTTTTTTATTATCAACAAAAAGTTTGTACAAACACTTGTGTATACATTGAAATACAGCATAGATATAACAAAGACTTTCACACTAGGGGGCTATTGCTAATTGAAGATATTAAAGCAATTACAAATTTTCAATGTTTTAATTGCTTTTTGCTTCATAGAAATTCGGAGTCAATATAAAGCTCAACTTCTTTCCTGAATGCAGTAAAATAAGTTCTTTTTACAGGAGAATTTACATTTGTGCACATAAAATTTTGCCATTAAAATAATAAAATTAATTATATAAATCTGACTATGCTTGATTCTACTGTTCTCCCAAAGACCAAATAAAATATGTTTTCAAAACAACATAAATTGGTCATCAATGTTTCTTGTGATAAAATCATATACATTTTGCCAAAATGGTCTTACAAATGGGCAATGCCAAAATAAATGAACCAGCGATAGAGTAAGCAGCGCGAGGTAATGCCAGATAACAAACTGTATAAAAGATGAGGGTCTGGACCAAGAGAGTCAGATCGCAGCTGACATCTCGGGTTTATTGGTTTGCTCAATAAAATCTAACTTTTGAACTTTGAGAGGAATAAATGTTTTCGACACTCCACAACACTTTTTATAATGTGATTAGAAAATTATTTTCTAAATGGGTAATTCTCACATAGCATGTCAAGGAAATGACTTGGTCATATTTTACCCCAAATCAGTACGAAGTGCATAAAAAAAAAAAAAAATAATAATTTTGGTAACACTTTACAAAAAGGTTCAAATCTCTAAAGGTGCAGTTTTCTCACTTGACTCACTAAGCCATAGCTGTTTATACCAAATATATATTTTCTGATTAATCATCATTATTTTAATTAAACAATCCCAAAATCGATTCTTAAAATCGCAAGATCAATCTTTTACTTTCACTTTAAAATTGACTTCAGTTTTGGTTGTGTTGATTGTTAAATCTATTAAATAAATAGTAATTGAACTACATAATTTAGACCCTGTTGGTAATTTGTTTCATGAATATTTTCATTATATATTAAGTAGGAAGGTTCCCTGTATAATTCACAGCATAAACTGAGAGATAATTTATTTTATTTGTATGCTAAATCAAATCTATATCGATACCCAGCTCTAGTTTTGGTGCTCCCCAACATTATAAGTGGACCTCAAGGACCTCAACTAATTATGATAGGCCCTGTTTTACAAAAATGCAATTTCACCATGAAAATTAACTTATTTTGTTCGTCTGATTCTGCAGGCTTTCTCTGATCTTGTCTTGAGGATATTTTCAATGGAGAATGTCTGCGGAGACCTTTGAACAAACCATGCCATCAGCCAAGCACTGGAGGACCAATTACAAAACTGGTACAGACACAAGTAATAAACATGCAACGGTAATCAGAGCTTGTTGTCCTTTGAATCCTGTTAACATGGCAGAGTTTCCCAGCAGTCCTAGTGATTATGCAGCATGTGCAGCTCAGAGTGTGATTGGTCAGGTGCTGGAGGGTGCGCAGCCTCTGCCTGATGAGACTCGTATCCCTGTGCTCACTGAGGTCATGACTGCCTTCATGGATGCCTGGATGGAGCATATCCTCAAACAGAAAATCAAGTTTAGGTGGGTAAACATATGGCATGATATTAGACATTTGGTTGTGGTTCATATTGGCTGTGTCCAAAACCTGAAAAACGCTGCCTTCAGAGACTGTATAGAAAGGTGGGAAAGCATCATCCTGTCTAATGAGACGGCTTCAACTCATCAGTTTTTGAAGGACAGCCAGGTCTTGGGGGGCATTTTACATGGGCCGTCCCAGTCGGAAGGTGAAACGACCAAGAGGGATCCCCCGTATCAGACGAAGAGTTAACCTATTGCCACCTCTAAAGGTCAAAATGCCCCACCTCCAAAAATCACATCCTTGTACTGGCCCTGTTTTGAAGGTGGCATAGATGCGCCCTTCACTAGCTTTGATATCCCAAAATCAAATATGATTTTGTTGTAGGTTCTAGAGATTGAATGTATTAAATTAAGTAAAAAACTTGAATTTGATTTAGATAATTAGATGTGACATTGCAGCACCTGGGGAAAACAGAGATGATGGAAAACAATTACATATTTGTTGTCATGTGACGCAGTCATTCAACCCAAAGCAATCAAGATGTCGGTCCATTTTGTAGCAGAGTTGTTGTTCCTGCTATCCTCGTTGATAGCATTGTTAAAGATAAATGCTACAACCTTCACATTGCATTCCTTCAAAGGCAATGGGAAGTTTAATTGGAACTGGTGTCTGGAGGAGGAACACAATGACAGTTTCAGGCCCACACTAAGGTCTGGTACTAGATTACAATCTTTGGTGGGACACTTGGATGTTTAACGGGGCCAACGTTGATTGTTTCGGTGTCAGTTCGGGGGCAGAGTGCCCCTTTATCGCTTCGCTATCAGTCAGGGTGGGGCATCAGAAGTTTCTGGACCTGGCCATGGCCACTCTTACATTTTTTGTTTTTTTTCTCCCCGCATGCGCAGTAAGAGCATTTAACCCTCCTAAGTGTGTTCAGGTAATTAAAACTTTAACATACAGTACATGAGAATGATCAGGTCACAAGTACATGTTTGTTTTGGTTTGTGTTTGTTGATATGAACACTTTAAATAGCAAGTAATTAGACACTACAGTAGCTCTGTTTGAATCCCTAGTGAACTGCCTTGCTGTTTATTGGCTACATTATCTGCTGCATTCTAAGTCAACATCCAGAACTAAATGAAACCTCACAAGAATTGTGACTTCATAGGCAGCAACTTTGCTTTCCACACAAAAAGCACACAAGAGACTTTCAATAGAGTTTGACATTAGCATCATTAGCTAATGACACAATACTCTACTAAACATAATTCATACGTACAGTAGCACGCACAAATATTGGATGAATAAATTGAATTAGATTGAACTACTTTTTGTCTAAAATGTTCCGTATTGAATTATATTTACAGTGAACATTTCTCTGGACTCGTCCAAAAACTTGGATATATCTTTCCAATGAGCTGATTTGCATCGCATTCAGAGATTGCCTTCTCTATGAAGGTTACATGTGATGGAGGGCAGCATAACTTTGCTTCCTACTCTTTAGAACAGCATCCGAAATCTGGAAAATGCTGTCCTCAGAGGCGTATACAGAGGTAGGATAAAAATACGGTGCTTTTCAAAATGTTCTGAGACCAGATTCCTTAAAGGGACAGTTCACCCAAAAATTTAAATGATCTCGTCATTTATTCACCCTCATGCCAACCCAGATGTGTTTGACTTTCTTTCTTCTGCAAAACACAAATTAAGATTTTTACAAGAATATCTCTGTATGTCCCTACAATGCGAGTGAATGGTGACCAGACCGCTCAAGTTCCAAAAAAAACAACACATAAAGGCAGCATAAAAGTAATCCATATGACTACAGTTATGAATTACTTTTATGCTGCCTTTATGTAATTTTTGGAGCTTGAAAGGTCATTTTTGGGTGAACTATCCCTATAAGAGGTAGATGTACATTCATAGAAAAAGCTGCTGGTTAAGCCATCACAGGCTTTGTGTTGGAAATGCACCTATGATGCCTTAAAATGTTGTCTAGGTACTGTAGGTGGCTCACTAGGGTTTGGAACAGAACTTGTGTCTTCCAAAAATGTTTAAACCTTCTAATCTGGTGTGTTAAAAACATCTACAGCATCATTTACCAGACGGCAAGTACAAAAATTCAAGTTATTAAGCTCTACACCATTGGGAGGCAGTATTGTATCACTTGGTATGCACTTCAACTCAATAGAACTTTCTGAGCCTGAATGTAATAGAAAATATCTAACAAAGTGCATCAAAAAGGCATTTCAAGGTGGAAAACGGTGGTTCTTTGGCTCACCATTAGAGCATTTTAAATAAAAACATTGTGAAGTCTTACAAAATTAGCAACAGGGCACCAGGCCTTGCATTGTGAAAGTTGGTGCTGTCACTTGTTACATGACTAAAATAACTACTGTTGCATACATACTGTAATAAAGATGAGCAACATAATGTTTGCAAAATTGCAATTATGTTTGTGGAATTATATGCAAGGCAGAGTGATCAGAAACTATTTGAGCAATCCACTTTTTAACTGAATAATTGTGCTGCATTAACCATCTGAATAGACGGCAACAGTCCTGTTCTAATCCTCATGTGTTGTGTTCTCTCAGGTCCAAACGGTGTTCAGGTTATTGATGAGGCAGTAGACAGTCTGAATAACCTGGAGAGTATGGACGCACATGCAGCGTGCCAGTAGGCCTTGACCCAAGCCCGAGAGCTCCATTGCCCCTGAATGGCTGGATCTGCGGATACACAGCAGATCCCGCTGGAAGCTCCCAGTGTGTCAGTGTTTCACCAAATCAGAACCCTTGAATTAGAAGAGAGGAGATCTCTCTCTCTCTCTCTCTCTCTCTCTCTCTCTCTCTCTCTCTCTCTCTCTATATATATATATATATATACAGTATATATGTCTTTACTTGCTGACTTTTACAAAGACTCATCTTTACATTACATTCATGGCCAATGTTACATTTATATCAGATGTTATTTATTTTGTCTATAAGGATGGTCACTATAATTGGCCACCAAAAACTACAATTTTATGTCCTAGCAGACGCGAGAAGGTTCTGTGCCGAAACGTACTGGTACATTGAGCTATCCATGATTCCCGCCACCTTCATTTAAGCCCCGGTTCCAGCTGAAGAAAAGCAGCCCAAAGCATGATACTGCCACCACCACACGTCACCGTGGGTATGGTGTGCTTTTGCTGATGTGCGGTGTTGTTTTTGCGCCAAACATACCTTTTACAATTTTGGGCATGAAGTTAAATCTTGGTCTCATCAGACGTTAGCAAATTTTTCCACATGGTTTTGGGAGACTGGATATAGGTTTTTGCAAAGTTTAGCCAGGCTTGCGTGGTTTTATTTTTTTCATCAGAAAAGCTTCTTGCCACCATGCCTCCTAGCCCAGACAGATGAAGAATATGGGAGACAGTTGTCACATGTGGGGAGACACCAGTACTAGCCAGAAAGAGCTGCAGCTCCTTTAATGTTGCTGTAGGCCTCTTGACAGCCTCCTTGACCAGTTTTTTCTTCGTCTTCATCAATTTTGGAGGGACGTCCTGTTCTTGATAATGTCACTGTTGTACCATACTTTCTCCACTTGTTGACAGCTGTCTTCACTATGTTCCATGGTATATCTAATGCCTGGGAAAACATTTTTGTAGCCCTCACCTGAGTGATACCTTTCAACAGTGAGATCCCGTTGATGCTTTTTAAGGTCTTTGTGGTCCATGGCCTTGTAGTAGCAGGCAACCAAGAGGATGTCAGAAAAATCCTACACAAACAGCTGAGATTTATTTGGAGATAATCAGAGTCACTTCAGGTGAAGATAAGTGTGTGCTATTTCACATGAGGTTGATGGTTGGTTGATTCTGAACACTTCCACATGCCCAATTATAAAAGGGTGTGAACACTTGTTCAGTTAAGCTATTCTAAGTTTTTAATTAATTAATTTATTTTCTCTGAAATGTGTCGCTTTGGTTTTCAGTGGCATTGCATAGGTTGTAATTTTTACATTAAAGGTGCATTAATCTGATTTGTTTAATTTTATCAGGGGTGTGTGGACTTTTTATATCATTCTACATTGTCTTTGTTGATGTCTTTATGAGAAAAAAAAACTGTAGAATAATAAAATTCATATATTCGAATGTATATGTATATATTTTTTTCCAAACTTTATTTTTCGTAAAAATTTTGTAAGTGCAATTTTTCACTTAACATCCTAAAATAATCATTTAGCATCATTTACTTGTTGTGATACATGTTTTTTTAATATTGACTTTCTAACATTTTCAATTTCACTTCTCATTTCAGTTCTCGCCAATAAAGCGTAAACTCATTTTTACATCTTGTCTATTGAATGTTGTTCTTCATTTATTATTTTATTATGTTTCACGAATGAAGCAAGTGTTTTTACACAAGTGACAAATTCTCTAAGATGGTGTAAATAACATTAAATTTAATGGTAAATCATGCCATTACATTTTTTATTTAAATAAAAACCTTCCAAATGTACATTAAACAATGTAACACCAATTACATATTTAAATTATTACTCATGTTAATAAATACAGTTAAAATTACATTTATAACTTTTTCTACATGGTGTGAAAACCATTAAATGCACATTTGAACAACCTCTTCTTCCACTGAACCTTGGATGCTATTTTCGACAACATTTGAATTTTCAGAAACAAAACAGTTTTTAATAGGTATAACACTAATGACATGAAATCAAGGGAAAAACATCATTTTTAATTATTTAAATGATTAATGACATATTTGTTCAGCTTTTTTGCACACTTGTTAGGCCTTACACTAATGCTTCACCTGAGAAAACAAAATGAGTCAAAAATAAATACACATATACATTTAAATGTCATATCATTTGTGTACCAGATGAGGGAGACACTGGCTTATTCTGGCAATTGACAAATTCAAATATATTTTCTAAACAATTTGTAAAATTATAGTGTCAAATTATTTAATTTTATTTGATGAAAGGTTAGGTTATAGAAAGATGCCTTTTAACTGTTTTACATTTTCAAGTCATATTTTGATAATGACCCAATAGAGACTTTTATATTGTGAATTTTGCATATGAAGAAACAAGCCCATGAAATTATTTTAATGCAAAATTTTAAATGACTGTTAATGATAACACATGTACAGTTGAAGTCAGAAGTTTACACCTTAGCCAAATACATTTAAACTCAGTTTTTCACAGTTCCTGACATTTAATCATAGAAAACATTCCCTGTTTTAGGTCAGTTTGGATCACTATATTTTAAGAATGTGAAATGTCAGAATAATAGTGGAGAGAATGATTTATTTCAGCTTTTATTTCTTTCATCACATTCCCAGTGGGTCAGAGGTTTACATGCACTTTGTTAGTATTTGGTAGCATTGCCTTTAAATTGTTTAACTTGGGTCAAACATGTTGGGTAGCCTTCCTTAAAATTCTCACAATGAGTTGCAGGACTTTTGACCCATTCCTCCAGATAGAACTGGAGTGAGTCAGTTTTGTAGGCCTCGTTGCTCACACACGGTTTTTCAGTTCTGCCCACACATTTTCTATTGGATTGAGGTCAGGGCTTTGTGATGGCCACTCCAATTCCTTGTCTTTGTTGTCCTTAAGCCATTTTGCCACACATTGGAGGTATGTGTGGGGTCATTGTCCATTTGGAAGACCCATTTGCGACCGAGCTTTAACATCCTGGCTGTCTTGAGATGTTGCTTCAATATATCCACATAATTTTCCTTCCTCATGATGTCATCTATTTTGTGAAGTGCACCAGTCCCTCCTGCAGCAAAGCACCCTGACAACATGATGCTGCCACCCCCATGCTTCATGGTTGGGATGGTGTTCTTTGGCTTGCAAGCTTCACCTTTTTTTCTCCAAACATAACGATGGTCATTATGGCAAAATAGTTAAATTTTAGTTTCACAAGACCAGAGGGCATTTCTCCAGAAGTGAGATCTTTGTCCCCATGTGCACTTGCAAACTGTAGTCTGTCTTTTTTGGCAGTTTTGGAGCAGCGGCTTCTTCCTTGCTGAGCAGCCTTTCAGGTTATGGCGATATAGGACTCATTTTACTGTGGATATAGATACTCGTCTACAGGTTTCCTCCAGCATCTTCACAAGGTCCTTTGCTGTTGTTCTGGGATTGATTTGCACTTTTCACACCAAACTACGTTCATCTCTAGGAGACAGAATGCGTCTCCTTCCTGAGCGGTATGATGGCTGTGTGGTCCCATGGTGTTTATACTTGTGTACATTTATTTGTACAGATGAACGTGGTACATTCAGGCATTTGGAAATTGCTCCCAAGGATGAACCAGACTTGTGGAGGTCCACAATTTTTTTTCTGAAGCCTTGGCTGAATAATATTATTTTCCCATGATGTCAAGAAAAGAGGCACTGAGTTTGAAGCTAGGCCTTAAAATACATTCACAGGTACACCTCCAGTTCAGAACACCTCCTACAAGAAGCTAACTGCCTAAAGGATTGACATAATTTTCTGGAATTTTCCAAGCTGTTTAAAGGCACAGTTAACTTAGCGTATGTAAACTTCTGACCCACTGGAATTGTGATATACTCAAATAATAGTGAAACAATCTATCTGTAAACAATTGTTGGAAAAATTACTTGTGTCTTGCACTATGTAGATGGCAAAAATATAGTTTGCTAATATTAAATTTGTGGAGTGGTTAAAAAAAAAAAAAGTTTTAATGACTTTAAAAAGTTGAATACTAGTAGGAGATGAGTTTGGAGGATTAAGATAGGAAATAATCACCACTTTCTGGTATGTAAGAGCACAGAATGACGGTTTGTTTAATATTATATATATAAAACATTTTTAGCATAAAACATTCATGTTTAGCTAGCAAGCGTTTTAGCATTTCGTGAGCGCAATGCCGCGCCTGACCGAAGGATGGCAACAAAACATCACGAAACGCGTCAAAACATCAAAACAAGAGCATCGTGTCATCACCATTTCTAATCAATACCGCTGATTATTTAAAAGTACACACCTTCAAGTGGACTTTTTGAGGGGTAATCTTTTTTGTTTGTCTATAAATGAAAAAAACTTGAGTAATCGAGATCTAGGACCCGAAATAAGCAGCTTTAAATTTACGGTTAATACTATTTCCGATTTAAACGTATTGTTTGCTTGTATAATAGCTTATAAATTAAAATACAATTATAGTATATATATAATCCAATTTAAAATCCAACCTAGGATACCAACTTTCAAAAATACAAACGTGTGTAACCACTGTGAAAGCAATGTTGAGTTCAGGGAGAATGCATTGTTTATATGTTTATTGATTTATTCCAGTTCAGTTCTCTTTCCTTAAAAACTCTTTGCTTGAGCCCATGAAGATATCATCTTAAAATAAATGTAGCTAGTGAATTTATTTCTGGTGTAAAGGATTCACAGCAATGTGTTGACCTTTTGTGTGGAAATACACATATTTTGATATGCATTTGGTATGCAACACTTCATTATAATGTTTCAGATAACACTATTACTAGCCCTGTTAAATCATTGATAAACATTACATAATGCTAATCATATCAGTAGTTCATGCGCATTCAATAAAGAATGCATATAAGTTATATTTCATTTTGTTGCATGAGATTTCTCTCTGTTAAGCTTTACATGACGTCATCATGTTTATAAATGCCATTAATGATTTTATAAAACGTTGAACCCAAACATAAGCCCTTTAAACAGCTGAAATAACTATTCTTCTCTTTGAAACACCAGTCCAGATGCATACAAAGCATAATATTGTACCCAAGGTACCTACATCCAAACTTACTCTGCCTGTGGCTTTACCTTGGAGTGCATAGACTGACCTGTCCCAGCACCTCACAATTAATTCATTTAAATTGACCATTAAGGCTGCGAGCGAGACCTATGATTAATTTTTCCAATATCGTTCAGTCCCCAGAAGGCCTGTCGCACACCTGGGAAATGTATGATAATGTGTGATTGGCAGGGAGGGGGCCGTGGCCATTGCTGAACACCCTTCTCGGCCCGTTCCGCGGCTGAGTTATGGCCACAGAGCACACCTTACTGTTTGGTGGCATGTCATTTGAATACAGATTAGTTGGCCCCGGTGTTCCAGTGCTTTGGCATTACCATTACCGGGGACAGTAATTTGACTGATGAACACATGGGTTATCACAAGGTCATCACCTTCGGCGAGGTAAGAGGGGGACGGTGTGCCAGCCAGCCCACTTTTGGAGCCACCACCCGAGACGTCTTTCGATAGCATAATTAGTTACTTTAATTAAGAGGTGAACTGGCTTAATTGAATAAATCCGCTTCTAATGGAGCATCCAATTTCCCTTTCAATAGCAAATGTGTTTTCTCACTTCTTGGTCTCTCTCGCAGTTTGCATATGCAGTACACAGTGAAAATGTTTTCAGTTGCTTCATTCGTGTGTTTGACTGGTGACATGTAGGCTATTTGGGCAATTTTTATCTTGCACACTAACAAACCAATGTTCCTTTTACAGATGAGGCATAACGTGACTGTATATCTAACACTCTGCAGTTGATGAATTCCTGGCTGCAACAGTTTACAGGTGAGTCATAAAATACTTTTTTGTTTACTGTTTGTTCTGAAGTTATAATAATGGGGTGTATATATATAATTTTGTTTACATCCCCTTTTCTCCCAATTTTGAATGCCCAGTTCCCACTACTTAGTAGGTCCTTGTGGTGGTGCAGTTACTCACCTCAATCCGGGTGGCAGAGGACAAGTCTCAGTTGCCTCCGCTTCTGAAACAGTCAATCTGCGCATCTTATCATGTGGCTTGTTGTGCATGACACCGCGGAGACTCCCAGCATGTGGAGGCTCATGCTACTCTCCGTGATCCACGCACAACTTACCACACGCCCCAATGAGAGCGAGAACCACTAATCATGACCACAAGGAGGTTACCCCATGTGACTCTACCCTCCCTAGCAACCGGGCCAATTTGATTGCTTAGGAGACCTGGCTGGAGTCGCTCAGCACACCCCGGATTCAAACTCGTGACTCCAGGGGTGGTAGTCAGGCTCAATACTCGCTGAGCTACCCAGGCCCCCGGACGGGTATATTTTCATTTTAATTGCATTTAATGTGTAGTTTTGTACATGCATCCTGTTTAATTGCTGTGTTTTCAGCAGTCCCCACTATACATGTATTTAATCATGCACCAATCATATACTGTATGCCTTTATATTTTGGATAAAATATTAAACTGACAAGTTTTAAAGATGGAAATCATATTAGTTAGAGTTGTTTTAATACCATATCACAATTACAGTAAGTGAAAATATGGATATAGTTTAAAATATATTTTTTGAAACTTTGCATTGCATGGATGTTGACATTTTGGCAATGTGTGAAGAAAAATTCAAGGTAGGTATTCATTTTTTCCTCCCTTTCAAACAAAACCTGGCAATTTATCGAGAAATATTCCATGTTTCTTCATTACCCCCCATGCAAAACATGTTGTCTTAATATATTGTATTAATTGGTAATGAATTTGATAGGTTTTTCCTCTGTTCTCAATTTCACTTCCATCCCGTTAATCTTTGTAATATCCCTTTAAAAACAAAAGGCGGTTCCTTAATGACATCGTCCTCCAGAAAATTGACGTCATTTTGGGGGGAAACAACAGCAAAAACATCAGTAAGTTTTAGCAATAGATTTTATGAATTCTATGAAGTTTTGTGTTATTAGTTGGCTTGTCTCTTTGTCTTTTATTTGATAAAATTACAGAAATTGATTTGATGTCAAAATATCAAAATATAGCTAAAGGAATAGTCCACCCAAAAATGAAAATTCTCTCATCATTTACTCACCCTCATGCCGTCCCAGATGTGAATGACTTTCTTTCTTCTGCAGAACACAAACAAAGATTTTTTCGAAGAATATCTCAGCGCTATAAATTCACTCCCCTGTCCAGTAGGTGGCGATATGTACAGATAATGCAAATCGCCAAAAACAAAAGAAGAAACTGAAAGTGGAGATTTACAGTTAAAAAGGACTGAATTATAGATCTGTTTCTCACCCACACTTATCATATGGCTTCTGAAGACATGGATTTAACCTCTGGAGTTGTATGGATTACATTTATGCTGCCTTTATGTGCTTTTGTAGCTTCGAAGCAAAAGAAAAAAAGCCATAAACATCTGGGATACCATGAGGTTGTGGAAACAATGAGATAACTAATTTTTGTGTGAACTATCCTTTTAAAAAAGTTGACTTCATGTAAGCAAACTCCCCGCAGCTGACTTTAGCTCTTTATTTCTATCCTGTTAGCTTCCATCTGGCTCATTTTCTTGCAATTGTGAATATAATCAAGTTATTATTAATAAAGAAGTCCCTGAGCTTGACCAGAGTATATTTACTGTATCAAAAATCTTGTGTCCTTAAATAACAAAACAAACATATTTATTTGTAATGTTACATATGTAGTTCAAAATGTACTACATGACAGATATGAACCCTGTACCGAAAATCATATTATAGCTAGAGTGCACGCCTTTGCCCAGTATCTCATTTTGCACTGCACATGGTATATCTAGCTTAATTTCTGCATTTTATGTCATTTAACACACCTCTTGACTCATGTGAACTTTTAATCCCTCTGGGCTATTATTATTGCCATGAGCCTCTCCTCTACCCATCTCTCCCACTCTTGCTCGCTCTCTCTTGTAATTATTTCATCATTGGCTCTAACTGTTTAAAGGGTAAATGCAGTTATTACATTCACAAACATATATTAAATAGCTTGTTCTTTACACATTTTTCTAACTCTCTTTGTATGTTCTTCTGCATTCATTTGGCAGAAGATTAAATATCTTAAAAGATAAAAGAACATTACAATATTTGAACGGTATATCCGTGTGTACTGGCATTGGACTTATCTTTTTGATATCCTTTCTAGCCTTCTCACCCGGAGATAACAGCATGTTATCTACTCCAAAATCCACCCGACATAATTAAACAGCAACGATCAACTGATAGTTATAAAAAAATAAAAGTAGCCCCTTCGACAGTCCTTCAGTGCCATTGAAGCGAAACATCTCCTTTTAAATGACTGAATGAATGATCAATCGGCTAATTTGGACTATTTTTTACTTATTACTAATTGACTATTTCTCACAAAAAATGACTTTTACGGGAATGTTCCGGGTTCAATAGAAGTTTAGCTCAATTGACGGCATTTGTGGCATCATTTTGATTAAAACAGAAAATCATCCTCGTTTATAAAAAAGAAGCAAATATCTTGATTGCGCCAAGGCATTATTATAAGTCATATGTCTTAACATAGTTTTAGTGTGATAAAATCACCTTATCTGTGTAAGGTTATATCCAATATTCCCACTTCGTTGTCATGACGACGTAACACTGATAAACCCTACCGTAACGCAGGCAAATCCCTGACTTTAGCACAATAAATCATGTTAACATGTATCATGTTTACATCCTGAGGCTATACTTAAAAAAATTTATACATTTAGATTTTATGGTCTGTCCCCATTAACTTCCATTGTTAGTGCCTTACTGTAACTGTGACTTTTATCTTTTTTAAATAAAAAATGGATGTCAAAATATATTTTTGTGGAAATCAGCATGCCAAAAATGCTGTTGATTGAGCTAAACTTTTATTGAACCAGGAACATTAATTTAACCTCTTCAACACTGTGGACCCACCAGCGGGTCCAAAGGGGGCGCTATATTGCGAAAAGTCCCCGTATACATACAGTGCATTCAGAAAGTATTCCGTCATATTCCTTCAAGACCCCATAATTTTTTTTGTTGCAGCCTTATGCTAAAATGCTTTAAATACATTTATACAAAAATACATAATGAAAACACAAAAATACATAATGAAAACGCAAAAAAACAGATTTTACTGTCCGTGCAGAACCTATTACAGAGTGAACATTCAAAATACTCTGTATGGTGAAGTCAATACAATGGCTTTTATTTTGAAAAACTGAAATGACTTTTTTTTTTTACTCCATAACTCTGTACCTTGCGTGGACCTCATTATTTGACATACAAATCTCAATAATGGTGATAACCAAAGACAACATATTAAGTATAAGATGAGCTCTGAATAATCACAAAATGACAAATAACTGCAAGTTAAAACAAATACAATAACAGCAGCGTACACTCACCTAAAGGATTATTAGGAACACCATACTAATACTGTGTTTGACCCCCTTTCGCCTTCAGAACTGCCTTAATTCTACGTGGCATTGATTCAACAAGGTGCTGAAAGCATTCTTTAGAAATGTTGGCCCATATTGATAGGATAGCATCTTGCAGTTGATGGAGATTTGTGGGATGCACATCCAGGGCACGAAGCTCCCGTTCCACCACATCCCAAAGATGCTCTATTGGGTTGAGATCTGGTGACTGTGGGGGCCATTTTAGTACAGTGAACTCATTGTCATGTTCAAGAAACCAATTTGAAATGATTCGAGCTTTGTGACATGGTGCATTATCCTGCTGGAAGTAGCCATCAGAGGATGGGTACATGGTGGCCATAAAGGGATGGACATGGTCAGAAACAATGCTCAGGTAGGCCGTGGCATTTAAACGATGCCCAATTGGCACTAAGAGGCCTAAAGTGTGCCAAGAAAACATCCCCCACACCATTACACCACCACCACCAGCCTGCACAGTGGTAACAAGGCATGATGGATCCATGTTCTCATTCTGTTTACACCAAATTCTGACTCTACCATCTGAATGTCTCAACAGAAATCGAGACTCATCAGACCAGGCAACATTTTTCCAGTCTTCAACTGTCCAATTTTGGTGAGCTCTTGCAAATTGTAGCCTCTTTTTCCTATTTGTAGTGGAGATGAGTGGTACCCGGTGGGGTCTTCTGCTGTTGTAGCCCATCCGCCTCAAGGTTGTGCGTGTTGTGGCTTCACAAATGCTTTGCTGCATACCTCGGTTGTAACGAGAGGTTATTTCAGTCAAAGTTGCTCTTCTATCAGCTTGAATCAGTCGGCCCATTCTCCTCTGACCTCTAGCATCAACAAGGCATTTTCGCCCACAGGACTGCCGCATACTGGATGTTTTTCCCTTTTCACACCATTCTTTGTAAACCCTAGAAATGGTTGTGCGTGAAAATCCCAGTAACTGAGCAGATTGTGAAATACTCAGACCGGCCCGTCTGGCACCAACAACCATGCCACGCTCAAAATTGCTTAAATCACCTTTCTTTCCCATTCTGACATTCAGTTTGGAGTTCAGGAGATTGTCTTGACCAGGACCACACCCCTAAATGCATTGGAGCAACTGCCATGTGATTGGTTGATTAGATAATTCAGATGAGTGTATATAAAATCTGAAAACCGTAAAGCTATGACCAGTACATAGTCATTTGCATAATTTATTCATACCGCTGAAGTGTTGAATAACGTTCACGCCTGATAAAAATGTTGAAAATAAGTGATGAAAAATATGACTTTGTGGCTGTTTGAGTCTTTGAGGCTTACTTTGTTTAAAGGATAGCAAAACCAGCACTTGTCAAATCATTGGGCTTTTCACTTTTTCTCAAGAATAATTTGGGGAAGGAATTAAAACACTGAAGATATAAAGACACAACAAACTCAGAGTGAAAATATGAGCAATTAATCTGCAGTTCTACACTTTAAGAGGTATGTTTATTTTGTTTTAAATGTATTTGTATTTGTTCATATTCTGGCCAACTTTGTTTTCATTGATTTTCTTTTTAAACAAACATTTACACTTAGTTATGTGAGTAATTGACATGAAATTTTAAGCACTGTCATCAGTGTCCTGCTGTGTGACACCTATTTTTAACAATATTTAATAAAATATTTATAAACATTTTTTACAAAAGTTTCCACAACTTCATATTAACTAATAAAATAGTTTATTTGCACTTCTAGACGTAAGTTGAAAGATGATATAGATCTTTAAAAACATTAAAGAAATGCTGACTTGTCACAGCACCTAAAATACACACTTTCCCCTGTACTTTCATGTACACTACCGTTCAAAAGTTTGGGGTCACTTGCCTGAAATGTTTGGCATATGCTTAAAAGTTTGAAATTAGTTTTGTAAATGTCTCTTTTTGCACGATAACTGCTGCTGTAAGCCATAAATAGCTTTTACCTTAGAAAGTTCTCTAAAAAATTAGCCATCTTTTACTTGCTTGTGTGACTAATGCTATATCTTAGATATTTGTTATAGGGGCCTGGGCAGCTCAATGGTAAAGACACCGGCTACCACCCATGGAGTTCGCTAGTTCAAATCCCAGGGTGTGCTGAGTGACTTCAGTCAGGTCTCCTAAGCAACCAAATTGGCTCGGTTACTAGGGAGGTTAGAGTCACATGGGGTAACCTCCTCGTGGTCGCTGTAATGTGGTTCGTTCACGTGGTGAGTTTAGCGTGGATGCTGTGTGAGCTTCCACACATGCTATGTCTCCATGACAACGTGCTCAACAAGCCACGTGATAAGATGCACAGGTTGACGGTTTAGATGTGGAGGCAGCTGGGATTTGCCCTCCACCACCCAGATTGAGGCGAATCACTACTCGCATTGGGAATTGGGCATGCCAAATTGGGAGAAAAAGGAAAAAAAAAAAAGAAGAAAGTTATTGTTATGACTATTGTTATATGTTATTGACTATTACTGATAAAATGGAGGATCGCATCTTTCTAATGACACCTAGATTGAGCTTTTAGTCCACTCAGAGGCCGAGATATTCTAGGAAAAGATGGTGCCGGAAGAACTGAAAATTAGACTGAATGTCTATGGACGAACTCGTCTGCAAGGGCTAAAATGCGTTATAGCACCATCTACATTTCAGATCGGCATTTTGTGACGGAAGATGATAGAGGAAAAACAAAATTCTAGTACTTCTTGCCATCTAGTGGAATAAAATAAGACTATTTGGAGGGAGATAAACAGAAGCAGAATTACAATTAATTTAGGATAAACATTTTTTTAAATTCTATTCATCATAACATTGTAAACATAAACAATATTATTTCTGAATATTTTAATTCTTTATTAATTTGGGGCAAAGAGATACATTTTTGTCAGTTTGTCCACAGCATGTGTAAATGATAAAAGCTTATCAATTTGAATGTGAAAAATTGCTTCCGGCAGCCCAAAAAGGCTTCAGAGTTGAAGAAGTTTTAAGCCTTTAATTTTCCTTTAGTTTGAACCACAATCTTTCGAAATATCTAAACCATTACACTTCACATTTAATGTTTTTAGAGTTTCTTAATATGTATTGCTTTCATTGAATTTGAAATTGCATTGTTACAAGCTTTTCTAATGCACTTTTGATCATGCACAGTTGTAGTAATTAAATTTACCGCATTCTATAGCATTCAATATTTTTCCCAGCACTGACTACTCTGATACATTTTGTGTGCTTTATATTTGTCTGAAACTTCAATAAGAGAAAAGCATTTGGCTCTACTTGCAGGCATATGCCCATCAGTGAGTAAGATTGAAATATGTTGCTTCATAAGACTTATGCACCCTTTATTTTACTGTGTAAAATGCATATCTGATTTATTTAACAGCTCACTCACTGCGTTGAAAATCTCATTTCAATCATAAGTGGCAGTGGATGATTTAAGAATGCATAGTTTAATGGGCTTGCCATGCCCAAATTTAAACTAATTCAATTAATCAGCAAAGCATTCTATAGACCCTGTCTGAAAGACACTTAGGCAAACAAAGGTCTTTTAATATAAATTTTCCACAAGATTTCTTTATTGATTTGGTGCAAAATGATTTGTGTGATACATTCACTCCAATCAATAAAGGCCAAGTCAATAGTGTTTATAAAAAATCATAGCACCATGAATGAAGTGTCAGGCAACTTCAGGCTTAGCATTGACCCGCAGCGTATACTACATTGGAAAATACAGTCATAAAGATCCACTTGGCACATCATTTCTCGAATGACCTGTTTGATGGGTCTGACCAATACAATGCATTTATTGGCTAACTGATAAAGCACACTTTTTATACCTGCAATGATTATGACTGTAAAGTCTTAAAACTTTGGCTACACTGTGGAAGTAGCAAAGTTTGTATTATTAGCAGAGAATTCATGGTCAACAAATTTTGTGTGTTTGCAAAATGTTGTGCTTCATCGCATGTAGGGACTATGGCAAACTTTAGGCTGTCTAGAAGCCAGGATGTTCGTGTTTTGGGAATGGTATTTTCTAGTTTCTGTAGCTTGACTGGTAGAGCATAGCGCTGGCATGGTTGTGGGTTTGAGTCCCATTGAATGCACTATAAGTTGCTTTTGAAGTGTCTGACAATTAAATAATGGTATAAAATGAATACAAATTGATCTAGCTATTATGTATGACATATTGCAACATGATCACACAGGAACTCGGAATGTTGCTTCCAAATGTTCCAGTACCCTGATTTTGGCCCCATTATTAAGATTAAGATACAGGTACAGAGCCAATGAAATGCATTTTTTTCGCATATCCCAACTAAACTGGGGTCAGAGCGCAGGGTCAGCTATGAAACAGCGCCCCTGGAGCAGATAGGGTCAAGGGCCTTGCTCAAGGGCCCAACAATGGTATCGTGACGGTGCTGGGGCTTGAACCCCCAACCTTTCGGTCAGTAACCCAGAGCCTTAACCACTGGCCCTAACCAGTAACTGGCCCTAACCAATAACTTATGCCGAGTTACTTACAAGAGCCTTCTCCAGACATTTTAGCATCGGTTCAAGTGTGTTTCATTTAAGAATGTTGCATTAGCATCGTGGGAGACCTGGGTTCTAATCCCACGTTGAAACCAGGAAGTAATTGCGTTTGCATAATCGGTGACGTCCGTGATTCGAAGTTTCCATTTTCCCTCTAAGATTAAATATTTACTTCACTGACTGTTAGGTTTAGGACTGGGGTTTGGGGCATTCCTGCCAACACTCCGGATTTTACCGGGTTGTGTTTTTCCACCCCTCCTCCCGATGTACTCCCCGATTTACAATTTCTCCAGATAAACTCTCGCGATTTTCCGCATCCACACTTTGCTCATGAGAATGTATTAGACTTCCAGGTAGGGTTGCTCCTTGGTTGTCACCCGTCCTGTAAAATACGGGATCGACCTGTATTTAAATTTAAATAATGCCTCCAGCATCAAATCAATACGGGATGCGATTTGTCCTGTAAAGCTGGTCAGATGGCGTCACAGCAAATTGTTCCAGATCGTTAATTTAACATTGATATAAGTTTGAAAGTTTCATATGGTGTGTAAGGGGTCATCTGAAAAATCCATACATTTTAGTGAAACATGCTAATACTGTGATGGGTGTGGTAAGGGACCGTCTGAAAAGTCCACACGTTGTGCTAAAACAGCAAATACTTTTATTGAAAAACAGAAGGCTAAATGTACAAAAAGATGTACAAAATTACACAGATTTAACAATGTATGAATACAATCAATAAGTCATTAAGACAAGAAGTACAGGTGAAGGAAAAAATAAATAATTAAAATTAAGTCAATAAAGAAATACATATAAGCTAACAGATGTTTACGTTAAAGAAGATAAATAATAGAAGAAATATAAATAGCATCCCAGATCGGTAGAGTCAAGACATGGGTCAGGAAAGTTCTCAGCATATAAGAAAGGATATATACTTTTATTACTAATAACAAAAGAAAAAAGGATTTATTGCTAAAACTGTCAAGGATGTGGTAAGAAACCATCTGAATACATTTCTTGGTATTATTCATCTTCAATATGGTATTACTGATCGGTACTGGTGCTCCCTATACGCATATTACGCAGTTGGGTAGTGCACCTAATCCCTATGGGGGCACCATCTTACGCTAGGGGGTGCACCAGAAACTCCACCAGCTGCTGTCCCTCGCACAGACAACCCACATACTCGCACTCTTCTTGACAGCAATGTGATGAAATGAAGAACAAATAGAGATTTCGCTTTTTTCTTCTTCCTTCGTTTTTTTTTCTTGAGTAATTTCATATTTATATCCTCAAGAGATTTAGAAGAGATCATAACAATGTCTCAAAGATGCAAATACACCAAGTCTGCGATCAAAAGGCAGAGATTTTAATATGAACTCAAACATTAATCTGATCCATGCATTTCACATACATATTGTAGCTACACTATTTACACTCACCTAAAGGATTATTAGGAACACCTGTTCAATTTGGCTGGTGGTGGTGGTGTAATGGTGTGGGGGATGTTTTCTTGGCACACTTTAGGCCCCTTAGTGCCAATTGGGCATCATTTAAATGCCACGGCCTACCTGAGCATTGTTTCTGACCATGTCCATCCCTTTATGGCCACCATGTACCCATCCTCTGATGGCTACTTCCAGCAGGATAATGCACCATGTCACAAAGCTCGAATCATTTCAAATTGGTTTCTTGAACATGACAATGAGTTCACTGTACTAAAATGGCCCCCACAGTCACCAGATCTCAACCCAATAGAGCATCTTTGGGATGTGGTGGAACGGGAGCTTCGTGCCCTGGATGTGCATCCCACAAATCTCCATCAACTGCAAGATGCTATCCTATCAATATGGGCCAACATTTCTAAAGAATGCTTTCAGCACCTTGTTGAATCAATGCCACGTAGAATTAAGGCAGTTCTGAAGGCGAAAGGGGGTCAAACACAGTATTAGTATGGTGTTCCTAATAATCCTTTAGGTGAGTGTATATAGCCTTTAGAGTGTATTTTGACGCATTTCAATTGTATAACAAAATTCTATCAAATTTAATTGGGTAATTTTTAACAAAATAAAACAAATAAAACGTAAAATATTTTGTTTTTTTATTTTAAAGATAGCTCAATTCAATTTGCTGGAATTTTGCTATGAAGTAAAATTGCGTAAATCTTAAAAATAGGCTAAATTGTGGGCCTAGGTTGCTCATCAATTAAAGACGCTGACTACCACCCCTGGAGTCCCAAGTTCGAATCCAGGTCCTGCTGAGTGACACCAGTTCCTAAGCAACCAATTGACCTGGTTGCTAGGGTAGGTAGAGTCACGCTGGGGTAACCTCCTTGTGGTCACTATAATGTAGTTTTTGCTCTCGGTGGGGCTCGTGGTGAGTTGTACGTGGATGCCGTGGAGAATAGCGTGAAGCCTCAACATCCGCGGTAAACAAGCCACGTGATAAGATACGCGGATTGACGGTGTCAGACGCGGAGGCAACTGAGATTCATCCTCCACAACCCAGATTGAGGTGAGTCGCTATGCCATCACTAGGACTTGGAGCGCATTGGGAATTGGGCATTCCAAATTGGGGAGAAAAGGAGAGAAAACAAATAGGCAAAATTTTATAGCTTCACTAAAGAAAAAAAATCATAATAATTTAATAGGAAAATTCTATCAAATTGAATTGGGTAATGTTACCCAACACACACACACACACACATATATATATATATATATATATATATATATATATATATATATATATATATATATATAAATATAAATGATCGTTTCTGTTGGAGCTAATAGACGTTGCCTTAGCTGAGCTGAATATCACTCTTTGTGGACAGAGGATTATGGGAGCCTCTTTTGGGGTCAGAGCCTGGCCACCCAGCCAAGTGAACTGTACCTGCTTGGCTGGCTTTGGTAGGGTAAAGTAATGTCAGCATGAGGAGGATGATAAATTGTGTTTGTTTAAGCCATCATTACATTGTGCCTTTCTTCATGGAGGTCACTATTTAATAACACTTGAAGTTGATTGAGGAATGGCCGTGACCCACCGGGCATCCCCACTGGTCAGCTGGGGTGACAGGCCATGACTGCAAACATGGAGATATTACAGAGGCAACTCTGCTCCTAGGATGTTGTCGTAATCTCACACAATCTGCTGCCTGCTCTAGTGTGTAATGTCCTGCTGAAAACTTTCGCTCAGGGAGGCCCTTGAAGGTTGGGGAAAAAGCAGGCAGAAATCCAGGGGCTAGTTGTTTTAAATTACAGCCGACCAGCGCACTAAGTGAATAACCTCTTCACCTTAGCACTTTATAAACTTGTCAGTATTATTCGCCCTGGGCTCAGATGAATGCAGCCATCGTTGCCTCAGGCTCAAAGCTGCTAGAATAGGTGTTTTTGTTCATTTTTAAGCATGCATTTCTCGCCCAGTCTTCCATTGGTTGGATAAAAAGTGTTTATATGTGAATAAATAAAGGAACATTTCTAGTTTCCTCATAATTTTTTATTCCTTTGTTTTGTTGGACAAGAAAATTAGCTTCATACCATGTGACCCACAGGAATGGAGCCAAATTGAGAGCCCTGTATCTCTGTGATTTAACCATATGGGGTTTTCAAACCAATTCCTGAAAACTCGCCCCGTTTTCGTATGATTGCACAAAAGAAGTGTTTTTATGTGAATAAATAAAGGAAAATTTCTAGTGTCAACATTATTTGTTCTTCAGATCTTTGTTTTGTTGGGCAAGAAAAAGTAGCTTCATACCACGTGACCCACGTTTGGTTTTCGACCATTGAAAATGGGTACAATTTTACGAATGGAGCCACATTGAGAGTCCCACATCTCTGTGATTTAACCATATAGGGCCTTTAAAATGAGGATACAAAAAGGAAAGTTTGTTCTAAACCAGAATCTAAAAGGATATTAGGAAATATTTTATATTTCCAGAGTTCTAGGGACTCCAACTTTGGAAAAACAACACAAAAAAGTGTTTTTTTCCCCCAGTTTTTGACTAACACTGTTATGTTAAATCATGGGTGAAAATGTCCATTGACACCCCTCAACAAAATAATGGACTATTTAGTAAATATTTATCCATGGCATTTAATATTTTGGCTTTGATCATCAATTTTGTATTTATCCACCAGTAAAATAAATGATCAAAATTGCCTGCTCAGGGACTTTTCTGAAATTTGTTTGGAGAAAAGAAAGAAGGTATTTTCATTAAAACTTAAAGGTGGGATGAAAAAATATTTATGCAAATCTCAAATTCTCTCAATCTCTCAATAGAAGTAGTCGATAAAGTGTGCTGTTTGCAAAAGTTTTTTATGAATAAAGGCCAAATGGTGCCGTGCTTCTATAGAACATCACATGTACTGTATAAAGGAATCTTAACAACTTTCGTTATGTATTCTGTATGTATCATTATACCCTCAAGTTACATGATGACATGCATTGGCAGACCAGTCTACTCAGGTTAGGCTGACAGTACCATTACTTACACCCTACTGTAGCAATGTATACACAAGTGAAGAGGCAATGGGGGGCTAATAGAGGCTTCTCCCCAGGAAGCTGCTGTCATGGGCCTGTCACCTATTCTCTATCCCATCAGCATCTAAACAGTGTTCCTCTGCTCGGGACATATTCTCCGCTTGAGTGGAGGGTGATGGAGATCTAACCGAGTCATCAACCTCCCTAGAATGATGTGTCCTGAGAGATATCCTTTAGCACCTCCACAAAAGGGGTTTCACACAATGGTCATCGAGCAGCTACAAAATTAAAAAAGCAGATATCAGGCCATGTTAAGGGAGTTTTAGGACAGGAAAGTGATTCTCTCGAGCTGTCAGATGAAATCAGGTGCTTTTGATCTGATGGCTGAACTGCCGAGACGCCCAACAAATATAACGAATTTGGCACTTCATATTTCAGAGGTGTTTATGAAAACATGAAATATATCGGTAAGGCCAACAGAATATGCAATACATAATCCACCAAGCATACATATTCTCTCATTTTACAAAATCATACATTTATCTGTTACATCTGAATGTTATATCGTTTTATTTTTGGAAATATTTGGTAAAACCAGGCATGATCAATCCCCATATTTAAATATTTGAAAGCACCCAGACCAGTTTAGACCACCATGCTGATCCAAGCTGGTTTATGGTGGTTAATGCCTGTTTGGTACTGCTCTATCTGGAAAACCAGCATAGCCTTCCTGTTCACCATTGGTAAAGCTAGTCGAACAAGGTATTTTTGCTGGTTAAGAAAGTTTAGAAGGTTTGGTTTGCCACCAGCATCCCAAGATACAATGGCAAGAAAAAGTATGTGAACCCTTCGGAATTAGCTGGTTTTCTGCATCAATTGACCATAAAATGTGATCTAATCTTCATCAAAGTCACAAGTATAGACAAACACAATGTGCTTAAGCTAACAACACACAAACAATTATAATATTTCATGTCTTTATTGAACTCATCCCATTAAACATTCACAGTGCTGTGGAAAAAGTAAGTGAACCCTAGGAATTAATAACTGGCCGATCCTCCTTTGGCAGCAGTAAACTCAACCAAGCATTTCCAGCCGTGCTCTTAGGATGTCTGGTGTAAACGGCTCTCTTGAGGTCATTCCACAGCATCTCTATTGCGTTAAGGTCTGGTCTCTGACTAGGCCACTCCAAAAGTTGGATTGTCTTTTTTGAAGCCATTCTGTAGTGGATTTACTTACATTGTCCTGCTGCATCACTCAACTTTAACTGAGCTTCAGCTGGCACACAGCCACCCTGACACTATCCTGTAGGATTTCTTGATAAACTTGGGAATTCGTTTTTCTCTAGAGGATGGCAAGTGTCCCAGGCCCTGAAGCAGCAAAGCAGCCCCAAATCATGATGCTCCCTCCACCGTACTTCACCGTTGGATGATGTTTTCAAGTTGGTTTGCGGTGCACTTTTTACGCTATATGTCGTGTGTTCCTTCCCATACAATTCAACCTTTGTTTCATCAGTCCAGACATTTCTCCATTAGCGTTGTTGAGTGTCGAGGTGGTCTTTGGCAAACTTCAGGTGCTTAGCAATGTTTTTGTTGGAAAGCAGCGGCTTCCTTCGTGGTGTCCTGCCATGGACACCATGCCTGTTTAATATTTTCCGAATAGTAGACTCATGGACAGAGATGCTAACCAGTTACCACAATTCCTTCAAGTCTTTAGCTGTCACTCTAGGGTTGTTTTTGACCTCATTGAGCATTCTGTGGTGTGACCTTTGAGTCAACTTGGCTGACAGAGTGTAGTCACAGTACTAAATCATCTCCATTTATAGAAGATGTGTCTAAATGTTGACAGATGAATATCTAAGCTCTCGAGATAATTTTGTAACTCTTTCCAGCTTTATGCAAAGCAGCAATTCTTGATTGTAAGTCTTGTGAATAGCAAACTCAAAATGTTTGAGTGCTTTTTAGAAGTCAAAGTAGCTCTAACCCACACCTTCAATCTCGTTTCATTAATTGGATGCCAGGTTTGCCAACTCCTGACTCTAATTAGCTTTTTTGTCTTTAGCCTATGGATTCATTGACATAGGCCAGTGGTGGCTCAGCGGTAAAGGCTCTGGGTTACCGACCGAAAGGTCGGGGGTTCAAGCACCGCCAAGATACCACTATTGGGCCCTTGAGCAAGACCCTTAACCCTATCTGCTCCAGGGGCGCTGTTTCATGGCTGACCCTGCGCTCTGAACCCAGCTTAGTTGGGATATGCGAAAACAACTGCATTTCATTGGCTCCGCACGTGTACTCTACACAATGACAATAAAGTTGAATCTTAATTATAATTGTTTGTACGTTGTTAGCTTAAGCACATTGTGCTTTGTATATACTTGTGACTTTAATGAAAATGAGATCACATTTTATAACCAATTAATGCATAAAAACAGCTAATTCCAACGGGTTCACATACGTGCCGTGATTTTTAGACATTTGTGGCGAGCAGGGCGTGGCCAAGCGGCGTCTGGGGAGAGCGAGGCCGGGAAGATAAGTGGTGTATGAGGTCCACCTGTGTGCCACGCCAGTCTCGCATTCCAGCGAGGGGCGGCAGGAGTATTTAAGGAGAGGAGACAGTGGCAGACGAGAGAGAAAGATGCACAAAGCCTGTTTGTATGTGTCTTTCTATGTTTAGACGTAGCTGGCTGAAAAGCAGTGCGTGCTTTTGTTTTGTTACACACTGAAAAGTGTTTATTAAATGTCTACATGTTGATCAAGCCAGCCCCAGCTTCCTCCTTTGCCATCTTTGAATTGTTATAATGTTGTGTCAAGTAAAAAAGAGCTTAAGCTTTTAAAACACACGCTGAGACACCTGCATTCTGAATAATTATCTATGACCTGATGATGCTAAAAAGTGGATCGGATTTTAAAATGCATTAAAATTTTCTTGAATGTTAACCATAATTAATGAATTATATTGCCCATAAAAGGAATAAAAAAAGTGTTTACAACATCAGACAAATTAGTATGGGATCTACAGGAGCACAATAAGGCATCATTTATACCTTGTATTGTCAGCAGCTTACCTGTGGAAAGCAAATGACAGCACAATCCGATGGTACAAATGGTTAGTATTTTAAATCATATTAACTCAATTATAGCCATATATTTTATGATTGCTGGGCTCACATTTATCACAAGTGCATTGAATGAGGTTATGTCAAACACCAGGCGCTGAAACTATGACACTTCATTAAACGGCATCCATAGTGGGGTACTCAATCCCAATACACGAGAGACCGCATGATTTTATCAAAAGCCCTGGAAATTGAAGCCATCACTATAAGGTGTCTGGGAATTACAGCAGTTCAGCCAGCCAGTGAGATAGACCTTTTACAACACAGGTCTGGGGGTATTATTTGAAGACATTATGCATTAAAGGAAAGGCTTCATATCTATAAAAAGGCATTATTGTTTTTCAAAAATATTTTTTTGAGAAATGGCCAGTCCAGAAATGGCTAGGAGAGACAACATTGTGATAACGTGCGCAGCTGTTTTCTGTGTGACAAATGTGTCTGAATGTCCAAAAAACAGACTGAGATCTGAAAACTTTTGATTTATATCGTCATTTGAAATATATCTCTGATTTCCTTTTTTACTGAATGGAAGTTATACACAACAATTTTTTTATTTATATATATGTGTGTGTGTGTGTGTGTGTGTGTGTGTGTGTGTGTATTTGGTAGACATTTGCTACATATCTCTAGAATAGGACATACTATTTAAAGAAACTGGGGCTAGTTGTCACACTTTATTCCAGTGTATATTTCTCAGGCTAGGTTTATTTTTGAAAGTCAGTTTATGTGTAGGCAAATACCTTTTCCACCAAGGTAAAAGATTAATTGAACACAGGTTGACCTTTTGTGACAACATGCCCCACAACATATTGGGTAAGTTGTCACAAAGAAACCTGCCACTAAACTGGCAATTGTTGGCTTTCAGCTAAATTGAAACAGTAAAAAAATGTATTATCAAAATCTTATAGTTACTGAGAGATCGCCTTCATGACAACTTCCCCTGTCTCTTGTACTATGTAACTTAATATGTGCCTTACTCAATTTGGTTTAACAGTTACATATCTTCAGTTGGTTTGTGCTGGTCCCCTGATTTTCAAAAGCTCAGGTCAAAAGAAATAACAGGAATGGAAAACGAGCCTTTTATTTACCTTTGCCCTGTGCAACAAGGGCCCATTTTAATGCGTCATAATGTGTCGCTTGTCTTGGCTGGGAAGGTTACACTGTACCCTACTGATTTAACTACCAGAGCCAAATGAATAGAGCCGTAACCCTGGACACACATGTAAATTGAAATCAAGCGGTTGATGCATAAAACCACAATGCAGAACACAAATACGTCCAGAGATGAGGCCCTCTCTTCGGAACAATGGCAGGGGAAATTTTTTAAATGGGAAGTATTATATAGCTCATCCAAATGAAGGATGTCCCAAGATGAATATAGACAGCGAAAACAATCCATGTTTGAAAATATACATCAGAATATTTAGATTTATGGCTCATTACTAATTGCTGGCTTTTACTTATTATTTTATGGGGCGGAAAAATAATAACCTAATACGTTTTATCTGTCTAGCACTAAGGTCAGACATAACTGGGATTTTGATATTCCAAGCCGGTATGAGTCTCGGTTGCATCCAGCTGCTTTGTGAATATCATTCTTAGGGAGATGTAAGTCTTATTGTTGCTGTCTGTTTAGACAAACATCACTATTTTTTTTCTCATACATTATATAAGGGATCGGAAAACAATCAGACCCAAGCCGCATCTAGACTGAATTTCCCTAGCAACCACCAAGAACAACTTAGCAACCATATAGCATTTTCCTTCCAACCACCTAGAAAACCATAACAACTGCATAGCATTGCCATAGCAACCACATAGCAACGCCCTAGCAACCAAACATAATGTCTTAGCAACCGCATTTCAAGATCCAGCCACCCAGAACACCCTTGCAACCACATGGAAATTCCATAGTAACAACCCAGAAAATCCTAGCAACCACATAGCAAGTGCTAATAATCACAGAACACCTTAGCAGCTGAATAGCAACATCCTACCAGCCACTAAAAAACACTTTCAACTGCATAGCAATGCCCTAGCAACCACCCAGAGTACCCTAGAAACCACATAGCAACACCCTACCAGCCATAGTAATGCCCAAGTGACTACCTGGGAATAACCTAGCAACTGCATAGCAATGTCCTTGCAGCCAAACAGAACCACCTAGCAACTGCATAGCAACATCCCAGCAACCACCCAGATCACCTTAGCAGCCATATAGCAACATCCTACCAGCCACCCAGAACACCTTTTCAACTGGATAGAAATGCCCTAGCAACCACCCAGAGTACTATAGCAACCACATAGCTTCACCCTAACAACCATCCAGAACATCTTAGCAACCCCATTGCAACATCCAGCCACCCAGAACACCTTAGCAACTGCACAGCAATGACCTAGCAAGCACCCAGAATACCTTAGCAACTGCATAGTAATGACCTAGTAACCACACAGAACACCCTAGCAACTGCACCGCAATGCCCTTGCAAGCACCCAGAATACCGTAGCAACTGCATAGTAACGTTCCAGCAACCACCCAGAACATCCCAGCAACCACATAGCAATGCCCTAGCAACCACCCAAAGGCACATAGCGACCACATAGCAATGCCCTAACAACCACCCAGAACATCCTAGCAACCACATAGCAAATGAGAACAACCACAGATAACCATAGCAACTGCATAGCATGCTCTAGCAACCACCCAGATCACCTTAGCAGCCATATAGCAACATCTAACCAGCCACCCAGAGCACCCTTTCAACTGCATAGCAATACCCTAGCAACCACCCAGAGTGCCCTAGCAACCACATAGATATGCCCTAGCAACCACCCAGAACATCTTAACAACCGCATTGCAACATCCATCCAACCAGAACACCCTAGCGACTGCAACGCAATGCCCTAGAAAGCACCCAGAATACCTTAGCAACTGCATGGTAATGTCCTAGTAACCACACAGAACACCCTAGCAACCGCATAACAATGCCCATAACCACCCAGAACACCCTAGCAACTGCATAGCCATGCCTTTGCAACCACCCAGAACATACTAGCAACCACATAGCAATGCCCTAGCAACCACCCAGAGGACCCTAGCAACCGTATAGCAATGCCCTAGCAACCACCCAAAACATCTTCGCAACCACATTGCAAAATCCAGACACCCAGAACACCCAAGCAACCATATAGCAACACCCTAGCAACCATCCAAAACATCCTAACAACCAAATAGTAAGTGCAAACAACCACAGAAAACCCTAGTAACTGCATATCAATGCACTAGCAACCTCCCTGAACACCCCATCAACTGCATAGCAAAAGCCCTAGCTACCACCTAGAACACCCTAGTAATAACAACGCCATAGCAACCTCCCAAAATACCTTCGCAACCACATACCAACATTCTATAAACCACCCAGAACACCCTAGTTTTGCATGGGCAAGCACCACTCACATTTTGTTTCAGAAAGTGAATAAATCTACTTTGGATATGCATCTACATCCCAGCCTTCATATATGTGTGTCTTTCTTTACGTATCTAACAGACAAACCTCTACTTCTTCGTTTCACCTTTCCAATGCCATGTTATTAGTATCATCTTGAAACAGGCTAGTTAGTTTTGGGTTTTGCAGGGCTATACATTTGAGTCATTTGCTATTGCTCTGGAGGTTGTGATTTATCCAAAGCCCTTATATTGTCTCTTGAATTTAATTGTTCTATCTTCTGTGCCCCTGCCCATATTAAACAGATTGCTAAAACTGTTAATTTGATTAATACCTAATTTTTTTTACCTGCCTCTTTTTTTCCCTCTGTTAAGCAGTGATAAGCGATGGCGGGGTGGCATGTGGAGGGAATTGTCAGATTTTTTTTTTCCGCTCTCTGCGGGCCCTTCTGCCGTTTGGAGTGATGTAATTTATACCACAGTAGTGGCTCTGCAATTACCCTGTCTATTGCTGTCGACAGTATCTCACTATCTTCTAAATGGATCCAGCTTGACTCGTCCAGCCAGGCAAACAGTACAAATGATGCCATTCCTCATGCTGCGAGTCCTAAAGAGATAAGTTCCTTAAAGAGCCGCCCATTTATCAGTTGATACAAGCAGGATACTTACAAGCCCACTCTATTGTTTAGCTGCTTTTGACAGTCAGCCTTTTTCGTTTGGGAAAGTTGTTGTTGTGATGATGATGGTGCGGAGATCCCTTTTTTTCTTGTAATTATTCCACTGGGGGTGTCAATAATGGGCCTGATTTGTTTGTTAGGCCTGGAGTCTGTAGTGGATGGGACATCACATGACATGTATTTGTCTTGATTAAGTATTCTAAGGTCAGAAATGAACTATTCGGAAATAAGTAAATGCAGATGGTTCGACCTACGCAGTACTCGAGTACAATTCGTAACTCAACACAAGTACATGTTGCTTTCTCAGTGTTGCCACAAGAGGAGCCGTAGCGAGCATTAGCGTAAACTATCTTCTTCTACAGTCAGACATTTGAAGAAAACTCCATCGGCCCATTTTTGTATTTTTTGGAATGCCCAATTCCCACTACTTGGTAGGTCCTTGTGGTGGTGCAGTTACTCACCTCAATCCGGGTGGTGGAGGACAATTCTCATCTGCCTCCGCTTCTAAAACAGTCAATCCGCGCATCTTATCAAGTGGCTCGTTGTGCATGACACCGCGGAGACTCTGCATGTGGAGGCTCATGCTACTCTACGCGATCCATGCACAACTTGCCGTGCGCCCCATTGAGTGCAAGAACCACTGATCTCAACCACAAGGGGGTTACCCCATGTGACTCTACCCTCCCTAGCAACTGGGCTAATGTGGTTGCTTAGGAGACCTGGCTGGAGTCACTCAGCACACCCTGGATTCGAACTCGCGACTCCAGTGGTGGTAGTGAGCGTCAAAAATCTCTGAGCTACCCGGGCATCCTCACTTCATCGCCCCTTTGAATACTGAGGTTTGTTACTGCCACAGTAACAGAAGAATGCACATTTAAGTATGAACAATGTGTCTGTATTCATGTCTGATTACTTAAAGGTGCACTCAGTAACTTTTGTATCAACACTGAAACCTAGCGGCTTGGATGCAGCATCATTTAAAATCAATAGACTTCAGTTTCAGATGCCATTGTAGAAATTCAGCATCCACAGTCAGCCATGATTAATTTAATCAATCAGAGTCAATAAGAGTCAAAGTGTCAAATAACAGGACGGTAGCTGAGATTAAGCGAGTAGTATTCGGCTGGTCATGTGATTCTCATGCATGGTCTTTGGTGTCATGTTTTGCCTTCACCAATATGTAAAATCTGCCAAAAACAAATCCGGGAAAATCCATAATTTAAAGCTACAATTACTAAAAATTGCAGTTGGAGCCCTTCCAAATTAAGACCAAACAATCTCATGGTTCATTTGCTCCTACATGGCTTCTTGAATTGTATTTAAAGATCACTAAAACACTGTAATTTAAGCACTTAGACTCACAGACTTCCATTTATGTCTCCCCATTAACTGGATTATTGCACTAATTAATTAGGGTGAGGAATTTCACAACCAGTTAACAATAAGATGGCTTACCTTTAAATGAGAACAATAATTGTAAAGTAGTGGTAGAGAATTGAGTAATCAGTGTTGGAATAGAGGAACAATTTGTCCTTGAAGGATTATGGATTAATGGAATATAATCAATAGAGAAGACAAACTGGAATTTGCAGATTTTGATTTGTACTAATGGATGTTAAGATGTCGAAATGGTTATGCATAACTTTTTAGAAAATGTTTTTGACTCACAATTTACAGGATGGATATACCTCTGATCATGTTGAGTGGCACAATTTGTACAAAAAGGTCATATTATGTATATTGAAAAATAACATTAACATTTTGACAAACATTTGGAGGGGTACAACGGGACTAAAGGCACTTATGATTTTATTTTCTCCCAAAAAACGTAATAGCCTAAATTATTTTATTTTCTCCTTAAACACTAAATAATACTACGTATACACTGCAACATTTCCCTGATCCGTGAGATAATTGTGTGTAATGTCTAAAATTTGATTTTGAGGTCATTTAATCTAATATTCAATTATTTTTAAAATGTTGCAAATTTATGTAGCATTTTCACATTTATTTTGAGACAAAATACCTATTTTGGTATTTGGGGTACCCAGAAAACACTTTCAACTGCATAGCAATGCCCTAGCAACCACCCGGAGTACCCTAGCAACCACATAGCAACGCCCTACCAGCCACTCAGAACACCCTAGCAACTACATAGGAATGCCCACGTGACTACCTGTGAATAACCTTGTAACTGCATAGCATTGTCCTTTCAGCCAAATAGAATACCCTAGCAACTGCATAGCAACGTCCCAGCAACCACCATCATTTTTCTTACGTGGGGAGTATACATTTAAAATGAAGAATGGTCAATGTTCACATTGACTCATCCAATCACAATGAAGATTAATTTGTTTATTGAATTCTCGAGATGTTATGAAATGACCAAATGTGATTGAAATTAACAGGAAATCGTGCAACCTTTTCTGAAGTAGTTCTACTGAATAAGCGTGATCTAAGTTTGTTACTCAAAAAAAGCATCTTGCTGTCAAAACTATTAGCATAAGTTTAAAATTGTTGCCCAATAATTATTGTCCCCCCCCCCTTTTACCTCAATGTGGAGACCTTAGGTGTAGGGGTAAATGCTCCCTCGCCACCTTTTCTTAAAAAAAAAAAATATTTGAATCAAAACAACCTTCTGTTGTTATTTCTTTTCACAAAGATGATGTTTCTCCATCAATATTCAATAAAAAGAAATACATTTTTCAATACTGATACACTTTGTGACTAGAAAAGGCTAATTTGTGTATGCCTCTAGCTCCATTGCACCCTAATGTTTTGCCCATGTTCTGCTACCAATAAAAAGCCTTTGGCCACTCTTTAAAGGGACAGTTCACCCTAAATGAAAATTCTCTCAACATTTATTCATCCTCATGCCATCCCAAGATTTTTTGAATAATATCTCAAATAGGTTCATACAATGCAAGTGAATGGTGGCCAGAACATTGAAGCTCCAAAAAGCACATAAAGGCAGCATAAAATTAATCCATAAGACTCCAGTGGTGAAGTAGATGTCTTCAGAAGTGATATGATAGGTGTGGGTGAGAAACAGATCAATATTTAAGTCCTTTTTTTATTATAAATTCTCCTTTCTACCCAGTAGGTGGCGATATACACAAAGAATGTGAATCGTCAAAAGCAAAAGAAGAAGAATGTGGAAGTGAAAGTGGAGATTTATAGTAAAAAAAAAAGGACTTGATCGGTTTCTCACCCACACCTTTCATGTTGTTTCTGAAGATATGGATTAAACCATTGGAGTTGTACGGATTACTTGAGCGGCAGTTCTGCGGCCAGAAACGCCTTGTTGATGAGAGAGGTCAGCGTAGAGTGGCCAGACTGGTTTAAGTTGACATGGTAACTCAGATAACCACTCTGTACAATTGTATTGAGCAGAATAGCACTACACAACACATCAAACCTTGAGGTGGATGGGCTACAACAGCAGAAGACCACATCAGGAACTTTATTAGGACCAAAGGGCCCTATTTTAAGAGTGCCAGCGTTAGCCGCAACACAATGCCTTAATTAATAGGTGCAAAGTCATTAGAGCCATAGTGTTCCACAAAGTGCTCAGTGAGTGTACACTGTATACACATATATAGAGATATACCTGTTTTATTTTGGGAAGTATAGCAGCCAAGGTATAGCAGTCCAGTGTGCTTGTCTGTTCCACCTGGTTACCTGGTTAAAGCATTTTCTGGATTTGAAATGAAAAGCCATGTGTGTGACATACACTGGAACATAAATCCGCTTTTCTCCACCTATCTGACCTACTTTGCTTTGTGAATGGGATTATGGGTAATAAATCAGTTGCACACTCTAAATTGACCTCATGTTCATCTCACACTCTGTTGTCATGTAGGCAGGTCACCAAAACACAGATGTCAGGGCGTTTTACCCGTGAGTAAAATGATGGGATTTGAACTAAGACACAAAGAATAGCAGGATTTGTTTAAAGCAACACTGTGTAACTTTTTTTGTTAAAAAATAACAAAATGTCATTAATGAGAGTGTGCAACAAAAATCCATCTTCCAACCCATGTCTTTACCTAAATACACTTTGATAAACCTATAATAATGATTTATATTTTAGAGCTGTCGGGACGGATTTCGCAGGAAATTGCATACATACGTGGAATCACCGGTTGTAAAGACGAAGCCTTTATGCCTTTGGTCACACATTATACATACATTTTTGCATATATACAGTGATATGTATTTGTTTTCACATATCCCAGCTAAGCTGGGGTCAGAGTGCAGGGTCAGCCATAATATGGCTTCCCTTTATCAGATAGGGTCAAGGGCCTTTCTCAAGGGCCCAACAGTGGCATCTTGGCGGTGCTGGGGCTTGACCCGGAGCCTCAACCGCTGAGCCACCACTGCCCCTAATATCCCATAGTTATAAAAACTTTACACAGTTTGACCGTATCACACTAGCAATCATTGTGTCTAATGTTAACTAACATTGCTTAACTTTTGTAACTTCAGTGTTTCCAAAAAATTAAAAAAAACTGCATAAGATATGGCACTTAGATGACATGTTTTCGGATATCCGTCTTTTCCTTTCTTTCGTTATTTATTGGTCCATTCATTCTGATAAGATGTCCTGTATCCAGTGTACCTCGAACCACATTCATCCGCGCAGAGGAGCAGAGCTGAAGCACAACTTATGTCATTACCAAAACACTGTTCCTCCACAAGATGCATGCAGTTTTTTTTAACCACGAGAGGGCCAAAAGTTACATAGTGTAGCTTTAAGTCAAGTAAGTTAAGTTCTTTGTTCTTTTTTGCCGTTTCTTCAACTTCTGCCACTTTCAACCCTTTCAAAAAAGCAAAATCGTGTTTAAAAACACTCTCTCAATATTTTATTTAATTTGTCTATTAACAATGTCCAACATTGGATGTACATGCATAGCAGAAGATTTATGTCAATTTTGTCATTTGATCTGAAATTCTCAACACTGTGTCATTTCCCAGACTGATCTCACAATGAAAGCAGAAAAAGTAGATTGACTCTTCTTCAGGTAAACACTGCCCCCAGTGGCCAAAGCGGTGAGTGTTGTTGGGCATAGTGGCACGTGTGAGCTCCATTTCAGGGTGTAATGTCCACAGAGGGGTGTCAAAAGCGAGTTGTTTTTAGCTGTACAGGATTTAATACAGTGAAGAGGAATGCCTATTTTATAAACTATAACCCCCAACCCAAATCCCAAACCTAAACCTAAACATAACCATCAAATTTTAGGGGTTAGACTGCAACATCCACAAATTGGTGTAGATGAGAAACAGGTCAATATTTAAGTCCTTTTTTACTATTAATTCTCCTCCCTGCCCAGTAGGTGGCGATATGTACAGAATGCGGACTGCCAAAAACAAAAGAACGCTTAGGAGAGAAGAGCGCTTAGGAGGGCTGTTTGAATGTGGAGATTTATAGTAAAAAAGATTTAAATATTGATCTGTTTCTCACACACACCTATCATGTCGGATTAGACACATGGATTTCTTTTATGCTGCCTTTATGTGCTTTTTTGAGCTTCAAAGTTTTGGACTCTTTGGCTTTGACTCATAGCTTTGTCTTGTGTTTTTGTAAACCAAGCATTATCCTTACTCTTGTTAATGGGATAGTTCACACAAAACTAGAGGGATCACGGCCCCTAACCACATCCTCCACAGTTTACGGAGAATGGTATACCCTTTCTTATATGCTGAAATGAGAACTTTCCTGACCCCTGAATTATAAAAAAAAAAAAAACAACATCTTTTATATGTTAAAAATACATGTATTTATATCTTTTCAAATGTTTGTCTCCTTTGTCTTGTTTATGTATACATTTTTGTTGGTTTATATGTATTTTTTTTTGTACCTGTCTTTATGACTCAGTGACTGTATTCATACTTTGTTTGATCTTATTTAACATTTATATATATATATATATAAAAACTATTTTAGCACCATTTGTGGACATTTCGGCGGTGCTTTACCCACCATAGGCACATTTTCCAACTTACATCAGTGTTCTGGAACGATTTCACCATAAAGCCATCTGACCATCTTAAATACGGGACAAATCACGTCCCGTATTGATTCGATATGGGACTCATAATTTTATCTTTAAATACGGACGATCCTGTATTTTATTGGACAGGTGGCAACCCTAGTCGTACTGTATATTTACAAAAACACCAGTTCAATGAAACAGAGCAGTAACTAAATTATTAAATTGTCATTTGATGTCACCATGTTGTGTTATGTATGCTGGGCCACCCCACAAATTGAGTCTCTGATGATCCAATTTACATGGTTGATCAGTGACGAGTCTCTGGAGCGGTACAGCATTTCCCAGCGTTCTGCCAGTTTGACCTGCCTTCTTTATCCGGCCTGCTCCCTTTATCCTTTCGCTTGACGAAACGGCCGGAGTTGCTCCACTGAGATGGTTCGTATCCCACTTCAAATTAAACTGTGGCCGCAAGGCATTTAATCCACAGATTAGGATATTTCTCATCGATAGCCTTTGATTCAGCTTGTCTCTGTTGTCTAATGTTCTTTCAGCCAGTTTTAAGATCTCTCTGAGCAAGAAAACTGAATTCTGTAGCCATCTGTCAACAGTGGGTTGGAATGGCCTCTCTCCATTATAGTTAATTGAGTTTCTCCCTCCATGTCATCGAATGGGATTTCTTATCGGAGTCAACAGGGATGTGAGAGTAGACTACCTCTGCTCCAATCCCACTCTCTTAATCTCACATGTCACTCTCACTGCTGGGCTACTACGGCAAGCCACTATATGCAATAAATGTCCCTCATCCTGCTTAATATTCTGCAAAAGTAATAATAATACTTTGTGGAACCCAAGAAATTTGTTTCTATTGTGCTGTAATGATGCGCAGCATTCGTTTACACACGCGTGACTTTGTATATTTGAGAAGTTGACACGCTTTACTTCATCTTAAACTATATAAACTTGACCTGTCAATTTAACATGTTAATTCGGTGCGATAAATTATACAAAAAATAACTTGTTAAAAAAACGTATGCAATTAATCATGTCCCCCAGACCGTAATAAGGAATATTCCTTCTGTGCAATTCAAGTTTGGAGTATCAGCTGTTTTCAGCAGGGGGCAGTAAGCGAAACTTGCTGTATAGGGAAAGCACAGCTTATTCAGACAGAGAACAAACACACTTACCAAAGCAGACATCACGATGAGATGAGAACACGTGCTTGCATATAAAGACAGCTTGGTGGAGCACAAATCCAAAAACAGGGATCTCAAGACGTGTTTTTCTAAGTTTCAAACTTTGTTAAACATGACAGTGTGACCTAAAAATGGTACGCAACAAAGACATTCCAAAAGTGTTCGTCTGACGCAGGTGTACATTGACGGGTCCTTAAACAAGCCCTTATAATAAATCTCGGACTGATTGACGAATTCAGTTGTAAAATGGATTTCTGTGAACTGTAGACCAATGATAGACTCGATGCTCAATAATATGCAAATATACAATATATTGACTTCAAAAGACACTTTTTGGATTTTATTTATTAACGGTTTTCTTGTGTGCCAAAATTATGTAATGCATTTTAATGATCTGTATTATTATTTTTTATAATATATGCATTTTATTTATAATTTAAATATAACTATTTATAATCATTTAATCATTGTATATTACATAATTCTTATTTGAGGGGCTTTCTAAGCAAATATTTATGTATATGTAATTTATTCTATTAAAATTGTAATTGATTGACAGCCCTAATTTAAAAACTTTAAATTTAAACTGCAATTTTGCAGTTTTTATGATCTCAAGAACTCAAATATAGGGCGGTTGTGGCTCAGGTGGTAGAGTGGGTCGGCCACTAATCGCAGGGTTGGCGGTTTGATTCCCGGCCCACATGACTCCACATGCCGAAGTGTCCTTGGGCAAGACACTGAACCCCAAGTTGCTCCCAATGGCAGGCTAGCACCTTGCATGGCAGCTCTGCCGTCATTGGTGTGTGTGTGTGTGTGTGTGAGGAATGAGTAAATGACTCACGGTGTAAAACGCTTTGAATACCGCTAAGGTTAAAAAGGCGCTATATAAGTGCAGACCATTTACAAAGCCTCATGACAACTCGTAAAAATTCGAAGCAGATGGTGAAATTGGGGTGGGGGTCTGTTTATGAGGACTTTTTTTTTTTAGGTTACAATCTGGTAATTACAAGGGTATTATGCTATAAATGTGGTTTATGAGGACATTTCTAGTGTCCGCATAATTCAAATCGCTTCAAAAACATACGAAAGGAAGTTTTTTTTGAAAATGTCAAAATGCTAAAGTTTTTTGTTAGGTTTGGGAGATAGTATCTATAGTTCATACAGTATAAAAATCATTATGTCTATAAAGAGTCCTCATAATAGCTGCACCAACGTGTGTGTGTGTGTGTGTGTGTGTGTGTTTTTTCTCTGCGTCTTGGCTGTGTGCTTGGGGGATCTGGCTCGTCTCCACAGCTCCAGTCCACCTCCAGCAATGGCATCCACAATTTGCATGCCGTGTTTGTCTTTGCTAATCATGCCGTGCTCCTCCAACAAGACTTGCAACATCAAAACATGGCTGTTCGTCTAATTAAGGTGCTAATTGAATTAAATGACTCCGGTAATGAGTAGATGAGCAGCATAAAAAGCAAAGAGTCAGAACAGGCTAATTAACAAAAGAGCCTGGCTTAATTATAACACTTAAAATACATGCAGCACTGCCCTCCCATATTGTTAATTGGTGCACTGGGAAATTTATGATAATTGGGGTAATGATAGTTACGTGAGGGGACGTTCCCAAGCCTGCTGGAGTAATTATAATATATGACTGACTCTCGTGCGCCGATGTTAATTAATACTCGGGGTATTGTAGCGCTTATCACAGAGAGATTTATTAAATTTGTTTGGTTGTTGGGTGATATTTGATTTTTTTTAATAAATCCAGAATAAATCCATGCCAGCTTGTGTGCATGCTGTCATTATATAGCAAAAGGGGGACACATTAAATACAAAATTTGTCAGTCAAATTGTTCGATAATATTATCTAAAATAAAAGTGTGTTAAACAAATGCAAATTAGAAGCATTTTCAAGTCATCTCAACCCTTTGGAGCCCACTAAACGTAGATTTTACATTTAAAGTGTTTTCATTGCAATGCAAACTAAATGGCTGTTTTAAAATGGGTTTTGTTGTTTTTCTATATCAATTATTTGATGCATTTCACTGGTTCCGCTGTTATGCAGCATAGATAAGTTATTACAGTAATGGTCTCTGTGCATACTCCAGTGGTCTCCTCTTGACTGGATCCGCTGTAATTCACCTGAGCCGTTGAGTAAAGCCAACATTCTCGGGCCCCCGTAATGTCCCTTTATATTTGCATCCCGCAAGATAAAAATCCCTAATGCCTCCATATTAAAAGAGCTTGGCTCATTTACAAATGTAATTTGAATTTAGGATAGCATTCCAATATCCCTCTCATTTGGGTGGCAATTGAACATCTCTGTCTTTCTAAATCTCTCCTTTTTTCTCCAGTGGACTCGGGCCGTCTCTCGCACGGCTGATGGAGTGATTAGAGGTGCCGGGAGCTGTTGAAGATTAGTCAAGCAGAGAGAGTGTAAATTGGCAACGATGTTTTATCAGTGCGTGTCACAATATATGAAAGCAGATGTGCGTGCGCGAAGCTGCTCTCCCACATTACGCTCGCAGAATAATTGAGATCTTTTTATCCGCACAGATTACCGCTCACACTGATCACACTGTCACGTCAAAGTGAGCACTTCATTCGCCTTGTATGCACGCCAGATCTATTTTGCTTTCATAATGGGCTGATATTACGGCTGCACAAAGACGATGAAGACATCAGCGTGATAGATAGGCGAAAGATTAAATGGGATCTTTATGACTTCTTTGATCATCAGTTATGACTGCATGATAAGATGGGCCAAGTTGGCCGCTGATTTGTTCTTTATTGGATGCAAACATTAGCCAGGGGCAGCCAAGCTTGTGCTGATGCTCTCATTTAAGGTGGAACAGACCTTCTTTCACATTCTCCATGTCTGTGATGGAAAAGAGGCACACTAATGTCAGATTTCCAACACAAACCTTTTCACTTTGTGGTTTGTGTTTAAAGCAGTAATGCATATAAAGCATTTCACAGCACTGTTTTCCAGCAGTGGTGCTCCCTAACCTCAGACTCCGCAGCCCCACGGCAAAAGAAACATATTTTCCCCGAGTTGTGAATGTCCGTTTTCATTCTTAATTGAATTGTTGGTCAAATAAAAAGACTGTATTCTGCCAAAAAGAACAAAAAAGGCAAGTACGTCTTTTGAAACGAGTTTGTCTTCGCGGGCGAAACACAACAATATCAATCGCTTATTCCGATTCACAAACAAGTGACTTTTATGAAACGATTCTCTTTAGTGAATCAAAACAGACAGAGCAACCAGTGTAATTCGATAAACAAATGACTCTTATGAACCGATTCTTTTTTGTGAATCAAAACAGACAGAGCAACCAGTGTAATCCAATACACAAATCACTTTTATGAACTGATTCTCTTTAGTGAATCAACTAGTGTAATCCGATTAACAAATGACTCGTATGAACCGATTATTTTTAGTGAATCAAAACAGAGAAACCAGTGTAATACGATAAACAAATGACTCTTATGAACCGGATATATTTAGTGAATCAAAACAGACAGAGAAACTAGTGTAATCCGATAAACATATGACTCTTATGAACCGATTCTTTTTAGTGAATCAAAACGGAGAAACCAGTAAAATACGATAAACAAATGACTCTTATGAACCGATTCTTTTTTGTGAATCAAAACGGAGAAACCAGTAAAATACGATAAACAAATGACTCTTATGAACCGATTCTTTTTTGTGAATCAAAACAGACAGAGCAACCAGTGTAATCCAATACACAAATGATTTATGAACTGATTCTCTTTAGTGAATCAACCAGTGTAATCCGATACACAAATGACTCTTATGAACCGATTCTTTTTTGTGAATCAAAACAGACAGAGCAACCAGTGTAATCCAATACACAAATGACTTTTATGAACCGATTCTCTTTAGTGAATCAACCAGTGTAATCCGATAAACAAATGACTCTTATGAACCGGTTCTTTTTAGTGAATCAAAACAGAGAAACCAGTGTAATCCGATACACAAATTACTCTTATAAACCGATTCTTTTTAGTGAATCAATACAGAGAAACCAGTGTTATACTATAAACAAATGACTCTTATGAACCGATTCTTATTAGTGAATCAAATGAGACAGCGCATCAAGTGTAGTCGAAAATGACTCTTATTAACCGGTTCTTTTAATAAATCGTTAAAAAAAACCTCACAAACTGACTGACTAATTTTCCTTATGCCAAGCTGTATTTAAAGATACATATTTGTAACAAGATATTTTTTTTTAAATATTATGTTATAAAAAGCATTAAAACCACATTTCTCAGCAAATAATCAAAGTAATAGCATGTAAGCAGGATAAAAGAGATTTGCCCAAATCATGTAAACATCTTACACTAATTATACCTTACAGTAAAATACAAACAGTAAAATGAATGTATGTGGTAAAGCAGAGCATTTTCTAAACAGTATATTTTCAGTGGAGGAAAACATCATTTTTGTGTGGATGACAAAGTTAAAGCAACAAAATTAATGAAATAAAATAAAATGTATTAGTGTGGACGTAGCATTTAGTGATTGTACTTCCACATATGGAGGCTTCACGCTATTCTCCGCGGCATCCATGCACACTCACCACACGCCCCACGGAGAGCGAACCACATTATAGCGACCACGAGAAGGTTAACCCGACGTGACACTACCCACCTTAGCAACCGGGCCCATTGGTTGCTTAGGAGACCAAGCTGGAGTCACTCAGCACACCCTGGATACGAACTTGCGACTCCAGGTGTGGTTGTCAGCATCTGTACTCACTGAGCTACCCAGGACCCAAATAAATGCATTTTCAAACGAAAATATATTAGTGTAGACTATGTGTGTTATGCCTTTTCTTACTGATCATACTTGTGGTTTACGTGTAGCAGATGATCAAGAAATGCAAAACATGTCCCAAGGACACAAAACGCATGTCAACACAGGACAGAAAACTGCACTCGTCAAGCAATTTCATAGGGTCGTTAAACATTAAGTATTGGTGAAGCTCTTCGTAAAAGATATTAAAAGAAAACGAACATGAAAAATCCTGTTATCCTTCTCTGTACAGACATGATCCTTGTCCATGAACACCTTAACACTCATTCACATGGATACATTCAAATTCCACCTTAAAACTGGTAGATTAAACAAGATTTTTTCTGCTATGCAGATCAAGGCTTGGGCACTCAGTGATGACAGATACTAATGTCTAAATCAGCGTCCCAGACCAAACTGGGCTGTTGCTCGTGTTCTCCTTCGAAATGTCACCTGTTCCCATCCACCGATTTGCATAATGCAAAGTTTCTCACTCGTAAAATACAGATTAAGAGGGGAGATGGGGAGCCATTCGTAAAAGCAGAGAGTCATTTCATAGCACTGGCTCCCCCGGTGATTAACTCACTCAGCACCATGGCCGCTGGTGAAATGTTAACGCTACAGCATTAATTACATGCCTACAAACCGCCCAGGCACACCGTAATGACCTCTGAGCACTGTGGTGCATAAGTGCATGTGTAATAATCAAGGTGTGAAATCACAAAGCGCTGGTTAGATTTACCAGCTGAATATCATGGCACATTCACAACAATCCATTTAGAAGTGAAGCTCAGCGTGCTCACGAGCGAATGAATATGAATATGAATATGAGCACAAATACGATTTTAAAATGTATTTTTCTGCAGACAAGCAAAATAATTTAACATCATTGCGAAGAAAAGATAGAATCATTCTTAAAGGGATATTCCAGGTTTAATACAGGATAAACTGAATCGACAGCATTTTTGGCATGATATTGATTACCACAAGAATGTATTTCGACAGTGAGGCACTTAAAACAGAATTGAATGGGGAGAATCTGTAAACGTTAAAATACTGTTTAAAAAGTTTTGCCACGAGAAAATATGGGCGTTAATATGATTTTAGTGTGTTTTTAGTGTGTTTACAACTTTGTTGCCATGAAGACATCAAATAAATATGATTTAAACAACCATACAGCTCAAATAATACAAGAGTTTTAACAGAAGAATTAACGTAAGAGCTTTTATAAAATTATAAGCTTCACAATTCTGCCTTTTAAACCCTCCCAAAATACTGTAGGCCCCATTTACTTCCATTTAAAGTGCCTCACTGTGACCTCGATTTTTGCTTTTTTTTGCTTTTTTTTTTTTTTTAAGAAAAGTAATGGCAATATTTGGACAGAAGCAGGTATGATAAATATTTTGTACCACCAGCAGTTTTGCTGTGTGGGACTGTCAACAACAACAACAACAACAACAAGGGAATCAACCTGCAAATGGCTTACTTATAGCTGTCTCTGCACGTTAAACTGCGAAAGTAGAACGTATTCATTGGAAAATTCACATAACTTTATTACCTTTAACTATGTTTTAAGTGTGCACATTAAAAATCAAACAAATCAAAAATATAAAATGGTTGAATAAGCGGCTAAATCGCAACAAAAGCAAGAAAAACGTATTTAACGAGAATGCATTCATGAAACCAGAGTAGCGAACAGAACTGCATTAGCACCGATTGAAAAGTTAACATCGATGATGTGTGCTCAGTCTTCGGCGGTGTTATATTTTTAATACATATAAATGCACCGGATGAAAGGAGGTGATGAAATCCCATCTGATTTCTGACCATTTAATGTACGAATGCTGTCAGATTAGATTCCAGACTGTTTAAGTGGCGTCGTCCCCAAGGTGTCGCAGTGAGACCTCACTTATCTTCTTGACAGGCTAACAATGAACTTTCATCGTTGGGCCTTTAAATACTCAGAATAGAGGTGTTCTAGCGAATGGCTTGATCGTGGCCTACTGTGAGCTTTTTCTACATGACTTTGTAAACATGTTGCAGCAGTGGGTGAGAATTGACTCGACGCGGCTAACTCTTAGCATGAAGTGACACCTGACCAAGGACTTTTGAAACACTAGCCTTATTAAGGCACGCGGACACCTTTCATCCCCTGCACTGCATGCAAGGATTGCTGCTGCCGCGCCGATAACGCTGGGTGGCTGATAAAGTCGACGAGTAATGGCTTTTTACTAATGAGAAAAGTGCCGCTGATTATGACGAATAGCCTTGGACCAACAGGCTAAGCTGCTACACAAGCCTCCAATTGTTAGCTGCACAGGTTTTGCATTTCATTACGTACAACCCAGCTTACAAACCCTGCGTCAAAATACACTTTTCCCAGTATTTCTATTCTAAAATATGTTTTAAAAACATTACTCACACGATCAGAAGGAAAGACTGAGTGTCCACATTAATGAATGAGAGAGTACGGTAGATAAAAGCATATATTGATGAAATCGAGACGGTAATGTGTTTATAGTTAAAAAATAAAAATGATCATAAATAATACAAAATGTGACTTTTACATTTGTTTTTCTCTATCTGCAGTATATAATCCTAGAACGTTAGATTGGTACTCTATATCAATATTATTTAGCCTTTGGTAACCTTTTTGCTCGCTTGGAATTAGTGCTACTTATCTAGTTTACAATGAAATAATTAATGAGTTCTAGAACATTTGTGATCAATCAATTAATCAAACAAAACCTTGCATCAATAAATCATTCTATGGTGTCACCGTTAATTTTGCAATATAAATCATGTGTGTGCATAAATTTGGGTTGTTTGTGTCATTCTCAAATGCTTATTTATATTTGGATAATAAATGTACAAATGTGTTAATACCTTAGTATAACTGATTAATCTAATCAAGCAGTTCATGTTTTATTATAGTAACATGGATTATGTCCATTTCCTTATATTTGTAAAGATGGCAGCAGACACGTCCACAGTTTTTGCATCAATCGGAAAGCACACACACACACACACTCACACACTCACACACACACACATCTTGTAACATTACATATAGTTGTTAAATATCAATAATGTTGTGATTTGGCATTCAGAACAACATCTTTTATCTCTTGTGAATGAGAAGGGACTGTTGAGGAAAGTCATTGTAGTTCTGCTGTATTGGAGATACACTACAGCATCTCTACAGACTTATGTTTCTATATGTCTGTATACAAGCTAAAAGTCCTACATGCTGCACAAATATACCATTTTTAATATGCAAGGTTTTGAGGATCATTAAGTGGTGCTATAACACCATGTAAAGTATTACTGAGGTTTCAAATATTATTTTAATGGTTAGAATAATCTATACAAAAATTAAAGATTACTACTTCTTTTACTTTCTGTACCAGATAGCCTATAGTCTATAGATATACTGTGTTAAACAAATGGGTGAATCTTGCAGATATACAATATTGTATATCATACATTTTTACATTACATTAATAAGTGTTTGGGAGGAAATGTGTTTGAAATGGCCATCTTAATTGTAAAAAATAAAATAAAAAATATAGATATATTTTTTAAAGGGACAGTTCAATCAAAAATGAAAATTCTCTCATCATTTACTCACCCTCATGCCGTCCCAGATGTGAATGACTTTTTTTTTTTTCGTCTTTTAGAAGAATATTTCACCTCTGTTGGTCCTTACAATGCAAGTGAATGGTGACCAGAACTTAAAATAAAATAAAAATCACATAAAGGCATCATAAAATTAATCCATAAATCTCCAGTGGTTAAATCCATGTCTTCAGAAGTGTTATGATAGGTGTGTGTGAGAAACAGATAAATATTTAATTCCTTTTTTACTGTAAATCTCCACTTTCACTGTCAAATTTGTTCTCATTTTGAATGTGAAAGTGAAAGTGAAGATTTATAGTAAAAGACTTAAATATTGACATGTTTGTCACACATACCTATCATGTTGCTTCTGAAGACATAGATTTAACCACTGGAGTCTGTATGGATTATTTTATGCCTATTTTATGTGATTTTTGGAGCTTCAAAGTTCTGGTCACCATTCACTCAAGTCATACACATTTTGGATGGCATTAGGGTGAGTAAATGATTAGAGAATTAATTTTTTTCTCCCCTTTTCTCCCCAATTTGGACTGCCCAATTCCCAAGAATCTCTGACAGTTGCCTCCGTGTCTGCGACCGTCAATCCGCGCATCTTATCACATGGCTTATTGAGCATGTTACCGCGGAGACGTAGTGTGTGTGGAGGTCCATGCTATTTTTACACGGCATCCATGCACAACACACCACGCGCCCCACTGAGAGCAAGAACCACATTATAGCGACTACGAAGAGGTTACTCCATGTGACTCTACCCACCCTACCAACTGGGCCAATTTGGTTGCATAGGAGACCAAACTGGAGTCACTCAGCACACCCTGGATTCGAATTTGTGACTTCAGGGGTGGTAGTCAGCGTCAATACTCACTGAGCTACCCAGGACCCCCCCAATTTGTAATCTTTTTTGATGAACTATCCATTTAAGCAAATTCATACTTATAGATTACCACCACTTTGAAATTTGACTATTTTCTATAGACTCTGTAGCTCACTGTTTGGTGTTTATTTAATCTGAATGCCCCTACTTGAGTGCCTATTAAATCTTGGGGTTAAACAAATGCTCTATACACTCAGCTGTAAGAAAACACTCCGCAGTTAAGCAAAGCATACATTACATTTACATGAAGTGTATGTGCTTGTCACTGTCATCAGAGGGCTGTGCTTTGGGGAGTGTGTGAAACGGAGGGTCAGTGCAGAGGGCAAAGCTCATAAACGGCCCTAAAAGGAGCCAAATAATGGGATCCCTCATGTGGAACGACTGTTGAAAAGCTTGCTTATGTAAATAAGACCACAATGTGGAAATCCATTATCAGGCTCATTTACATAAGGAGCTTCAAATGGGGTGTGCAGGACAACCCAATCTACGAGCCCCTGCCCCCCAACACACACACCGTCTCGCACCCTCAACACTAAAGGGAGGAATGGCCCAAAAACACACTCCAAACTTATACAGACTGACGCACAGGTCTCAGAGGATATCATAGATGTCATTGTTATCCGCACTCGTAGGCCAGCGTAAATTTCGACTCTGCGTCCTCCTCTGTTCTCCATATCACCCCTAACAGGCCGACACAGTATTAGCCAATCATCTTTGATAGATGAAGCATGGAAATTAGTGGCAGAGTTAAAGTGATAACCACAAGCACCGCTAAAATCCCATTATGGTAGACTTAATTGATGAGCTCATTAGGATCATTATTAGAGAAATTGATTTCAAATAGGCACTTAAATCCTGCCTGCTAAAAAGGTGGAGGGGAAACAGTCCACAATGCTCTCCCAATCCCTAAAATACATAATGGAGCAAATAATTTAATCGGCATTCTTTAATTAATAATTTGTGATGGCATAATGCGATGGCAGTAAGACGTAGCCACATAAGTCTTTAAAACATTTATGTATCAAATCAACCCTCTTGGCAACATTAATGAGTGCTCATTGTGTGCGCCCCTGTAATTTATTAATTAACCGTAATCTTAGGCATTCAATTACTCGTGTGCAATGGGTAATTTAGAGGTGTACAATGCACTTCTCGATTGTAGACTTAAAAGAGAGCTCTGCTTAATTACATTTTCAAATCCATTTTTAGTTTAAAGGATATCTATTCTAGAAATTTGAATCTGTTCATTTGCTTTTTTTTTGTCTTTTCTCTGCTTAGGATGCCTCAGATGTCAAACAGGATCCCATTTCCAAGTATAATTTAAGTTTTATTACACAGTTAAAGAGTGGACACTGTCCATAAATTGTTATTGAAGCTATTACATTGGCGTTTAGATCTTCATTTATTGTCTTAGTGACCTGAATATGTGATTCTTGTTTTAGTTTTCTTATAATGTCATTCAAACATTTCATTTCTCCCCATTGTATAATGACTGTGTTTATCACTGTAAAAAGTGGTCACATTATGTTGTTACCACAAGGAATCCATTTCTACTTGACCTAATTTCACTGGTGTAACCATTGAAGGTTTATGTATTCAAATTAATTAATAATTTAGACTTGAATAAAGCCGGGGTTCTGGGTAGCTCAGCGAGTATTGACGCTAACTACCACTCCTGTTGTCGCGAGTTTGAATCCAGGGCATGCTGAGTGACTCCAGCCAGGTCTCCTAAGCAACCAAATTGGCCCAGTTGCTAGGGAGGGTAGAGTCACTTGTGGTAACCTCCTCGTGGTCGCGATTAGTGGTTCTCGCTCTCAGTGCGGCGAGTTGTAAGTTGTGCATGGATCGCGGAGAGTAGCATGAGCCTCCACATGCTGTGAGTCTCCGCGGTGTCATGTGATAAGATGCGTGGATTGGCTGTCTCCAGAAGTGGAGGCAACTGAGACTTGTCCTCCACAACCCGGATTGAGGTGAGTAACCGCGCCACCACAAGGACCTACTAAGTAGTGGGAATTGGGCATTTCAAATTGGGAGAAAATGGGATCAAATAAAAATAAAAAGACTTGAATAAAACCAGTTAATTTAGATGTTAACACATAACGAAAATGTTACAGTGTATTACAGTAATATGGGATTGTGGTAGATTGACTTAACATATAAAAGTCAGGTTTAAAACAAGAAACTGACCTCCCTACCCTAAACCTTAAACCTAAACCAAATTGATAATGTTATTAAAGCATGTGTTAAATGAAAAACGCAATTGCTGAAGCGACCACGTCATTTTGTGGTGCTTCTTTAACACTTTTGACTCATGTGGCGACTCGTGTGCTCTTCAGGACTCGTACCCATGTCCTTTGCATCGCAAGTGTGATGAACAAGCTTATAAATGTAGTTGGTTATGTAATTAAAATGTTAAAATATATCGCCTTACAAGTCATGTGCTATAGTAAAAGTGTTTAGATGTCATGAGATAACCTTGTGTGAGGATCAGGGTGAAAAGTAAGTATTTATGAACTGATAATCTGCCTTTTTACTCTTGATTTGTGTGAAAGAGAATAAAAGTCATTGTTGTTGTCAACATGATTACATGGGAAGTCAGCACGTTGTTTTTCGAGAGGCATCACCCATCAGACAATTTTGCATTGGCTGAAGCATGTTTACCGTCCCTTGTGGCATGTCCGGAAGCACTTTACGCATGAGAGACCCAAGTGCAGATCCCGCTTTGTAACCAGTAAGTATTCGCATTCGCATACAGTGAGGAATGCGATTCGAGGTTGCAGTTTTCCTTCTGTCGGTACATTTTTACTCCACTGATGGTAAGTGTAGAGTGGAGGAAGGCCCGTCCCCAATCAGCCTGACGGGGACACATGAGGAACAAAGGTGGCCGGTGACGACAGTTTGAGAGAGAGAGTGAATGACAGGCAGCTGCTCTGTGTGTTTGTGTTTGCGTATTTTTTGTTCAGTTTATTATTAAAACTATTATTTATATTGTCAAGCCGGTTCTCGCCTCCTCCTTTCCACTGAACTGCTTTACATTGGAGCCGAAACCCGGGAAGGAGGAGGAATGCCCGTCGCGGAGTCCTCAACACTGCCGTCCACCCAGGGGAGCGCCGCTGCCATCCGCCGGGGGACGGAGTAGCCCGAACGCCTGGACGCGTGGATCGGCTGCCGTCCGCTAGGCGAATGGGGACTGGACTCCCCGACCGCCTGGAGCGATGGAGCCGCTGCCAGGGGCGGAGGAGTGTCCTGCCGCCCCCCAGAAAAGCGGAGGGGTCGAAAGAAGGCTGCCGTCCACTAGGGCAGGAGGGAAGCGACTCCTCAACCACCTGGAGCGGTAGGGCTGCTGCCAGGGGTGGAGGAGTGTCCTTGCGAGTCGCCGGGTCGTCACTTCACATCTCTCTTTTTGTGCCCCTCTGTGGACATTTAAACCGGAAGCGAAGGCAGAAAGGTGGTACCTGGCAAGGTACTCCGCCTTACAGGCTTACATGGTTGTGATTCGGGTAAGGGTAGGGTTAGGGCATCTGCTGCCTGTCATGAACAAACTGAGGCCCCTTTGAACAATGGCCGAATGGAGCTCATATATGCCCATGCGCCCAAAAACACTGCTTTGGTCACTTGGGGCAGTGTTGTGTGTTTCGGTAAGCATAGACCAGGAGTGCTCATTACATCGATTGTGATTAATCGAACAATTGCAAGACAACCACGGGTCAATCTTATTAATAGGTCAAAAGGGAAAGGGATATAAATTACACAAATAACCATAATCTTCAAGATCACGTTTAGTTTCCTTATTTTGGCTCCACAGCGCACGGATTTCCGAAGCGCAGGATGGCAGGGGAAGACTCATTCATATTTATGTAGAAAACGATACTTGATTGGATAGCATTAGGTTTATGGATGTGGTTGGGATTTTTTCCTGACCAATCAGGTATCGCTATCCTTATGAATATAAAGGACTCATCCCCTTGCCACCCTACATTTCGTAATTTCGCGCCACGCACGGTCTGATTGACAGTCAAAATGTTTAATGCAATAAAAATCTAGTTAATTAATTAAGATAATTAAGATTAATTAAATTACTTTCACCTCAAGCTTATATTCTAACACTGCAGTGAACTGTTCACCATGTTGCAAAAGGCTGTTTTTTTTTGTAAGCATCTTAGGCAACATCCGTTACAGTAACAGTAAACATACAAGGCAAGGCGGCCCCTCAGCGCACTAGAGCAGAAGTGGGAAAAAACAAGCGCTGAAACATTGAATGGTGCAGAACAATCTGCCGGTCCTGTGAGACACTGAAGAAACAGCGAGATGCGGTGCAGAAGTCGTGGACGTTCGTCCAGCGCCTGTTTACATAGGAAAACAATAAAAAAACAGAGCAGACTCACGCAAAAACACGTTTGGTGTGAACGGCCCCTTAATCTTCTGTTCGTGCATATCTGTGAGTGAGAGCGCATCCGAAACAAGTTTGGAAGGCCTATATATTTTAGTAGAAACCTGTACACAAAGTGCATTGACCCGACTTAAAAACTGACCCAAACCCGACAGACCTTTAGCGTGAACCGCTCTAAGGCCGCTGATAACAGCGTATTCACGCGTGTACCCAAAACAACGTGTAACTTCAGCGGTTTTTGCTGAGCTTTCCTACCGGAGCGGTGGCCCCTGATGTCCTGGGCCCCATGCAATTGCGTGGTGGTTAAAACAGCTACTGTGAGGTTGGTATGTTTTTGTAGCACCTCTAGTGTTTAATTCAGCAGGGATATGTACAATGATCCCACACCATTTTCAACTATTTTACAAAGTGCATCGCAGGTTCTTAGCCTTATTAAAACCACCTAAACTGTGTTTATCTGTGAAAGCATGTATTTATTGGATAATAACATTGGATTCAGTAGCATTTGTTTAGGTGTTCTAAGGGAATTTCTAGTTTTCTTTAACTGGTGCTTGCATTGGAAAATGAAGTACAATACAAAATCCCCCATTGAGGGGTATAATACAGACTGTTTGGCTCTAGTGGGACATGGCCCATTATCAAAGCTTCAGCTATTTTCAGTTCGGGACATCAAATCTTGTGTGGCTGTTCTTTAAGCCACAGGAAGTCCATCTTCAACTGTCCCCATCACTTGATTCAATATGTTTAAATTGGTTCCCCAGCGCATTGATATTTCAGCTATCCATATTGTGCTGCAAGTGAGGATTACACGTTTAGAGGGAACAGATCGTTCGCCGGCATAAAGGTGGTCTTAGCTTGGTGAGGCCCTTATCAGCTGCGCAAAGACTCTCATGCATTCAAAACGCTAAAATCCCATTTAATTGAATTTCTTTTTAAACACGGGCTTAGAGTGTTTTTGGCATTCAATTTGACTTGGCCTTTCGGGGTGCTTATATTCCTCCATCATAAAAGCGCCGGCCAAAAAAGGAACTTGCAAATACTTTATTTATCAAATTGCCTTTTTTTTGCACTGTCTACCCCTTCCATGTCAGTTATTATATCATTTCAATGAATACTTTCTGGAAAAGGGGTTATCGCCGAAAAATATATATATTTCTTTCAAGGACTGATTTAGTGTTTTTAAAAAACTCGCTGGTGGGAGGATATTTGGGAGACGTTACCATGCCGACAGGCAGCACATCAGGAAGGAGCAGTATAAGCGATGCTATCTCGCCGCTCTGATGTATTTAATGCATTGGCGTGTGGACAACCTCACGTGCTGAATGTATGGCCCTTACAAATGTAGAATGGGTCACAACACGGTGCAGATTGTGTCAGCCCAAGCAGTTTATTAAGCCACACGACACTATTCATTATCTATATCTCTCGTTCACGTGCTTCGGGGAGGAATATCATATTTTTGCCTCTAAAATAATAAAGAGCAATCTGAAGTGCTGGTCCTGCAGCTGGCCTACATTTGCATTAAGCAGCAGAAATCTACACTTACACTTCAAGTGCCAAGGTTTTGCTCACGATATGATTTATCATTCCATAAAAGGGTCAAAATAAAACAATAGTCCTTCAAAATACAGCTAGATGTATGATTTGTGTAAGATGAGACGTTTAAGAAGCAGCGAATTGGAGCTCTTAAAGCTGCAGCGTGTCATTTCTAAGCCCCTAGTGTCACCAAACGGAATTGCAAAAATATATATATTTATTTTTCATACTGCATATAATGGAGCCTCTTTGAAATAACATAGGAAAAACATAGTAATCACAACACTTACTGCAGAAGCTATAGTTTAACTATAGTTCAAAATATCCTTACTATTTTACTAGTAGCATCATGGTTAATTTGTGGTATAAGTATGGCTTTTAAAACCATGGTTTTGCCAAAAAAGTATGGTTACTACAGTCATGGTTACTAAACAATTACTAGGGATAAACCATGGTTAATTGTTTGCGAGGGAACCCCCAAATAATTGTGAGGACACTCAAAACAAGTTGCGAGTGAACACAAAACTCTTTAAAAAAAAAATGAAGGGGCTTCGTAGCATTCAAACCTGAGATCAGAGGAAGTCGTTTAATATCAAACAGCTTGAATATGTTCATGTAATTGAGACAAAACATTGATTATTGCCAAGCACAAAAGATGTCCCGGAGAAGAAAAGCAGTTTAGATGTGTCCCTCCCAATAAGTTGTTTATATAATTTTGCCTCCCTTCATTCTGAAAGTATTTGTCTTGCTGAGTGACTCGTTCTTTAATGAAACCCTTGACTGCTTTAGTGTGCTTTGATTTAAGCATGCTGTATGAGGCTATGATTCAAAAACTTGGATCTGCATCAGCACTGTTTGTTGTCTGAGTCTCTTCATGCACAGTTGCCCAAATGACACTTTAATGGCCCTTTGTAAGGGCTACTTATTTTGTATCTGTATCCAGTGGCTAATGATGATAAGGTGGGGGATTACAGGAAGGTTAGTGGGCAGGCAGACGCTGTGTCTTCAGTGGTCCTTGGGTTTACTATTTCATATTAAAGGTTTTCCCTTTTTATCCCATTACTTGCATTTGCCGTAGTGTGTTTGCATAACTATGCACACTCAATCTCCTTCTGCACGTTGAAGAACAGAGAGGGTCAATGAATGTGTGTTAGACACAGCGATGGGGGAAAATAATGCCTAGAGGCATTTATAAAGAAAATCAGTTAAACCTTTTAGATGTTAAAAGATTTATACTTTTTATGTTACTGAGTTGCTTTTTGGGATATTTTGGAAATATGGTCAGATGTTTAATTCAGGTTGAGTGGTGCACTATAGCCATAATATCTATTTTACTTGAAGTAATAGTCTAGTCATGTCTTATATTTTGTAAAGTTTTGTTTGTTTGTCAGTGTATTATTTTTTTAATTTGCTGTTTGTGTTAGCCCTAATTAGCCCTAATGACCCAAAATGCCATAGGAACCCAAAGGGATGCTTTTCATCAAAAGGCCACTGTATTTGATTTGATTCCAAACTCAATGTGTTGGATAATTTTGTGACTTAATTTAACGAGATAATTTACTCTAGCGGCAAATGGTTGCCCTTTGTGTAGAAATGTGCTGATTTGAATGGTAAGTTAAAGCTCACTGCTGAAACTCATGAAACTCATTTTACATCTGTGTATAAGTACGTATGTATGTGTGTGTGTGTGTGTGTGTGTGTGTGTGTGTATGTGTGTGCACGTGTGTGTGTGTGTGTGTTTGTGCACGTGTGTGCATATGTGTTTGTGTTTATGTGTATGTATTGTGTGTGTGTGTGTGTGTGTGTGTGTGTGTGTGTGTTTTTTGTGTATGTATTGTGTATGTGTGTGCGTGCGTGTGTGTGTGTGTATTGTGTACATGTATGTATATGTGTGTGTGTGTGTGTGTGTGTGTGTGTGTGTGTGTGTGTGTGTGGGCAGGTTTGGGTAGTTTACGAGGACATTTTCTTTAGGTTACAAACTGGTAATTACAAGAGTATTATGCTATAAATGTGGTTTACATGGGCACGTGTGTATGTGTGTGTGTGCACGTGTGTGTTTGTGTGTGCATGTATATGTGTATGTATTGTGTGTGTGTGTGTGTGTGTGTGTATATGTATTGTGTGTGTGTGTGTGTGTGTGTGTGTGCACGTGTGTTTGTATGTATTGTGTATATGTATGTATGTGTGTGTGTGTGTAAATATGTGTGTGTGTGTGTGTGTGTGTGTGTGTGTGTGTGTGTGTATGTGGGCAGGTTTCTGTAGTTTGAGGACATTTTTCTTTAGGTTACAAACTGGTAATTACAAGGGTATTATGCTATAAATGTGGTTTATGAGGGCATTTCTAGTGTCCCCATAATTCAAATTGCTTAAAAAACTAAACTATGCTTTTTGTGAGGGTTAGGTTTAGGGTTAGGATTAGGAGATAGAATCTGTAGTTCATACAGTATAAAATCATTATGTCTATAAAGAGTCCTTATAAGGATAGCTGCACCAACATGTGTTCGTGTTTATACATGTTTATACTCAGGGCCACCGCTGGCCAAATTGATGCCCTATGCAGAGTTTCAGGTGGGGTGGTGGGGTCGCGTGATATGGGCGTGAAGCGATCATCTGTGTTCTGCAACTGCTTTCAGGTCCTTGAATAACATATAACGTGTGAGTAAGGGCAGCCGGTGGACTTTCTGGTGCCCTCCTAGTGTAAGATGGTGCCCCCCTAGGGAGATGGTACCCTACGCAGACTGTAGTCTGCTTATTGGGAGAAGCGGTACTGTTTATACTTCATTATGGGGAGCAAATGTCCATCCCAACAACATTACTCAACCAATGACATTAGTTGGGGGCGGGGCTAATTTTTTTGTTTGATCAACTGCAGATTAGGGGTGTATTCAGAAAGCTGTTTTGAAAGCATCGCCAATTTTTGCAATTCCATTCAGAGGTGCTAGTGTCTCAGAAATTAAATACATCAGCTTTAAATATTACACAATTCAATTCGATGGTAATTTGTCATGAAATTGAAATCAGAAAACTTAAAAATAGGTGTTAAAATCCATCAACAAGAATTAAATCTGTTGGGAGATCCATGTTTATGAGTAGTTTCCATATACTCAAAGGGCGAGTAAGACAACGTTTTTTGGAATCTATTAAAAAACTGTGATTTTTTTTTTTTTTTTTTGTGCAATTTTATCCACTGAATTAGCTTTAAATCAGTAAAAAGGTTAAGTGCAGCTGAATTCAAGGACATGAGACCTTTCAGCTGAATTTTGCAGGCCTTTCCGATGTCATGCCCGAATCACACAGCTTCATGTGAGCTGTAGCCCAAGACATTCTCCCATTGATATACACCAGAGCTTCTATTCAGCCTCAGGTCACTGCCTGACTGAACTGACCACATGCCGTACACATGGCGGTAGATGCTCGACACTGGAGCCAAGTGGCCATTTCATCAGAGCTTAATGCAGTCACTCACCTCTGGAGAGCGAAGCTCCAAAGTCCATGAATTATTACAATCCCAGTCAATCTTGGCATGCTGGCAGTGGGCCCTGGAGTGTGAAGCCTTAGTCTGCTGTTTAAGTTACCATGGAAGATGAAATAGTTACAGCGCCACCATGTCCTGGCCCGGCGCTCTCTTATCGGCCTCCACGTGTATCTTCTATCTTTAGAGAGTGTTTACTTTTTTTACTCGCTATCAACATGGTATAAATGGAAAAAAGGAATCTCATTTCTCTTACTTTGGCAAGGCTTTTCTCAGCATTATAGAAGAGGTGCCACGAGCGGGTGGCACTGAGCCATACACACAACAGGAGAAAATGCAGGGCTATTTCAGTGGCTGATACCAGCTGAGAAACAATTTACAAAATGATGATCTTATGATCAAAAATATTTTTGACTCCTTCCAAGGTTGCATCTGATCATTATTTCAACAAAACAGCGCAATGTTCAATGAATATTTCATCCCTTAGGCAACAAGTACAGGTGCCAAATATTAACTTTTTCTCGATATTCTTTTGTGCAAAAAATTATTCGGTATATTTATGCCAACTGTAGACACTTTATATTAAAGACAGTCTCTTTGTCTGACCAATAGCATATGGGCCGAATGTTCAGGAAACCTGTGAGAAAACTGTCATTATCTTTGAAAATATTACTGATTTACTGATCTTAAATGCTTGAAGATCATTTTAATCTGAATTATTGGAAATGTACACTTTGGACTTTTTCAGACAAAAAAAATACAGTATATATATATGTGTGTATATATGTGTGTGTATATATATATATATATATATATGTGTGTATATATGTGTGTATATATATATATATATATATATATATATATGTGTGTATATATGTGTGTATATATATATATATATATATATATGTGTGTATATATATATATATATATATATATATATATATATATATATATATATATATATATATAGAGAGAGAGAGAGAGAGAGAGAGAAATTTTGCCAGTCCCGACTCAAATCAATGTACTATATAATGTTTATATACACACACATTGGACTTTTTAAGATAGGCAGAACAAAATGTAATAATATATATATACAGTGGTGGCCAAAAATATTGTTACCCTTGGATGAGCAAAGAAGGCTGTGAAAAAATCTCCATTGTTTATCCTTTTGATCTTTCATTCAAAAACTTCACAAAAATCCAATCTTAAATTGTAAAACGATTGAAAGAGAGGAAATATCGCATTATTAAATAAATATTTTTCTCCAAAACACTTTGGCGAAAATTATTGGCACACCTAGAAATGTTTACGAGTAAAGTATATCTGAAGTATATTCCCATTCATATTTTACATTTTTAGTGCACCTGTGTGGTGACTAGGAACATGAAATTGTTCAGTCGTGACAGGGGTATAAATATGAGGTACACACAGGCCAAAGTCTCTTAATCAGCAATCGCAATGGGTTAGACTAAAGAATATACTCAATACAAAATGGGAAGTGGCTATAAGAAAATAGCCAAAGCATTGAAAATGCCCAATGTCCACCATCAGGGCAATAATTAACAAGTTCTAATCAACTGGAGATCTTATGAATCGGCCTGGAAAAGGACGTGTTTCTATATTGTCTTCATGTACAGTGAGGAGGATGGTTCAAGTGGCCAAAGAATATCCAAGGATCACAGCTGGAGATTTACAGAAATTAGTTGGGTATTGGGGTCAGAAAGTAAAAAAAAATAAAAAAAATATATATATATATTATTTATTTATTTATTTTTTGGGGTGGATTTCAAGAAAAAAAAAGCCTTTGCTTTCATCCAACAACAAACTCAAGCATCTTCAGTTTGCCAGCCACTACTGGAACTTCAAATGCAACCGGTTCTATGGAACAAAAAAACAGCTTTTTGGCAGTAACACCAGAGATGGGTTTTGACACACACACACGGACATGGAAAAATACCCAATGCCCACGGTTAAATGTGGTGCTGGATCTTTAATGTTGTGGGCTGTTTTTCTGCCAGAGGTCCTGGACATCTTGCTTGGATACATGGCATCATGGACTCTATCATATACCAACAGACAAAAAAATCAAAACCTGGCTGCCTCTGCCAGAAAGCTAACAATGGACCCTGGTTGGATCTTCCAGCAGGACAATGATCCAAAACAAACATCAAAATCAACACAAACATGGTTCACTGTCCACAAAATCAAGTTTCTGCCTTCCCAGCCCCCTTACCTGAACCCCATAGAAAGAGGCGAGTCCACCAACATGGACCTCTGAATTGAAAGGATCTGGAGAGATTCTGTATGGAGGAATGGTCTCAGATCCCTCGTCAGGTGTTCTCCAACCTCATTAGGCATTATAAGAGAAGACTCAGAACTGTTATCTTGGCAAAGGGAGGCTGCAAAAGGTATTGAATAAAAGGGTGCCAATAATTATGTCCAATGCGGTTTGGAGAAAAATATTTATTTAATAATTAGATATTTCCCCTGTTTCAATTGTTTTACGTCAGTCAAAGGTTAGTTGAACAATTGAAACAGCATATTTTTTTTCACTCATATTTGCCATGGGTGCCAACTGTATATATACATTTTTTGACAAAACTGATACAAATTAATGAGTTTTTTTTAAATGTATTTCACTCTAAATGGCTGAATACACATTGAGAAAAAAAAAAAAAAAAAAAAAATATATATATATATATATATATATATAAAATAACCTTTTTACAAACCTATTACAAGTAGGTTTACATATCAAACACAACACACAGTGGTTTAGATGTGTCGGCATTGAACATGTGAATTGCATCCGATCTTATCGTTTTGAAAAACATATCAGAATTGGGTGCAGTTGAACAAAGCCACTGTCTCTCCATCCTTGATTTTCAGTTCCCAAACTACCTGCTAAACTGACCAACCTATATTGTACCAGCATTACAGAAGTGTTTGTTTGCAAATACGTGCATATGAATTCAATGCACATTGTATGCGTCTTAAAAATGATGCACAGTACCGCATGCTGGCACACACACACAAACACACATACAAATAAAAAAAATAATTTTCATCTCTGCACTGATATTCTTCATGTAGAGAATAATCTCAAATTGGATCTGCACTGTGATTTTTTTTGTAATTATCTGTGAGGCTTGGTCCTTTTGAGCAAAATAATTCTGAAGTTATGAAGCAGAAATAATGACCCTCATAGCTGCTGAGCTTCTATATCTCTGTGTGGTTTTAACGTTATCTCTTCCTGTAAGTGCCTGCTCCTTCCTGATCTTCAGCCAGAAAGTACTGAAAGTTTGCTATTAATCTGCTGTCCACAGCACAGATGTATTGCTCTAGAAACATATTTACATAGGAACTTTAGACACGTGTGATCAAGGAAAAAGTATGATTGTGTGCACATTATTTATCATTAATTATTCACATAAGATATATTTCTATCATTATGTTTACAGTTTATTTATTAGTGGTGTTTGCTAAGGCAAGCATTACTATTACCATTGCTCATAATTAGAATGAAGTATTTTAACAAACCCCTAACCCTAAGTAATAAACTTCAGCATATAATTCATCCCGTTTGTGCTACAGATGTGAATGATACCTCAAATCGTGTTAAGGAGATGTGCTGTTCTAAGTGATCAGACTTTAACTGCATATTTTTCCATGCAATATACACTGCATGCCCAATTATTAGGCAATTTTTATTCCTCTGGATTCATTTTATTGTTGAACAAACACAATGCTCTCAGTCAATCCAAAATGTTATTGAACCTCAAACCTGAATGTTTAACAAAGAAAAAGTGAGTTTTGTCTTTCTCAGGGGAATATATTAGTGTGCACAATTATTAGGCAACTAAATTACAAAAATAATTTCTCCCAACTCAAGTGTTTATTCTCACATTTTGGAGTAGGTGCAACAAATAAGTAACACAAAATGACAATTGAATAAAAAGTTTGGCCTTTCAAAAATATTCGGTGACCAATATAGCCACCCTTCTTTTCAATAACTGTCAGTTTCTTGATCTGCAGCAACCGCAGCCTCCCAAATGCTGTTCAAAGAGGTGTATTGTCTTCCCTCACTGTAAATCTCACATTTGAGAAGGTTCAACAACTTCTCAGTAGGATATAAGTCAGGTGAGGAAGGGGGCCAAGTCATTATTTGGGCATCTTTGAGGCCCTTGATGGCTAGTACTTGGATGCAAGTGATGGAGCATTGTCCTGCATAAAGATGCCTTCTTCCTGTACCACTGCTTGAAGAAAGCACTTTCCGGAAACTGGAAGTAGGTTTGAGAGTTGAGTTTCAGTTCATCTTCAACTTGAAAAGGTCCAACTACCTCATTCTTAATGATAGCAGCCCATACCAGTACCCCTCCTTCACCTTGCTGGCACCTTACTCGAAGTGGTGCCCATGTCCATTAGTGATCCAGCCACAGGCCCATCCATCTGGTCCATGAAGAGTCACTTGCATTTCATCTGTCCATAAAACCTGTCTTCAGGTATTTCTTTGCCCAATCTTGATGCTTCAACTTGTGAATATATTCAGTGGTGGTCGTGTTTCAGCCTTCATGACCATGGCCATGTCCCTGAGCACTTGGCACCTTGTACTTCCGGACACTCCAGGTTGGTTGCAGTTCTGGAATATGGTGGGATTGGAGGATAATGGGTTCCTGGTAGCTTCACGTTTAATTCTTCTCAAGACTTTTGCAGTTAATTTGCGTCTTCTCTATGCATTTTTTGCCCCCAGTTGACTATTCACAACAAAACGTTTGATTGTCCGTTGGTCACGCTGGCTCAATAGTTTAGCTATTTAAAGGGTTTTGCATCCGTCTGAAAGGCATTTTACAATTTGTTACTTTTCAGTGTCAGTTAAATCCATTTTTTGACCCAAGGTAATGAAGCTGCCTAATAATTATGAACACCTTGATATGAGGTGTTAGTCACTTTCACCATAACCTCCCTCATTACATAAATACACACCACCTGAAAATGATTGAATCCAATAAGCATTCAAGTTTATCTGGTTTGGAGTTGGAAAATGTGCATGGAAATAATGATAAGATCAGAATACTCACTTGCCTAATAATTGGGCACGCAGCGTAATTGAATAGTGATTGACATGTAAAGATTTCATTGTCTAAGTGTTTCTTTTGCTCTGGGTTACTAGCAGGATACGAACACTAGAGTATTCAGCGACTGCTATCTGGTCCTTGAATAACGTATACTGTAACGTGCAAGGAATGGCTGTCGGTGACATTTTTGGTGCCCCCCTATGTGGTTGGTGCCCTAAGCAGAATGTGTAATCTCCGTATAGAGAGTGGCGGTCCTGGTTACATGTGAGAGAAGCGAGTGTAGTGCTAAAATGAATCCTGCCTGCTACAGGAATATTCACATCACATTAAGTAGTAGTAAATCTAACCGGAGGGCACTTTAGCAGCTTTAGTGCTTTCATAAAAAGAGCAAAGGTGCAAAATTGATTCATTGATCAACTGTTTTATGAGGGGGTGACTGCAATTTCAGAGGACTTCCACACACCGTCAGATAAATATACTAAAGCTTATACACCACTATTACACTTTAACTGTTTAGGAAATTGTTTTATCTCTCACCTAATAAATGTCGCAGGAAGTCACTTGCCGCTTATTCTCAATAATAGTGTATTTTTGGACTCGATATGTGAATAAAGGTACATTTCTAGTTTCACCATTATTTATACGTCAGACCCTGGATGAATAATAAAAACTAGCTTCATACCATGTGACCCTCATTTGGTTTTCAACCATTGGATATGGGAAATGGAGTCCCATGGATGGAGTCCCATATATCTGGGATTCAACCATATTGGGCCTTGAAAATGATTAGTTAAAGGCACTCCAACTTTGGAAAAACAGCACACACAATTTAGTTTTTCCTATATTTGACTCACATCTTTGGTATATAATGCAACCGTGAGAGCTGAAGTTAACTGATTTTAGTAATAGACCTACCTATATTTGTGTAAAAGTAACATAATGATGCTGCCACTTTCTAAGGGTATTTTTTAACCGTAATTTTGCTCCAAAATCATAGTCATTTTGAACACTGTCATGTTGATATTCCTCTACAAAATAATGGATTACTCGGTAAATATTGATCCATGGTATTTCATATTTTGGCCCCCCTCCCACCTCACATTTTTTGGTGCTTGACTGTTCAAAACTTGCTTTGTTTTTAGCGCTACACAACGCACGTTCTCGTGCGAACATGAGCAAATGTGATCTACTGTAGCTTCCCTCATAGCAATCATGGATGCGCAACAAAAGTCAAAATACTCACTGCAAAATGACTTAAATTGTGTTGTTTTTCATCATATGCCTTCAGAAGACTTGGAATATGAAAGATGAGTCAGATGGACTACTTTTATAATACTTTTGGGAACTTTTTTAAGCTTTAAAGACCTCACTTCCATGTGGTATTAAGACATGTTTTTGGTGATACGATCACACGTGGTCAGCTCTAAATACAGGTCTAAACAGGGTCTAAAAATTTTTGTGATCAGATCACAAAAACAACATACGAAGGTTTGTCAAAATCGCATGTGACCACATCACATTTGAGGTGTAAATGCTAATCTGTCCTATTTGTGTCCCGGACAGCATTGAAGCACCACCCCTCACCTATCAATCAACTGTTGCACTACACAAAGAGTTTAAACCTTGCTGGATACGAGCAGCTTTAAGAGGGAAAAAAAATCCGATCTGAAAATTTTAAAAAGCGGAAGTGCAGGAACTTCACAGATCTGCAGTGTGTCTGGTATCAACATGTAGGGACACAGATGAGAAGCACAAACACCTGAAGCTCCTTTAATAGAGGTAATCCACCCTAATAAATGATAATTCTGCTCGAAATGTTGCATTTGTGCTTAGATCAAATTTCGGCTGCACATGAGAGAAACAGCGCAGCATTTTATATTTTGTGCTTTTTTTCTCTTGTCTGACTTTTTGCGGTTTATTATGCAGTAGCACACTAACACAGTGATCAATGCATGACGTCATGAATTTAGAGTCCCTCACTTTGAAATCAGATCACAAGTGGTCACATGAGATGCATTTAATGGCAATTTTCCACTGCACATAAGGGTTCGACTCGACTCTACTCGCTTTACTTTTCTGAGCTTGCTTTTCCACTGCAGTTTAGTGCCACCTCAATGTGGGTGGGATTATAGGATGATCGTTATAGTTGCGCCACCTCTACTTCCGTGATATCGTCTTAAACGTGACACAAAACAATAAACAATAACACGACCGCTAGCTGTTAGCTACTAGCTCATTGTGCTGCATAAAGCAGTTGTTGCATGGTGATATTACACAAGTGTAACAGGTAATTGGCCTGGTTGTTTTAGAAGCTTCCAGAAGCTGGTCAGCTAAATAAAGTGAAGCTTTCAAGCAGAGTATAGAGTTAAAGTAACAAAACCTGCCATCCTCCATCGTGGAGTCCAGCCATGGCTGAGTCCAGGGCACTCTCCCTCCAATTGCTCTCCGGTCTAGATAGCGTCCATTTGGTTGAACCACTTCCACTTTTCCTTGATGGTTCTGTAGTCACTTAAGTTTAATTTTTAACTTTTCCCTACACTGTTGGTAGGTCTGGTGATAGCCTTGTGCAGCTAACAGCTGAGACACTTCCTGAAAGACTTTTTCGTTTCACGTCGTTTCGTCTGTCGCTAACGAGAGGAACGTCTGCACCTCGTTTATTGACCACATCGTGGTTTTGCGCACAGCCATTTCTTTTTACAATCGAAAGTCACGTGAACAAATGATGCTGCTATCACTGTTTATAACTTTAAAACTAGCGGGTTGATGTCCTGTGTCGCAAATCCAGTGACGCTGGTAGTGACGATTCTCCCTGACAATCAGTGATCTGCATGGTTTTGAAGTCACATTTAGTACCGGCTCGGCTCGCTAGGAACCTAGACCGAGGTGGTACTAAAAAAACTTACCATGTACTATCCACCATGGAAAACCCCCAAAAAGCGAGCAGAGTCGAGTTGAGTTGGACCGTGCATTGTAAAAGCCCCATAAGTTACCAGGTACAAACAGTGATGTTTACTTGTGTAAAATTACCATGCAAAACTGCTTTATGCAGCACAATGAGCTAGTAGCTAACAGCTAGCGGTCGTGACCACATATGATTGGCTCACCCTTAATACTAGGTGTAAATGAGGTCAATGTGAGGCACTGTCCACTGCCATCATATTGAAAACTCACCTTTTGTGTTTGCATAAGAAAGAAAGCCATACGGGCTATGGGACAACATGAGCGTGAGTTAATTATGACAGTGTTTTCTTTTTTAGGTGAACTAATCCTTTAAACAGTACTTTGTGTTGAAAAAGTCTATAGCCTGCCCTGCATATGACCCATTCCTCTGTTAAACTCTACTGCAATAATCACACTTTAATCACCTCTTCTGTTTAGCATATATACAAAACAAATTTGTATTAAAGTTAATATAAAATCAATACACTCACAGAAAACTCTGCTTATCAGCAAGACCTTCACCTATAGGATTTTTGGGCAAACAGTTGAAAAGGCCAGATTTTCCCCTTAAATGTTAGAGACACTTGGCTGATAAAACCATTAATAGTTCACTTAGCCTATTCAGCTCGATTTGATATTTTCACTCACTATAACATTAGAGTGCATTATCATTAAAAGCTATTTAGCCTCCCATTATTGCTAGAATTGCTTTTGATGATGTAGCATGTCGTGGATTACAGTGAAAGAGAGACTACTTGAGAATAAAATTACATACAGTATGTAATATTGTCATATATTGTACGTGTATTATATGTGGCTTTAGCCAATACATCAGCATCAGCCAATCAGAAGCCAATATCGACCAATATAATATTAATCATACAATTCTGTGTGTTTAATAAATCCTTATTTTAAAAGTTCGAATTTTGTCTATGCTGAAGTCATAACAGTTCATGATTTGACCATTTGTATTTTTAACAGTCTTATTGAGCCTTTTTGGTCCATCCATTGGTTCTTGGATAACATTTTCTCTAACTTTATGAAAATATTAATTGTTCATTGTTTCCTTGCCTAAAGGCCTAAGTGTCTTGGCTCTTATAGAAATGTTAAAATGAGCTACGAGCAGCATCCTGGACTTTCAAGTGCTCCTTTAAACCAATCGCGCCTTCAAATGATCCGTGATATCTGCAGCTTTATGCCTGGTGTGTACCCGGCCTTCTTATCTCCATATAGGTTCTCGGTCAATAAGCAATTAGCATTTTATGACAAACTGCTCGCCAACATCAAGGGAGGTTGGCAGGTTGCCATCACAGATGATTTTTATAGAGAGGATTCAAGTCATGTCTGGGCGACAGAAGTCAATGTTTATTACCATGGCAATTACATGCCCTCTAAATGTCCATAAAAAATAATTTAACATGAGATAGGCAATTAGGCTGATGTTTACTCACTAACAAAGAAGGCTAAAGAATGAATGCAAACAGCAGAAAGCATGTGTTTTACTAGGATTACTCAGATTGTACCCAGGCATTTACACTTCCTGTGTGGTTTTGAATGGTTGGCTTTGTAATAATGTTGTTTTTAGAGTCTTTGCAATACAATGTGTGTAGTTGAAACACTTTTGGAAAGTTGACACGTGCTCTGGGGTGACATGCTATACTCCATCTAAAACTATTTTAACCCATGTGTTGTGTTCGTTTATGCTAACACCTTTTGTGTTCCCGGTCAAAAATGACCGGTCCACTTATATTGTTCATAAATCTCTCATATTGCATGTATTATCCCAAGCTATTGCATTTGATCTTTTTGTCAACTTCTTTTTAGTAATTATGAATGTTTTGTACTTCTTTTTTGAACATATTTGAAAAATATATTTTTTATTGATAGAAGGATTCACTGAACTGAACTCATACCAGGCTAGTGGGGGCACACCCTGAAAATTAATAATAAAAATAATAAAAAATAACTATGTAATAAATTAATAACCACTTGCTTGATCTAAACACAATAGCCTACAATCTGTACTTTACAATGCATATAGCTTATCCAACCAATTCTTAAATAATGCTTTTTAATTGGTTGACAAATTAGAACCGTTTCATCTCATAATGTGCTTATTTGTTATCACAACAAATATTTTCAGAGTTGGTAAAAACATAAAAAAGATGAGATATTATTTCATATTATGCCATATTTTATATATTGATGGAAAGTTCCTAATTAGTAAAATGTCAAACTTCAAACTGGCCAAAACTGCAGTGAGTATTTGTGTATGAAATTCCCACTGACACACTTAAATGTAATAAACAAGAGTGCCTTTTTGTCACATTTTTCCTTGTTACTTCCAGAAACATACATATAACATAGACAAGAACATATCATAATTTACCGCAGACAATCCAGATTCAAACGAGCCCAAACACAACATAATGTGATTTTGAAATATTCCTCAAAGTATGTACATGAAAAGACAATGCTTAATAGGGTGGTGTGTGCATGTGTGTGTGCGTGTGTGTGTGTGTGTGTGTGTGTGCGTGTGTGTGTGCGTGTGTGTGTGTGCATGTGTGTGCGTGCGTGCGTGTGTGTGTGTGTGCGTGCGTGTATGTCCGAGGACATTGTGTGTGCAAACACACATCCGCATATTTGCTCATATAAAGGACTGGAATGCTCCAGAACACTTAATATTTCTGTATTTTGTAGTCTTTATCCATTCATTTACCATGGCTGGTCACTTTAGACTGTGAACACCACAGGTGTAACAAAGTAAAATAAAACCAATTAAACTTTATGAAAATGATCTAAAAAAAATTCCACTGCACATACAAAAAAAATGTGTGTTCAGAAACCCAACTGGTTGAACTAAACTACAGTTTTCAGTACTCAATAATAGGGTTAAACAACATATTGTATCCTATTCATTGAGAAATTACATGGAGTACTTGTACTTTTAGAAATGAAAGTGAAAAACGAAGCAATGGTGTCCTAAGCCTAAAATATACATTTTACCATACACATTTAGATAAAGTTTAACCTATATTTTGTCAAAGGCCTTTTTTTAGCATTAGCTATGCATTTATGTTTAATAGCCAAGAATTGATTAATCAAAGCAAGACTAATATAAAAAGATTGAATCACATTTTTGCTCATTATAGTTTCTATTTTAGAGTCTATCATTGTTTTACAGGTATGTTGTTTATATCCCTCTTTAAATGAACCCACATTTCAACAACACTTCCAGTATGTCAGGGTCCGAAAGTCTGGAACCACTAGAAAATATTGCTTCTATTTTGCAAAAATGTTTATATTAAAAACAATTTATATTATTTCCATAATGATAATATACATGGATTTGAGAACTACTTATTATTGGGTATGTCCCCTCTTTTGCTTTAAATGACAGCATGCACTCGAGCTTTCATGAACTCCACATTTTTGTGCAAAACCTGATGATCCGTGTTATCCATGTTATCCATGATTTGAGAACGTTCCAAAGAGCACCATTCAGTGGAAGCAAAGAAATTGGACTCCCCTTTTAACAACGGAATTAACATTTCCAATGTCACAAATGTTCTTACAATTGATTAGCGACCTTAAAGTACCGTGGAATCTTTAATATTGATTTTGCATCCTAAAATATCCTTGTTTTAAATTGTTCAAACTCCTAAAACTTGCTCTTTATTTCCAGGTTTAATTTAAAAAAAAGGACAGATTTTCAATGTGGTGTCAGATGTTTGGGCCCCGTTGTATATGATAGGGATGCTGTATAAAAGTCGTTTTGCTAGTTTTGTTTAACCAAAGGTTTCACCGGCCTCAAGCAGTACTGTTCGGAGATTACGAGCCAGCTTATTTTCTCTCTCCAGGCCGTAGCTTTGAGACCAGCCCACCCAGCTGCTAAATAGCAGACTGACAGCAAAGGAATAATTCACAAGTGGAGCTAATCAAAGGTGAAAAGGGAGAATCAGTAAACGTCGTATCCTTTTGCCACTTTCATCAATCCGGCTAACTGAATTTGAGCTAAAGCTGAGCAAATTTTACGGGGAAGGAAATTAATATGTAACACATCTGAGGTCTGGCCAGAGCTGGCGGAATTGGAAAAGTCTGCATTATATCAGAGGGCAGATTATTGGAAAGACAATTGGGGTCGTCGGTGTAATCAGAAAACAGTGAGGTGTGTCTATCGTATGATGGCACTGTGACCTAGCAGACTCACGGCAAAGGAAATTTTTTCTCGCTGTTTTCGATTCAATCACTCAGGCCATCCGCCCTGCTGCGCGAATCTGTTGGCCTCCACACATGACGGTATCAATTCAATTACCCTGAAAATGGATACATATTCAGGGTCTAAGAGAGAGCCGCAGACGGCTGCGTGCGCGAGGGAAGGGAAGACAAAGAAACACACATTTACCCCCGTAATAAGTTTCATTTGGAGTCGGTTTGAAAACAATTCGCCTGTGCATTTGTCCCTGTCAGATCATATTATCCGCAAATGAAGTTTACAAAATATCAATTCAATTTCTATAACCGAAGCCTGTAGCAAAACACACAGGGGTCTGAATGACCATATCATAACATCTGAGGGGCCCCTGGTGGCTTTCAAATATTTTCAGTCTGAGGCAATCAAAACTAGAGCGGCTCATGCTAATCCGTTCAATTTCATCCTTTAAACCGGCCCTTTCCCCCCATAAACACAGAGACACCTATATACCTCTGAAGACCAGGGGGAAGGCTGACCAGGGATGTCCTTGCAAGAATTCTGGAATTGTTTTGTGATCTACTTTTTTGTCATTTTGGGTTTGTGTATGCCCTTTTGATCTTTATTTATCTATACCTCTCACTATTCATTTTCTCATTAGGTTTGACTATGATATTTGGTTGAATTACCACATTTTGGTGTTCTACTTGTTTTACAATTTCAAAACGCTCAATAATTATGATTTGACACACAATAAATCAAATGAACAAACATCTGATTGCGCAAATAGATTTTTGGTAAACAAAACTGTTCACTTGCTATGTGTAATTGATGCAAAATTAGCATTTTTTTTAATCAACATCAAGATTTTAGGTTAAAATGTACTTTAATATATGTGTATATTCTGAGTGCTGAATATACTGAATAGACTGGTCACTATTTCTTTTTCACCATTTTAATCAGCCTTATTGCCTTCACTAGTATTAAATGGTCCTGCAGTGTGGCAAATGCATTTTTAAAGTTTAAAATTTAAAACAATTAGCAAAATTGTTTTAAAAATGCTATTTAAAATAGCTTAAATAGAGAGGGCATGTCAACTTTGCACAAGTATTTCATGTCAGCTGTGTTGCATTCAATTACACTGATAACATTTACATAATCCACTAAATAGCTTGTGGAAACATAAAGCTATAATTAAAATTAGATTAATAAATCAAACATTTTCTTGGCAGATTTCACAGTTCAGGCTAGTCAGTAAATGGTATTTACACAGTGCTTTTGATATGAGAGCACATGCTCTCCCTGGGCGGTATATTATTAGTTATTTGGAGTGTGATGGGTTGCATTATCTTTCCATTACTTGTTTTTAGCATTAAACACACTCCCACTTGGCCAGAGAGTCGCTAATGTGCAAATTAAAGATGTGAAGTTTCCTTGATACGTCTCAGTGGGAAACAGAGAGTGTTGCCGCCTTTTACTGATGTCAAAATGAGCCGCCACGTTATGAAATTATTCACAGATGCAGCCTGTAATTACCGCCGTCTCAGTCGCACGCTCTGTCAGTGCACAAATGCCTGTATGGAGTGTCTAAAAATGCTGTTTAACAAATCCATTTGAAAACGCTTACCTTTTAAAACAGTGCGATTGTTCCAGTCACTCGTGATCAGGCACTGCTGAGCGTTCATCTATTAGAACTCTAACAAACAGCTCTACAGAGCAGCAGTGTGGAAATGTGTAATTGGAAAAATATCAAGTTATCGACATGGATGTAACATTTTTATTGATTTTTTTGGAAGCTCTCTTTGCCTTCTGCCGAAGGCCTTTTGCTTATATCATTAACAACGCCCTTCTGCAAGCATTGTTTGGAGTGGTTAACTAAGATTAGCACTACTAACTTAAATGTATTTTTAAGTAGTACAAAAGTGGCTCAGCTGTTTTCAAAACCAGTAACAAGCTACTTTTTACAAGGAGTAGCGACAAAGCGTGACATATTACATTGCAACAAGCCTATGTTACCGCTCCTTTTTTGACCCGCTCAGAGCGGGATTCGAACCGTCATCTCCGTCATGGGAGGCAGGCGTGCTAACGAGGAGGCCAAATGCTACAGCATAAAGTGTCAGTCGCTAGTGCATCTCTTGAGGCCAGGTGAGTGAGGCTTACACATTATGCACTGCTATCACGTACTAGTATGCTCACATTACACTCACCCCCTAAAACCTCAGTCCCATCCGGGTCACGGCACCACTGTAACCGGTCCTTCTTGAAACGTTCAGAGCGGGATTTGAACCAGCGTGTCCATTATGGGAAGGGAGTGAGGTTTACACATACCGCATAGCTATTACGTACTAGCTTGCTCCCGTTACACTCACCCCCCAAAACCTCACTCCCATCCGGGTCATGGCACCACTGTAAACTGTCCTTCTTGATGCGCGCAGAACAGGATTCAAACCGGTAACGAGGAGGCTTAAGGCCGAGTATGGCTGCTGCGTTGCGAGCTCCGATACAACACTGCAGTTTATTGTTTGTTTTGTTTACAGTTTTTTGTTTTTTTTTGTTTTTCTTGGATGTTGTCTGCCTTATTGTATATAACAGACAAACGCTTTTGGACATTGGTTCTACAATTACACACCGAAAACTGGACTTCAAATTCCTCAATGCCGACCCGCTGTTTACAAACACGCCAGCGGAGCCCTTTGTCTGGTCTGCCCGGCCGCGGAAACGCAGAAGGAAAAGGGGAAAAAGAGCCGGACGTAGCGCAAATAGACCCCCGCTACCCAGTATACTACTGGCAAATGTTCAGTCTCTGGACAACAAGCTCTGAGAGCGCGGATCTCTTTCCAACGAGACACAAGGGATTGCTGTGTTATCTGCCTTACAGAAACCTGGCTGGCTGCGGAGATTCCAGACTCGGCCATCGAACCCGCTGGTTTCTCCGTGCACCGAGCGGACAGAGCGAAAGACCTCTCGGGTAAAAGCAGAGGTGGAGGTGTATGTTTTATGATCAACAAATCATGGTGTGATCAAAGGAACGTACATTTTATCAAGTCTTTCTGCTCTCCTGATCTGGAATATCTCATGCTTCTGTGTCGACCATTCTGGCTACCGAGGGAATTCACAGCGGGCATTATTACAGCGGTGTACATCCCCCCACAAACCGACACAGACCGGGCACCCAAGGAACTGTATGGGAGCATAAGTGTGCAGGAAACTGTGCACCCTGAGGCCGCGTTCATTGTTACCGGGGACTTTAACAAAGCCAATTTTAAAACAATCGCTCCAAAATACCACCAACATATCAGCTTCAACACACGAGGGGACCGGGTTTTGGATCATTGCTATTCTCCTTTCTGCTACAAATCCCTCCCCCCACCCACCATTTGGTAAATCAGACCACTCTTCTGAAACGGGACAACAACACCGCCCTTGTGGAGAGAGCAATCGCGGCCGACGCTACAGAGGTTAGTTCACTCTCCGTCTCTGTTGCGGATGTAACCCGATCCTTCTGATGGGTGAACATCCGTAAAGCCGCGGGTCCAGGCGGCATTCTGGGCCACGTCATCAGAGCGTGCGCGAACCAACTGACTGGTGTTTTTACAGAAATTTTCAACCTGTCCCTGTCTGTAGTCCCCATATGCTTCAAAACGTCCACCATTGTGCCTGTACCGAAGCAATCAAAAATCACCTGCTTAAATGACTGGCGTCCTGTTGCCCTCACCCCCATCATCAGCAAATGCTTTGAGAGGCTAATCAGAGATTACATCTGCTCTGTTCTGCCCACCTCTTTGGACCCATTGCAGTTTGCCTACCGTAACAACCGCTCCACTGATGATGCTATTGCATCTACAATACACACTGCTCTATCCCACCTGGAAAAAAGGAACACATATGTGAGAATGCTGTTTGTAGACTACAGCTCAGCATTTAACACCATAGTGCCCTCCAAGCTTGATTTGAAACTCCGGGCTCTGGGCTTAAACAGCTCGCTGTGCAGCTGGATCCTGGATTTCCTGTCAGGCAGACGTCAGGTGGTTAGAATGGGCAGCAACATCTCCTCATCACTGACCCTCAACACTGGAGCCCCGCAGGGCTGTGTTCTCAGCCCACTCCTGTATTCCCTTTACACACATGACTGTGTGGCGACACATAGCTCCAATGCCATCATTAAGTTTGCTGACGATACGACGGTTGTAGGTCTGATCACTGACAATGATGAAACAGCCTACAGAGAGGAGGTGCACACTCTGACGCGCTGGTGTCAGGAGCACAACCTCTCCCTCAACGTCAGTAAAACCAAGGAGCTTGTGTTGGACTTCAGGAAGAAAGACAGAGAACACAGCCCCATCACCATTAATGGAGCACCGGTGGAGAGAGTCAGCAGTTTCAAGTTCCTTGGTGTCCACATTACTGAGGAACTCACATGGTCCGTCCACACTGAGGCCGTTGTGAAGAAGGCTCACCAGCGCCTCTTCTTCCTGAGATGGCCGAGGAAGTTTGGAATGAACCAACACATCCTCACACGGTTCTACACCAGCACTGTAGAGAGCATCCTGACTGGCTGCATCACCGCCTGGTACGGCAATAGCACCGCCCACAACCGCAAAGACCTGCAAAGGGTGGTGCGAACTGCCAGAAACATCATCGGAGGTGAGCTTCCCTCCCTCCAGGATATATATAACAGACGGTGTGTGAAGAAAGCTCGGAGGATTATCAAAGACTCCAGCCACCCGAGTCATGGGCTGCTCTCACTGCTTCCATCAGGCAGGCGGTATCGCAGCATCAGGACCCGCACCAGCCGACTACATGACAGCTTCTTCCCCCAAGCAATCAAACTTTTGAACACTTGATCTCTCATGATCAATAATTACCACTGCACTAATCTATAATCTATAATCTATTATCTCACACTCACTGCAAAAAATGATTTTCTAGACAAGTATTCTTGTCTTGTTTTCCTGTTAAATTATTTAAACTTTCTTAAAACATGATTTATTTACTTGTCAAGCAAAATGGGATAAGATATTAAGCCTTGTTTTAAGATAAATCTGACTAAATTTAGTGAACTTTAGACTCAAAACAAGAAAAAAAAAATCTGCCAATTGGGTAAGCAAAATAAACTTAATTTAAAGAGAAAACAAGTTTATTTTGTTTCCCCATTGGCAGATTTTTGTTCTTATATGTTTATTGTAATTGGTATATGTCTCGTCACTGACTGCTATGTTGCTCGGAACTGCACACAAGACTTTCACCTACTGTTGCACTCGTGTACATGGTAGTGTGACAATAAAGTGATTTGATTTGATAAAGGCTACAAAGTGTCAGTCACTAGTGTGTCTCTTGAGGCCAGGGGAGTGAGGCTTACCCATACCTCACAGCTATCACCTAGCTCCCGTTACACTTAGTCAAAAAATAAATCTAAGATGCCCGACAAGCAAGTGAAATGTTTTTTAAAATATACCCATTTTTCATTAAATTGAACATAATAGATAAAAATGGTCCAGTCGACATTTTTTTCCCTAAAATTTGTATGTGTTTTGGAATTTAATGCTTCAGGCCACATCCACACTTATATGTTTTTGTTTGAAAATAATTTACATAATTTTGGGAAACATTAATGTTAGGAAACTGAAAACTGAGTTTTCAAAAAATATTGGTTTTAGGCCTTAGTATCACAATGTTAGCTTAGCAACGTGCTAACATGAAACTCAGCTCAAGATTTGAGTCTCAAACGCTATTTAAATGCTACACAGAGTGTAGAGCATATGTTCAGCCATATGTATAGCTTTCCAAATCAGTCACTTACGAGGTTCCATGATGATTAGGTCGCTGATTTAAAAGGCAATTGTCTATATAGGCAGTAGACAGCAAGTCTCACTAGGATTTGTAACAGAGCCTTTGAGTGCCGAGTCTTGAGTAATTTCAAGAACTGAGAATGCATGCGATATTAGACCAATGGATGCATTTACTACTTTTCACAGCTTGGCTTCCAGCTGGTTAGTGATTATTGGCAATCTTGTAAAATTAGTGTCAGCATGTATATCCAAAAAGACAACTCTGCAGTTGTTTTAAAGTAGTAAGTCTGACTGTGCTGTAAGACTTCCTGAATTTCTGCCAAATAAGAAGAGGGTAAATTTGACCCGAGAAGCATTTGCATGTTAAGTGCGGTCAATCTGAATTGATCAGAGCCAAATTAAATGCAGTGGGTTTCAATATTTTCCCTGTTCGCACATTAGCCTCTCACCAGCAACTTATGGATGTATTGAATTCAGATTAGTAACCTAAGCATAGACTTAGACAAAGAGGAACTTATCTTTAATTAAAATCATGGAATGGGACCTTAAGTCCTATTCTGAAGGTTCTGTTGGGTTTGAATATTTAGAAGGCCATGGGTTTATGCTTTTGATGCCTCTATAGTAGTCTAAAGGGACAGGATAGTGATGCATCATCAAAGAAACTTGTTCTTTCAAGACGTCTGCAATACATAACATTCAACATGTTGGCCACTGATTGGCTGCTGTTGTAACAGGGTCACGGGGCACCACGAATAAAACAATGCTAAATGCTAATATATAAATGGCACAATATGCTTATTCAAATTTAAAAGCGAGAAAATGCTTCCCATATCTTTTTTTTTTTTTAATTGTCAAAGGCTGTACATCCAATCACACTCTTTAGTGTTTTGGTACAGATTCATCTAGTCAACACAAACAGGTTGCATGACATGCCCTCATCCTATACAATTCCAATGTTAATAAATGTACCAAGGACAGTTTTGTTTACGTTCTACAAGGTACTCATAATTTTGAGTAGTTAAACTACAGTCAAGCTACTCTTTCAAAAAAGTATTTAGCTGCACGATACAAGATATAACTTGTAATTGAACCATAGTATTTGAAGTAAAACCATAGTAACCACAAAATTAACCATTGCTACTGCATTCATGGTTACTACAAAATGACTGTAGTAAAACTATGGTTTCTAAATGGATACTAAAGTATTCCTGTAGAATACAATGCTTTATGTTTTTCATATGGGTTGTAGAAATAGGGTGACAACTTTAATTTGAATATACATTTAATATATAATAATAAAACTAGAAAAATGATATAGTGATAAACAGTGGCATTTAACTAAATAATTAGTTAAAAAAGAAGGCAAAGTCTTCAAGTCTATTACTTAAGTGAACTAGTTCATTTGTATATGAACTGTCCCAAAGAATCAGAGTTTCCAAGGCTAAAAATAAGGGACTCATTTATTTTCATCTTTATTTTAAGATTTGGTTTTCCCAGCACTGCATATGAGAGAGAGAGAGAGAGGGAGGATTGAACACTGGTGGGTCACCACATGATGTCCAGTTAAGAACCACTGCTTTAGATCAATTTGACCATTTTTTAAAATGGGATTACGACATTCTGAAAATTGTCTTTTAGCATTTGGTCCACCCAAATGCTACATGATTAGACTTGCCTCATCACTCTGTTATGTCGTCACAAGTTCAACTTTTGCTGCCTTTCACTCTGACATATGATTTCAAATTGACCCAGATGAACACAACACAACACCATCCATCCATCGACAACCGCTTATCCTGTACAGGGTCGCGGGGGGCTGGAGCCTATCCCAGCTAACATTGGGCGAAAGGCGGGGTACACCCTGGACAGGTCGCCAGTCCATCTTAGGGCCACACATATACAAACAACCACATCCACACCTAGGCAATTTTTTTGGGAGACATCAATTAACCTAGCCTGCATGTCTTTGGATGGTGGGAGGAAGCCGGAGCACCCGGAGAGAACCCACGCAGACACGGGGAGAACATGCAAACTCCACACAGAAAGGCCGGGGCAACCGGGGTTTGAACCCACAACCTTCTTGCTGTGAGGCGACAGTGCTAACCGCTGCTGCACCACCACCGCCAATACTTATTGACATACGTCTTATAGATGTATTGCAGATGAGCAAACAACATTAAAAATGTGTTCCAAATGTAAACACGCATCAAATAGACGTCTGGGTGATTTACTGTAGAGGTACGTGTGCTATCAGGTACAGCTAATTTTGATTGGCCTTCAATGGAGAAAAATGCTATTTGTGCCTATTATAGTGTAATTACAGCATCTACAAGCAGGGGCTAACTCCCTATACTAACGAACCAAACCTTGACTCAGCGCCCTTAGAGAACACATTGGCCAATTTTAAATGCAAAAGCATTCACCAGTATTCACTATTTTCTCATCAGATTCCTTAATAAAGGCCTTTTGGATCAGCCAGTCCACAGCGTCCCTTCACTCTGCCAGAAATCGCCCTTGAACCTCTTCAACAAATTACAACTAAGGGGCAACATGGCTAAATGTGTTTAAGATTGTTTCAGTGCGGTAAAGTGCCGTATTGGCGTGTCTGTAAATAGGATAATTTCTGAAATTTAGCCTCATTGAGCTTCCATTGCCTTCCATGATTTATTGACAAGTGGGCATTGGCTCCCGCTCAGGATAATTGGAGAAGCCATCTCATTAGATGGGGAGAGTTTGGGATCTCAAGCAAATCTCAGGTGAGAAGATAATTATGAGAGCCACTGCCACTGCCACGTGAAGTGCATCGTAGACATGCCGGGAGAGTTTCCCAAGAGTCGCCTCTTCCTTTCCCAGCCGCCAACGCTTCAGGGGAGAGCGATCAGAGGTGGTTGATTTCTGACAAGTAATTAACAATGTCAATGGAATGGGGAGATGGAATTTAATTAATTATCAATTATTTCATCAACACGTGATGATCTCAAATCCAGTTGTAGAGGAAAGGTTAATTGCTTGCCATTGCGTAACATCAAAGCGGCAACTGTTGGACGTGGCTTGTTTTAACCGTTAGCCAGATTATTAATTAACAATGTAATTGTGATTCTTGTGGCATGAAATGTTGAAATATTAGCTTTACTTTAATGCCAGCCATAAGTTTAAATGCTCATTTGTGGTTCGGTTTTTGAAACACTAAACCTGATGCTTACAACAATTATATAAACAACAAGTAGGTTGTTTTCCATGGAAAAAGTAGAACAACTCCTGTACACCAGGGATGGGGTTATATCATGGAATTAGTCATTTTATATCAATAATCAATTGATAAATCAATAAAAAGGGGTTTAAATATTAACTAACCATATTGTAATGCCTATTTTTGAATGATCCACTCTTTATAAATGAAAACTTATATCATTTTCTCTTTAATTAGAACCTTGAGAAACATATTCAAAGTTAAAAAAATTCAATAAATCAATTTGGTTTTAAATCAACCTTACCATGATGCTAGATTTCACATTGTCACATTTCAGTCGAATGTTGTTGACAGGTATTATTATTATTATAAACTTTCCTTAAGTCAACATATTCTCAGCATGTAACAAAAAAAACCCCCAAAAAACAGAAACACTTAATGATTACGTCATCTCTATAGAGAATATTTGAATATCTGAAGGCAAACATAGCCGGTTTGTTTCCGAATATCTAACATCATTCAAATTTGATAACGGGTGATGATGTATAGTTTAACCCTTTAAGCTCTGAAGGTGTTTTTATAGATTTCCTGTTTCAGTGGCATACCCAAAATTAAAGGTTTATAACTCGAAAAAAAACAAAAAAACAAAGTGTTTGGTATCATTGTAAAGAGCACTTTTCAGTTTTTTTTAATAATATAGATTATGATGCATTCTGAGACTCTCAACCTAAGAAACTGGTGGAGAAAAAAACTGAGCCAAAAATTTACTTTTTTCTTATTTTTCTTGTTTGACACACTGATCAGCCACAACATTAAAATCACCTGCCTAATATTGTGTATGTCCCCCATGTGCCGCCAAAACTCAGAATAGCATACTGCAATGCTATTCTTCTCACCACAATTGTACAGAGCGGTTATCCGAGTTATTGTAGACTTTGTCAGTTTGAATCAGTCTGGCCATTCTCTGCTGATCTCTCTCATCAACAAGACGTTTCCATCTGCAGAACTGCCGCTCACTGGATGATTTTTGGCACCATTCGGAGTAAATTCTAGAGACTGTTGTGTGTGAAAATCCCAGGATATCAGCAGTTACAGAAATACTCAAACCAGCCCATCTGGCACCAAGATGCACCCCATTGCACCTCACGTAAGTTTTGTGGTTTGTGCCACAATATAGAGAGAAACCGGATTGGCATGAGTGATCCTGCTCCACACTCTCCTGTCTCTGGACTTGCGCGCACTTGCATTCTCCAGAGATAGTGGGCATGAAAATCACGTGAAACACAGCTGTGCATGTCAGATGGAAAGCATATTTACAACACTTGATGAATGTCTCTGAGTTTGCTTCAGCAGCCCGAAATTTCTCTAAGACGGCCACCAAGAAATTGTCTGTGCCTGAAAAATCCTGTTCTTGAGTTCTCTCAGTCTCACATGTAGCTGCTCCATCTTTCTTCTCTATGTCTCCGACAAAATTTGTACCACGTATGTGTAACTTGAATAGAATGAGTTGCACATTTCTTGACACGTTGTGGCGATTTTGCATTATTTTTTATTTTTCATATTGTAACGAAAAACGTGACCAACCAGGTGTGCAAGGAATGTTTATAAAAAAAAATGTATTGGTGTTGTTTTTCCCAAAAAGTCTAAACCCTGTGGCTCTGTCATTCTATCAAAATATTGCTATGTTTGTTTGAGTATCCCAACCAGCTAACCAATGACGTGATTTGGGGGCGGGACAATCTGTTTTGATTGACCAGTGTCAGAAGGGGTAGTTTTCTCCAAACTTTGTTTGAAAACAATCATTATTTTTGCAATTCCGTTTGGTGCCGCTAGTGCCACAGAAATTACACACTTCACTTTTAACTTTATTTTTCAATATTTTATTATCTTATAGTCCAAGCACAAGCTTCATGGTGCTTTATATTTGCATTAGCGCAGCCATTAAGCGCCTCCAGTAACTGGCTCCACAAACTGCTTGTGAAAAAGCTGAACTATGTAATGGCTATTGCATTAAATGCAGATATAAAAATGGCTAAAGTTAATTAGCCTTTACCATTTTCCCTGCTTGCAGATTGGGAATGTAGGTGGTAATCTAGCGAAGAAGGAGAGGTGAGACCCCACATTCATTCCACAGTCATGGTAAATTCATACCCCATACAACTACAGCACATCAACAGCGTGAAGTGTGAGCTGTCGGACAAGCAATTCGCTTTATCTCTCACAGCTGGTATGAGAGGCACGGAGGCTAAAAATAACTAATTAGAGGAATTACTGGGAAGTTGGATGTGTCGTGGAATCAGCAGCCTTTTAATGTAAAAATAAATTTGATCAATAATGAGGAGACTTGAAAATCCAGCCCTCTTAACATTAACAATTACTGTGATTAACAATGATACTCACAACTCATTTTTCATTACAGAGAAGACGAGATAAGCTTGTTTATATAGACTTGCTTTTCAACCAATGAGTAATTTATCATGGCAGAGCCCATGAAAGCACATAACAGCCCACAGCAATTAAAATCTTCCCTGTGACCTTGTGACAACCAAGGACCTGAGAGTCCAGAGGAAAGGGGGGGATTTTTGCCCCATGCTCAGATGGACTTATATGTTTTTCAACTTGAAATTTCAAACGGTAAATCTTTTGTATTTAATTAGCAAACATACAGAATATAACATTCTTAAATAGTGACATAATTGACATTTGACCTGTGAAGAACATTTCTAGGACATGTTTCACTCTAAAATCAAAAGGAAATAAGACATTTATATTTTGCTTAAAGAAAATGTAGGCCTAATTACTATTATTATTGTTATTATTATTTTATATTTCCCCAACAATAATGATTACTATAACTTCTAGTATATGAAAAAATGTGTTAAATTTTTTTTAAATCATTGTATTATACAGTAGTTTTGTACCAGTAGCGGCTGCTGGTCTTTCATAGAGGGGAAGCTCATTTTCGGCCTACATTATAAACTTGTCCATTTATTTAAAAGTCAATTCTGCCCTACGTTCCTTTTCGAGAAAATGATTGCAATGATATCAAGAAATACGTTGCAGCAGTTTGTCTTTCGACTACACTTGAGAAATCCGCGATGGGACTGAGCGCGAATAGCTTCAGCGACTTCTTATAGTACAGATTCGCTGTCAGTCAAAAGGAGATGCAGTCTTTCGACAGATCCTCCAATCATTACGCGGAAGCCCGGAGTCCGGGCCAGCCCACTCCTCACTCACCCCCAGAGACGCTGAGCGTCCGTGGGCGGGACATAATTGCAGCATTTATCCAATGACCGTCTAGTTTCGGAGCACTGAAAAAAACTGTTCAAAGCAGCCCCATTGAAGTCAATGGACGCTCGGCTTCAACAGGAAAATGCGCTGTGGCACTACGGGAATGTATGAGAATGAAATCGAGTCAGCCGACCTGCTATATGTAGCTGATTCTGAACGAACTCCTTTTCGAGATGAACATGTTCTAACGCATTTTTAGCCAATAAATTGTTTACACAATAGTACATATTTGACCATTATTTTTTTTGACATTATAGGGGAAGCCAAGCTTCCCTTGCAGTCTTAAAGAAATCCCCACTGTTTTGTACTGTTTTACAGTAAAAAATACTCTTATGTAAAAATGTATTACAGTAAATTTGAGAGACTGGTGTTGGGCCACCTGAAGGACATCACTGGACCCTTTTTAGATCCCCTTCAATTTGCTTATCGAGCAAACAAGTCTGTGGATGACGCAGTAAACATGGGATTGCATCATGTCCTGCAACACTTCCCTTCTCTATATACACAACATCACTGGGACCGATCATTCAGTCACATGGTTTCTCTTACCACTGCTATGCTGATGATACGCAACTCTACTTGTCTTTCCAGCCCAACGACACCACAGTGACAAGCAAGGATCCTTTATGTGGACTTCTGTTTGGCTTTCAACACCATCATCCCAGCTGTTCTCTGGACAAATTTAAACAAACTCTCTGTTACCACGTCTATCTGTCAGTGGATTACCAGCTTTCTGACAGATAGGCAGCAGCTAGTGAGAATGGGGAAATTCACCTCCAGCATCTGTACAATCAGCACTGGTGCCCCCCAGGGATGTGAGCTCTCCCCACTACTCTTCTCCCTATACACCAATGACTGCACCAACATGGACCCCTCTGTCAAGCTTCTAAATTTCACAGATGACACTACTGTCATCGGCCTCATCCAAGATGATGATGAGTCTGCATAAAGAAGGGAGGTTGAACAGCTGGCTGTCTGGTGCAATCAAAACAACCAGGAGCTGAACATGCTCAAAACAGTGGAGGTGTTAGTGGACTTTAGGAGGAACACCCCAATATTGACCCCCCCTTACCATTCTAAACAGCACTGTGGCAGCAGTGGAGTCATTCAGGTACCTGGGCCCTACAATCTTACAGGACATGAAGTGGGAGACACACATTGACTCCATTGTGAAAAAGGCCCAGCAGCGGTTGTACTTCCTTCGCCATTTGAGGAAGTTCATCCTGCCACAGGTGCTGCTGTTACAGTTCTACTCAGCAGTCAATGAGTCTGTCCTCTGCACTTCAATAACTGTCTGATTTGGTACAAAGGACAGTCCGGACTGCTGAGAGAATTATTGGTTGCCCCCTGCCCACCCTTCAAGAACTGTACACTTCCAGAATGAGGAAAAGGGCTGTAAAAATCACTCTGGACCCCGCTCACACAGCCCACTAACTTTTTAAATTGTTGCCTTCTGGCCGGCACTACAGAGCACAGAGCACCAGAACCATCAGGCACAAGAACAGTTTTTTCCCTCAGGCTATCTATCTCCACTCCTGCCATTACATTCTTGCACTGTCTGTATATAACAGATTTGTATTTGTACATACGTATAAATATATATATATATATATATATATATATATATATATATATATATATATATATATATATTGTCTTATTGTGTATTTCTATATATACTTATATTTATATAAATTATTACCTCTGTCTTTTGTAGTGTTTGTGCACTGGAAGCTTGTCAACAAGACAAATTCCTTGTATGTGTCAGCATACTTGGCAGTTAAGCTCATTCTGATTGTGATTCTGATAAAAATCTGAATAATGGAAATTACAAAACAACAACAACAACAAAAAACCTTCACGCACTCATTACAGTAAAGTAAAGGGGGATGGAGGGTGGATAAATGTGCTTAATTGTCATGAAAATAATGTCACAATGCACAAAAACTTAATGGTCTTTAAAAGACTTTACTTTCTTTTTAAAATATATATATATATATATATATATATATATATATATATATATATATATATATATATATATATATATATATAAAACAAATTTCATCACATTTTATAATACCCGGATGTGAGATTCACCCATCTTTTATAAGGATACACCATCATTTTTAGTGATTCCTAATCCTAATATTTGTTATTTTTAGAACCATTAAGATTTTAAAGTTTTTCTTTTTTTTTCCTTTTTTTATTGCATTATTTTAATGACAATCAAAAACATTTCCCCCAATAATTATCATACTGTAAAAAAAAATATATATATATTTGTCATGTAACTTTAAAAAAAATGCTTCGTGTGGTTTGATTAGTTAATCAAAGTCAAAATTCAAGTCAACTGAATGTGGTTTGATTCAAGTCAAAATATTAGTTGACATCTAAATGAACCTGAATACATTGTTGCACCAACAAAAGTAATTATTAAGGGTTAGATCCAGTAGAAATAGATATTTAAGGTTGCATCTATTACCAGTACATTTTTACAGTGCATTACTGTAATCCAAAAAAGCTAGTTTCATTATTGTAATGCAAAATAATTAATATCTATATAAGTAATAATATTTATATGTATTTATACAACCCCAATTCCAAAAATGGGACTGTATGGAAAATGCTAATAAAAACATAAAGGAGCGATTTGTAAATTATATTCACCCTTTGCTATATTGAAAACACTAAAACTAAATATATATATGATGTTTTACCTTGAGAATTTCATTGTTTGTTTTTTATGTACAGAAATTTCAAATCAGATGATTGAAACACGCTCCAAAAAAGTTGAGCAGGGGCGATTAAGACTAATAACAATTTGATGAGTTAAAATAACAAGCCAATGTGAAACAGCAGGTGTTAAACAGGTGAGGCAGTTACCGTATACTGTATCAGGAGCCTCCAAAAACAGCCTAGTCCTTCAAGTGCAAGGATCTTTCCAGACTTGTCAATTTGCCAACAGATAATCCAGCACTTTGAGAACAATGTTCCCCAAAGACAAATTGGAAGGATTTGGGGCATTTCACCCTCTACAGTGCACAATATAGTTAAACGATTCAAGGAATCTGGTCAAATATCGGTGCGTAAAGGGCAAGACGAAAACCACTTCTGAATGCACGTGATCTCTGATCCCTCAGACGTCACTGTTTTAAAAAACACCATTCATCTGTAGTGGATATCATGAACATGGGCTTGGGATTACTTTAGTAAACCTTTGTTAGTCAACACCACTCATCGCTGCATCCACAGATGCAAGTTAAGACTTTATTATGCAAAGCAGAAGCCATACATCAACACTGACCAGAAGCACTGCCGACTTCTCTGGGCTCGCTCTCATCTTGGATAGTATGTAGAAGAGTGGAACAGTTTTTTGGTCCGATGAGTCCACATTTCAAATCGTTTTTGAAAAACACAGCCATTGTGTTCTCTGTGCCAAAGAGTAAAAGGACCTTCCAAGCTGTTATTAGTGTCAGGTCCAAAAGCCAGTGTCTGTATGGGTCATCCAGTGGTGTGTCAGTGCCCATGGCATGGGTAACTCGATTATCTGTGAGGGCACCATTAATGCTGACGGATATGTACACATTTTTTCTGCCATCCAGCACCGTCTTTTCCAGGGACATCCCGGCATTTTCAGCAGGACAACTTCAAACCCAATACTGGCCAAATAAGCAGAGAGTGCAGGTGCTAGATTGGCCTACCTGCAGTCCTGACCATCTCCAATTGAGAATATTTGGTGCATTATGAAGCGCACAATATGGCAATGAAGACCCCGCACAATTGTGCAGCTGAAGATCTGCTTGACGGATGAATGGGGGAAAATTCCACTTTTTAAACTTAAACTTGTTTCTTCAGTGCCTAAATGCTTAAGAAGTGTTATTAGAAGAAATGGTGATGTTTCACAGTGGTAAACACTCGACTGTCCCAACTTTTTTGGAGTGTGTTGCAATCATCTTATTTGAAATGACTGTACATTTTAAAAACAAAAAAAAACAATGAAATTCACAAGAAAAGCATAATATAATGTTTGTTGTAGTGCTTTCAATATAACAAAGGGTGAACATAATTGACAAATCACTCCTTTTTGGAATTGGGGTTGTACATCATGAAGGTATTTGTTGTTTTATGTAAATGTAAAAATCATTGTACTACAATAAGAAGAATCTAATGAGAGTCACCATAGAAAACAATGGAATTACAAAAAAGCCAAAAGTAAAACATCATGCATGGGCTCATTACGATATAATAATGTGGTCGGGGTGCTAAAATTCTAATTAAAAATAATGTTGCAATGCAAAACTCTTAAATGCAAAATAAAAAAATCACTTTTTTTTCATATTTTCAAATGTGAGCCAGACTTTGATTTGTAGTGATACCTGATCCTAATCCATTAAGGTTTTTTTCTCTTTAGATATATACAGAATATACTCTTGGAAAGAGTCTATACGCTCACCCTTAATTCGAAACCCTGTGTTACAGAGTTAAACATGAAATGTCATCCTAATAGAGTTCCTTTACAACCATTCATTTCACTCTGTCGAGCCGGGCTGGATCTAGAAAAGGTTATCTTGCCTGCAGAATAGGTTCAATTTTAACTCCATAAGACGGACTTTGGAGAAAATGAATCTTAAGAGATTTGCTCAGCTCTCTTGTTCACAAAGTCATCTCTGAAGACAGAAGACTTTGGGTCTCTGTGCACTGTCTGGATGACTGACCAGCGTTATCCAGTTAGTGATGCTGCTGCTGCGGACCGAGTCGTCTGAAGTCAAAATCACTGTGCAAGGGAACTGTAAAGCTAAAGCTATTTTACACTGTAACAACTGATTTAGTTTGGCCTGCTTTGTGCTCAGCCACTACAACAGTCATTATTTACCATGCCACAAAAAGGACCCTTTATCTGTATTGCCACCGACTCACCCAAAGTGTTTCACATAGTTTGGCGCACATTTGAAAAGAGTCGTGCAGTCATGACCATCACAATACCGTGGCTACGTGTAACGTCAAGGTTGAACCTTTTGATGTGGATCACTGAAGCATGGGTTCTTTAAGATCAGTGATTGCTAATGAATGTTTGGGCCAAATGACGATTGACTTTTGACATGTAAATATAAAAAATGAAAAGCTACCGTTTTATATTCCAACAATTAGAAATAAATAATGTCTTAACAACTCCAACCCCGGGCAAAAAGACTACCCTTAAAAGACTATTTGAGATTCCATTATAGACAGTCGGCACTGGAAAGTAATGAGCCATAAAATTTCATTCAGAAATGATATTACCAAAAATGATGGAATGATACCAGGGCACAAAGAGGCTTCACGTCCAGTGCTCATCTTTACATTGGGCTCAGTGTACTTCTATTGATCCTCTAGAATCACTTAATATTGCCAAGGATAACACTTCCCGCTTGGTCTCTTTCCCCTCCCACTTAGAGGCTACAGAGCTCAGGTACTTACAGAGCTGAATTGACCAATGTGTTTCCATGTAATTACAGGGATTTCCTTATCTCCCTCTATTTGCTGAAGCTATTCCGCTGAAGAAAGGCCGCTGCTAATGCTGGACCCTTCTCATATCTAATTTACATTGGCCGCTAATCCCAGCTCCATCTTGGTGTTGAGATAATAACATTAGCTCTCACTGGCTCACTGTGTGCTGCTTATCAGAAAAGGCTTCATTTTATAGGCCCACCTAATAACAGCTTTGGGATGATGATGAGTTTGCGGACTATTTTTTTATATGTGCGGGAGATGTCGAAATGCATATGAAATGTATTGCAAAGTGGGCAATTAATTTCAACTTACTCTAGTTTAAAGGGATAGTTCACCCAAAATGAAAATTCTGTTATTTATTCACTCTCATGTTGTTCCAAACCGAATACAAAAGTGGCAGAATGACAGCCTGGTCAACAATGGACAAAATACGCAATGAAAGTCAATGGTGACTGAGGCTCTCAGTTAAAAATATAGCTTTTGTATTATCCATTACTAATCACTTTTCTGATCACTTCAAGTATAAAATATAAGCACAGTGATTGGCCGATGTTTATCTTCTTAATGTGGCCAAATATTGGCCGATGTTGATCTATCACTAGTTAACTACTGTCAAAACCCCCCAAAATTCCAGTCTCAGTTTCATTACATATATTAATGACTGACTATTAGCAAAATTTTCTTATTTTTTAATAATTTTTTACCTTATTTAAAAGAAGTTGTCATTTTCTGATACTTAAATTTTTTCCCATGTAAAAGATAGAAACACTACTTCCATTTCTGGCGATCTTTAAATTAAGTAATGTTCTTTAAATTTGCTTTAAATTTGCTATGCATCTCTAATGGGCCATTCACACCGATCGCTAATAAAAGCAGTGACACATATAGCAAAACGCAGGTGTCTTGAGAGACATTTCTTTCATGACACAGTCTAAAAAACAGCAAGACACAGTGCAACATCTTTAAGGGTCCATTTATACCAAACGCATTCTTATGCTAAACAAACCCGGATGCAGTGTCACGAGACTTGTGGAATTCCTTCGCCTTTAGCAAAGAGATTAGCTGTAATTTGGATTCTGAAAACTGATAATATATTTGCTTGTATTACCCCCCCCCCCCCCCCACACACACACACACACATTCTTGTGCAAAACCATACTTAGATGTGCAATATATAACTTGATTCTTTTCACATTAACTGTGATTGGTTATAGTCAAGTGGTTTTTATATTGGTTATATTTATATCTATTTATACTTGCTTATTTACTGGAGTCATTATGTTTGTGTTGTTCTGGATCTGTGTTTAATGTGAGCAGTGTTTGGCACAGAAATTTCCCTATGGTATTAATAAAGTTTTACCTCACCTTACCTTACCTTATATAGCACAAAGCATGTGTCTTGAGATGCATTTTTTACAGCGTCTAAAAAAGTGACACTCCGGCGCAAGACTGAAAAAAAAAATTATACTTTCCAAAACTTTCAGATTTTTCCTTATAATAAATACATTTTTTACTTCCATTTAGATCTTTAATTAAGTAATACAGGCTATCCATCTATAAGTGGCCGTTCACACTGAGCGGGTTCTTTTGCTAAAAAAAATACAAATAAAAAAAATCTAGACTAAATTGACATATTTGTGCAAGACATTGAAAAACACATGGTGCAACACTATGGACAACAATGTCCGTCTAGCGCATATTTACAGGAAGGAAAGGAAAACTGAAATTGTAGGAAAACAATGTAAAACAGCATGGACTGATGCAGTGTACGCTGCTGAAAATTGTAACTTTTTTCAGTTGCTTTGTAAGAATCACACAGAATTAGTTTTACTAATGCAGTTTTTAAATAATAAACAAAATTCACTAATCTTATTCCTTTTTCCACAGCAGTATTCTACAGTATTTTAAGAGGAGCGAGGAGAGCTCAGTTGCGCTGTAATGATGGGTTCGTGGGGAGTACTATTCATTTCTGTATTGCACTGGAGCGTGGGCAGCGGGGGAAAGCTGACCCCTGAAAATTACATAGATGCAGTGGGGGCCGCTATCATCATGCAGCCGGAGACCAGCTCCTCTTATCAGTAGAGTGGGCTCGTTTGTTATTTCTGGGAGAGATATACCACCTCACTTGCCTTTAGTCCAGTGCTAATGAAAGCGCTTCTCCTGGACCACTTCAGATTAATACACCTCTTTACATTGAAGACATGTATATCATTTCATAATTGAATTCTAAGTTGTTGTGTTCATTGAGAGATACACCTAATGTATTAGAAATATTCAGTGATTAAAAAAAGAGCTTGATCACTAATTACATTATGGGTTTTAAATGATTTATTACATTTATTTATCTTAACTTATTTAAATTTTTTCTCAATTTGATTTTTTTTATGCGTGTGGCGGATGCTTTTATCTGAAGCAAATTATAGTGCCTTTAAGTTGCATTTATTAGTGCATGTGTTCCCCGGGATTCCAACCCCTGACTTTGGTGTTGCAAGCCCCATACTCTGTCAGAATGAGCTACAGGAGCAAATCTAATAGATTAATAGATTGAAAGTTTCTTTTTTTGCATTCTGGTCTTAATGCACATAAGCATATGATCTATTTCTGCATTAGGTCTCCTGAATGAACTATAAACAGTATTTTTACATTATTTATTAATTCGGATTCAATTGTTTACTGTTAGTTCATTTGCGTTCAGAATGCATTAACAAGTGTTAAAATATACAACTTTTATTTATAAAATGTTTTAGTATATGTTTAAGTTAACATAAGCTTAATAAGTGCTGAAAAATGATTGATCATTGCACGTTCATGCTAACTAATGTTTACAAATACAACCTTATTATAACGTCTTACATTTACATTTATGCATTTGGCAGATGCTTTTATCCAAAGCGACTTACAGTGTCCTTATTACAGGGACAATCCCCCCGGAGCAACCTGGAGTTAAGTGTCTTGCTCAAGGACACAATGGTGGTGGCTGTGGGGATCAAACCAGCAACCTTCTGATTAACAGTTATGTGCTTTAGCCCACTACGCCACCACCGCGTCTTACCACTAAAGCTTCACTAAAGTATTTATTACATACCTTGATCAACCACCTGCTAATAGAATGGATTAAATTAGAAATCTGCAATATGAAAAAGATGAAAAATGAAATACTTTGGTGCCATTGTGAATTGTATTGAATTTTTATATTGAGACACTTTCTGAAGAAAAACATACACAGTACCCTGAGGTCAAACTCTAAAAATTGATTTTTTTTTTTAAAAGGCTTTTCAGATTTACAAGTCTATTAATTGATAACAGCTAATTAATGGAAATGGACAGATAAAACGGTGATTGTATAGACAGAGTTGTGTATTGACCATTCTTGTAGCCTTAGGGCTTTTCATGTGACCTCACAGCGACCCGGACGACAACCTTGTCAAACATAAAACCCAGCAGAAATATCTATACTCATCCATTCGCTGAAGATCCAGGCACCGTCTTAACACATGTCTCTTGGAAACATATTTGAAATCGGGCCATTCTTACTTTGTCCTCCCACAAATACAGATTAATGAACAGTCCAAAAGATGAAAGCTGTGAAGAGGCTAACAAAGGCTTTCTGATGGATTGTAGAGCTGTATTCATAAAATTCAGATGAAGCAGAACCAATGTTCATTTGTCAGAGTGTGTGTGCAGGTATTCTGTACTCCCATTCAAGTGTAATGTATGAAACCCCCCTCACGCTCTGCTCACCTCGAATGTATCTGATCAAATTATGACCTTTTTCTACACAGATGAGCCCTAAAAGGCAGACATCATGCAGACTGATCAGGGCCTGTGCTTGTGAAATGCCATTTGCAGCTAATGACTTCAGTTTGACAGAATGTGTGGTTTCTTTGAAAGCTGCTAAAAGTGATTGTGTTAAGTATGTGTGCCCATCACTGAGTAATATGAATACTAGCCTTATAACATTACCCATAATGCATTTGAATTAGGATCTAAACAGTTTGATGTGCTGATATGATAATTTGGAGGTTGTTAAAGCAAGCATCAATATAACTACTGCTCAGACTTTAGTATACTCCCTCACCATAAGTATTTAAGTTTGCTGTAACTCTTCCTGCACCATTCGTGCTACAGATATGAATGATACCTCGAATCGTGTGCCTTGTTCTGGACAGGTTTGCTTTTACTTTTCAAAGCAATCAGACTTGCGATTTTTGAATGTTAAAACTAGCGATATATAAATATATATACACTGATGAGCCAAAACATTATGACCACCTGCCTAATATGTTGTTGGTCCTCCGCATGCTGCCGGTGGAGCCGCTATGGATCGGACTTGCTGGTCCATCACATCCCACAGATGCTCAATTGTGCTAAGTCGGATTGAGATCTGGAGAATTTGGAGACCAGGGCAACACCTTGAACTCTTTGTCATGTTCCTCAAACCATTCCCAAACAATGCGTGCAGTGTGGCAGGGCACATTATCCTGCTGAACGAGGTCACTGCCATCAGAGAATACCAATGACATGAAGGGGTGTACCTGGTCTGCAATGTTGTTTAGGTAGGTGGCACGTGCCAAATTGACATCCACATCAATGGCCGGACCCAAGGTTTCCCAGCAGAACATTGCCCAGAGCCCATCATACTCCCTCCACCGGCTTGTTGTCTTCCCACAGTGCATCCTGGTGCCATCAAAAAGGGTGCAATAAAAGTGAATGGTGACTGATGCTAACATTCTGCTAATATTCTCCTTTTGTGTTCATAGAAGAAAGATATAGGGGTTCTGAGTAAACGATGACAGATCTTGGGTGATCGATCCCTTAAAGTATAAGAGGTTTAATTATTTTCTTGATCGGATCTGACAGATATACCCTCAGCAATGTATTTGAGAAACTCATAAAAAATGGCACAGCCTGAAAGGAGCTTGTACGAAAATATATAGTATGTATTAAATAGTGTCTTTTGTGCAGGAAATACTTTTATCGGATGATCTTAATAACCCTGACCATCATTTAGGCCAAATAAGTCCCTTTTTAACTCTTCTCTTTCTTTGCTCTAAAGGCGAGCCTCTAGCTTTAATTAAGACATATTGATTTTGTAGTTAAGCCTTGTTTGGCTTAATGAAATCTTTTGTTGGCCCTAATTCTGTCTTCCATTGTAACCCCCCACTCTCCCACCCCACCCCGAAGCGCTTTGATTTTCTTCCTCACCTTTTCTTGTGCCGTTTAAAATATTTAATCTCTCTTTGGTCATCGTCAACGTCAATGGCTCCCTTAAAGCGGCCACTCTTGCTATTTATCTTCAGTTTCCGAAAGCTCATGCATTGACTCCTCGCCGATCAATTTCCTAAATGATGTAATTATCTGCAGTCTTTTTTGCACATTTAAAGTTGAGGGTTTATTTTAGATCAATCCAGACCACTTTGTGTGCAAATTGCACAATTGCATTGCCTTCAGAATTCTCACAAATCCAATTGGGATTAAGGCCGTTGGAACTGAATGCTTAATGAGGGTTTTTTTTTTTCTTTTCTTCCACCCTCTTGCTTTTTCTCATTCGGCTGGATGGCAAATAGGTTGTCCTTTATTTGTTGGATGGGAAATATGCTACAGTGGCATGCTACAGTGACTCTGCGATTAGTCCGAGAATAAGTTGTAGACCTTAGAAACAGGGTGTTCATTTGCAAATGAATTTGACCACCTGACCTGACTGTAATGCTAGTGGGCGGTGCTATTGAGGAATATTGGGTTCTGGGTGGTTGTTTACTGGCCCAAGCCAATTCTCTTATGATGTTCTGTTCTCTCATTATTGTGGCATAATTTTGATGATCACAAAAATTAATTTCGACTTGGCAGTCCTTTTCTTTTTTTTTCTTAAAAAAAAAAAAAAGGCACGCTAACATGATTTATGTGTGATAAAATCACTTACTAACCTTTTCTATGTAAAGTTATATCCAAATTTACACATTTGTTGCCATGACGACATAATGCCGTAAACCCTGTTATCCCAGTCATTTAGTAGTCTGCCAAAAAACTACAATGTAAATTAATTTACAGCTCAAATAATAATAAAAAAAAAACATTTTAACAGAAGAATTAATGTTCTTTTTTTATTATAAGCTTCACATTTCCGCCTTCAAAAATTGTCCCAATTCACTTCCATTGTAATTGCCTCATTTTAACCTCGATTTTTGCTTTTTTAAGGAGGGGTGAGTTAAAGTTATTTTTTGCTGTAATCAATATTATGCAGTAAATGCTGTCAATTGAGCTTAGTATGTATTGAACCCAGAATATTAAGTCTCTAAGATTTTTTGTCCTGTTTTATTGTCTTTTTAAGTCTGATAGGACAACTTCTCCTCAATAAGCTGTATTATTTGAGGTACTATTCACGTCCATAGCACAAACGGCGCAGGACAAGTTTAGGGTCATTCAGGCAGAACATGTTTTGAGTTAAAAATGCAGGTGTCATTTTTGATAGTTGAAGTTCTTTTAACTTGACATGGCACCATAAAAATCAGTGATGCTGCACAGATTTTAAAATCAATTTTAAGACTTTTTCAGACCTTTTTTTAAGACTTTAACAAATAAAATTAGCATGGTATGTCCATACCAGATCTTATTAAAACTGTTTTATGTACCAATATATAAATATATATGAATTAGAGGTCGTCCGGTATTGGGTTGTGCTGATACAATAATGTGTTGGAAGAAAGGCGTTAACGTATAAATCGGCCGATAGTTTTTTAAATGTATATATTGATTGTGTTAACAATTTTCATCACATTTTATTGCTGTGATGGCACAGACATAGAGGGAACAAGAAACCAATTTTCCAAAAATAACCAGAAAAACACATAAAAATTTGTTGCACAACGCTTTAACCATAAACAAGACAAAAATACACTGGGGACTCTTATTTTGAAATGTCTGAACAAACAGATAAGGGAAAATATGCACTCTTACAATCATCTACAAATTAATGGTATATACAAGCTGTAAAATAAACAGTCATAAAACAAAATTAAGCAGTAATTAACTGATTTTCACCTGCTCTGAAACTGCTGGAAACACAGTATCATGAGCTCCCTGCATGCTTGGAGAATGTGCAGCAGTGCCGTATCTTCACTTTGAAGTGTGACGCGCATACAGACTATAGATTTGTTTAATTAAATCACAGACTTTTGCAGTTTAATAATGACATTTTGTCATATTGTGATTGCTGTTTTCTGTCCATAAATGTAAACCTCTTTAAATGATAAGTTAAGATTTTTGTTATACAGTGTAAGATATTTAAGACTTGCTAGTCTGTAGTAAAAAAAAAAAACCTTAAATTCCAAAACAGTGCAGATTGGTGCAAAAATTAGCCCTGCATTGAACGACCCCTTACGCAACAGAATTTAATATTAAGAGTAAGGTGTTTGTTTAAAGCCCTAACCCTAAAATGAGCAATACAAATACTGAGACTCTACTGAGAATGAACCAAGACTGCAAATGTGCCCATGTTGAAAAGGATTTTAATACATCCATATATTGGAAGGTCCCTTCCACCCTGTAGTCTCCAGTGAATGGCTTCTACGCCTCTTCTGCTACGTCTTGGGGTGGGGGGGCTGAACGCCACGGTGGTCCCAAAGGGAGTGTCAGTCTGTGGCTTTGGTCTGGTTGAGCTCTGGCTGGTTGCGGAGGGGTGGGCGGTTTGGGGGGGGGGGGGCTCCGGAGGGAAGAGGGGACTGCAGGCCACTAAATCAGTGCACGCTTGTCAACATCCTAGGGCTGCAGAAATTACTCAAGTGAAAATAACAAATGGCTGTCATTGCAGAGCCAAAAACCTGTGATTATAATTATCACATCCCCAGTGACCTTGCATAAACTTTAATCTCTCTCCAATGGAGCATTTAAATAGCCTGGATCTACTGGCAGGGGGAACAAGCAGTGCTGGGCCACTGAAACACACAGGATCAGTGATTCATGAAAGAGCAAGCGCATGGGTCCTCCGCTGCATGAGGGATTGCACATGCTCCAGACAGCCATATCTTTGTGTGCTATTGATGCCTATTGGTGTTCTGTGTGTGTTTGTGTAAGTGTATTTGCAGTAGTGTAATGGTGACAAACCAAGAGAGAAATTGTGTTTTTAGAATAGTAAAGATGTAGACTAGAAGTATATACACCTTAATAATATCTCAATTGTTTTTCCTAGACTGCAGTAAGATTAATTTGAGAGCAAATGGGGACTTTTGCTGGAGTCTCCTCCTCAGATGTTTCTCTTAAGAAAATGAGGGCTGTGTCTCCTCTAGAGTTTCACACGAGATCTCAGCAATGTCTCAAATTGTCCTCCTCATCAAAAGTCAGAAAAATCACAATTGAGATATATTTTAAGGGATTGTTCACCTCCCAAAAAATCTCATCATTTACTCACCCTCATGCCATCCCAGATGTGTTTAACTTTCTTCTGTTGAACACAAACAGATTTTAGAAGAATATTTCTGTAGGTCCATGCAATGCAAGTGAATGGTGGCCAGAACATTGAAGCTCCAAAAAGCACATGAAGGCAGCATAAAAGTAATCCATAAGACTCCAGTGGTTAAATCTATATTTTCAGAAGGGATATGATATGTGTGGGAGAGAAACAGATTTAAGTCTTTTTTTTACCATAAATCATCCTGCCTGCCCAATAGTTGACGATCTGCACAAAGAATGCAATCGCCAAAAGCAAAAGAAGAATGTGACAGTGAAAGTGGAGATTGATAGTAAAAAAACAGAACTGAGAACTCATAGATTTCTGAGCAATAACACAATGTATGGCACAATGTATGCACATTATTTGTGTTTTTATAGAGTTAGAATCATGCATTCTACCAAATGATGTTGTATTTACCTTATGTTGTCTTGTGATATATGCCCGTATGTGCATTATTAGAAAATCTTTAATTTCATAATATTTGTTCCTGTCCTCCTTTACAGCAGACAGTGAGCCAGTGAAACATCTCAGTGCGATGAATGTGAATCTCTCTACTGTGACAATGAGCTAATGAGCGTGTGCTTCAGCAGTGTGACCCTTCACGTCACGTCCCCGGTGTGATGGCCTAATTGATAGGAATTCCCTCTGTTCCAGGCAGGCATCATTATTGTATGATTAGCTCTGATTACAGCACACTAACGACTCTGAGGATTACCAGGCATGACGAAGGCTGGCACCGACCTCACAGTGAGCAACAAGATTTAATTTTCAATTACTGCGAATCATGAAATACTTCAATCAGCAACTTAGGGCTGATTTTGTCAAATAATAAAATGCTAGTCATGGTTAATACTTAGGAACTTGCATTTTGCGGATCACGTGGCATTTTGGTTGGTTGATGAAGAAGAGAATAGACATGTAATGGCATTACTAGTCTTGTGTTTCCAGACTTTTTTTTACTATTGACAAAGTCTGGTCCACTTTGCAGTGCAGGCTGTTGTGGAAGAGCATTTTATGTGCTGTTTAGGGACAGGTCTATCTGAACTAGTTGATAGGACAGCAATTATTTCACCAGCATAATAATTTTGCTCATGGTCATTTAGTGTATTTGCTACTAAGGGCGTCATATAAATCCAGTAATTAATTTTTCTTATAAAACTGTAATTGTATCAACACATTACCATGTCAAATTGACTTTGTTTCCAAGCCACGGGTGAAAACCTTTGTACTCGGACTCACAGAATTTGCGTTAAACCAGCCAATCAGATTAGAGCTTGTCAGATTGCGCAGAAGTTTGCTATTTTAATATGTATATGTGTTGGTCAATTAACAGACGTTTGGGCTGAGACTATGGCATTGCCACTTATGTTTAGATTTCTATTAATATCAGCAGCTTTACTGTCTCCATAGCCACTATATGTTTAATAAGCACTCTCAGCTTTGGCTCTGTTTTCATTGCTCTATTATTACTTACAGTAAAAAGATGACATGTGATTTGGCAGTTTACCTCAGGTTCATCTGGCAGCTGTGGGAAGCCTCATTATTTAGTAACAGATTATTCAATTCCTCTTGAACAGGTGTGGGATTGCACCTTTATTGTATTTTCTCAGCAAACTGTATATATATATATATATATAGAGAGAGAGATCTAAACTTCTAAACTTTAAATTGCATTTATGCATTTTGGCAGACACTTTTATCCTAATTGGCAAGAACATATGTGATGTTCATAAAATCCAAAAATGTTGTTTAGTCAGTTTAAATTACTCTCACAGTCAAAAATCTGAGCCAAGTGTCTTGACATTGACATGTTCCACTAGAGGGCACCATACTGTACAGCAATACTGAACTGTAAACACATTTCATATGGGTTCAGATATCCTGATTCTGCTGGTAAAATCTAGATTTAATATAATTTTAGATAGATAGATAGAAGTTTACATACACCTTAGCAAAATACAGTTCCTGACATGTATTCATAGAACGCATTCCCTGTTTTAGGTCAGTTTGGATCACTACTTTATTTTAAGAATGTGAAATGTCAGAATAATAGTTGAGAGAATTATTTATTTCAGCTTTTATTTCTTTCATCACATTCCCAGTGGGTCAGAATTTTACATGCAGTTTGTTAGTATTTGGTAGCATTGCCTTTAAATTGTTTAACTTGGGTCACATTTTGGGTAGCCTTCCTTAAAATTCTCACAATGAGTTGCAGGACTTTTGGCCCATTCCTCCAGACAGAACTGGAGTAACTGAGTCAGGTTTGTAGGCCTCGTTGCTTGCACACACGGTTTTTCAGTTCTGCCCACAAATTCTCTATCGGATTAAGGTCAGGGCTTTTTGATGGCCACCTTGACTTTGTTGTCCTAAAACCCATTTTCCCACAACTTTTGAGGTATGTGTGAGGTCATTGTCCATTCGGAAGACCCATTTGCGACCGAGCTTCAACTTATGGCTGATGTCTTGAGATGTTGCTTCAATATATCCACATATATTTCCTTCCTCATGATGCCATCTATTTTGTGAAGTGCACCAGTCCCTCCTGCAGCAAAGCACCCCTACAACATGATGCTGCCACCTCCATGCTTTACAGTTGTGATGGTGATTTGCGGCTTGCAAACCTCAGTCTTTTTCCTCCAAACATATCGATGTTGATTATGGCCAAACAGTTTGATTTTTGTTTCATCAGATCAGAAGAAATTTCTCCAAAAAGTAAGATCTTTGTCCCCATGTGCACTTGCAAACTGTAGTCTGGCTTTTTTATGGCGGTTTTGGAGCAGCGGCTTCTTCTTTGCAGAGCAACCTTTCAGGTTATGGCGATATAGGACTCGTTTTACTGTGGATATAGATACTTTTCAACCTGTTTCCTCCAACATCTTCACAAGGTCCTTTGCTGTTGTTCTGTGATTGATTTGCACTTTTCGCACCAAACTACGTTCATCTCTAGGAGACAGAATGCGTCTCCTTCCTGAGCAGTATGATGGCTGTGTGGTCCCATGGTGTTTATACTTGCGTACTATTGTTTGTACAGATGAACGTGGTACATTCAGGTGTTCAGAAATTACTCCCAAGGATGAACCAGACTTGTACCTTGGCTAATTTCTATTGATTTCCCCATGATTTCAAGCAAAGAGGCACTGAGTTTGAAGGTAGGCCATAAAATACATTCACAGGTACACCTCCAGTTCAGTACACCTCCTACAAGAAGCTAATTGCCTTAATGTAGCATGTAGTAAAGCATGCTTTGCATAGGATTCGATAGTGAGAGTGAATGTTAAAATTAGGTGTTATTTTATGTTTTTGTGCAAGATGAATATTGAGATTACACAGTAATCCATGATTGAATCAACTTCAGCCAAAGAGCTGTTTTTTGAGTGCTGCCCCAACTCAAAAGAACCAACCTGAAGTTTCTATGATATTGTAAAAAACACATACGAATGTGGTCAAAAATGCATGTGTCCACATTGCTTAAACGATAATCTGTCCTGTATGCATCATGGAAGCAGTGAAGCCCCACCCCTCACCTGTCAATCAACCGCTGCGCTAAAGCAAGAGTTTAAACTTTGCTGTTTACGACCGGCTTTAAAAGGAATTAACCGTCCAATTCATACACAATCACGAGAACTTCGCAGATCTTCTTTAGAGTGTCAGATTTCAACACAGATGACAAGCATGAACATCCGAAGCTATTTTAATAAAGTGTGGCAGGGCGGAGGGCGGGGCCGGGTTGTGATGATACACACCTGGTCCCGTATCAGGCTAATCAAGCCACCGAGAGGGATAAGGGCCGATGGCAGACGGTGGAGCGACGAGAGAGAGATAACTTACGGACATGTCCATCGTGTGTGTGTGTGTGTGTGTGTGTGTGTGTGTGTGTGTGTTTGTTTTAAGTTTACTATTGAAATATTATTTATATCGTCAAGCTGGTTTCTCAATTTCAACCAAATCTGGGAGTAACAGAGCGCCGTTTTTTGAGCACTTTCTTTGTCTTTTCTAACTTTGTTGCGCTTTATTATCATGCAGTAGCACATTGACATAGTGATTGATGTCATCATGAAACAGTGACCCTTCCCTCCAAATCCAAAAACAAGTGGTCACATTAGATGCATGTAAGTGACCAGGTGTAAACAGCGATGTGTCTCACCTGACCACAGACAACTCAAAAGTGAAGTTGTTACCCTTCCTTAATTGAACTGTATAACATTTTAAAAAGAAACTGAATGTCTTTCACTCAGATTAAGACAATTTCATTGAGCCAACATAATTTAGTTGGATAGGTCAAATTAATGGACTAAAGTCGTTTTAACTCAACATAATTAGGGTTGTCAAACTCAATTTACTAAGGTTTAATTCTATCGGGAAGACACGCAGGCTTGAGTGAGGTTTAAGATGCCATTTATTTGATGAATGTAGAACAGAAATGTCTCTCTTTGGCGTAGGCCCCGTCTGGCGGTCCGAGGGAGTTGTACTCGGAACCATCATATCCTGCCGGAGATAGGAGGCAGGGATGAGGAGCCTACCCCCGTGCAGGACGGGGCTCAACTGGTGGTGGTGGGGTGGTGGAGGTTGCATGTTAGCGCACTGAAACAGCAATGTGATAGATTGTGAGCAGACATATAAAGCAACGGCTTACATGTGATTGGCTAGGAGTTACCCCGCTAATAGTGTGATGATGTACAGCTGCTAGTCTTCCCGCTAGAACTACGCTGCGCTCACATTTAATACATCTTATTATGTTGGTCCAACTTATTATAAATTATTAACATTAGTATATAGCCAGTGAACAAGTGTAAGGACAGTAAAACTGTTGCTCTGTCAATTTAATAGCAGCTGTTTATATAGTGAAGCGGCACACAAATCAAGGATCACTTGAAAGCGAACATTTGTCCTCAAATTAAGCACAAGCATTATTCTTCATCACAATGGCAACCCCCAGAACTCCAGCATAACAGACTCTGCTTTTAAATACCAATAAATTAGAAAATTAAACATTAACAAATCTCCTTATAGCAGATTATCTTCTTTCTCAAAAACACATAAATTAACACTTAATTTCAACATTTGTTCTCCCTATCCAGTCCCATGCTGGAAATGGAAATCCCCTGCCCAGTTTTCATATAGTCCCAACTCAAATGGATTAAGTAAACTTACATTTTACACATTTAAAATGGATAGAATGCAATAAAATCCATTTGTGACCAAATGTTCTAGAATCGTAATTTAAACAAGCAGGTTATGCATTGTTTAATAATTAGGCATTTGGGATTTGAACAAATCCCTGACCCTGAGTATTATCAATAGGAATATTCATATTTGCCTAAACAAACAAAACTAACATTGTTTTGTTTGTTAATTTGTTCTCTGCAGTAGATGCAGTCTCTCTTCTGCTCAGCTGTTCTCCAGTGCTTGTTTTCAGTAGGGACTCGGGAGGCTGTAGGGGTCAGTTGACTCTAGGTGAGTTTAGCCCCGACAACCTGGTACTATATGTGTAATCTCACCCTAATGCTTGACTCCTGCAACACCATTTTAATAACACCATATAATACATCATGATATCGCCTTTGGTCACTTCAATAAAAAAAGTTGCTACATGGTATTAATTTGACTACATGTGGCATTCTTTGACCTGTACAGATCAAAGAACGTGTTAGATAAAAACATACACATTTGTGATTATTGCAATAGACGCCTACAGCACATAGAAGTATGTTCATTGCATACTTGGCTATAGATGTTTAAAGCCAACGACACCATATGGTATTTCACAACTATTACTCTAATGCAGCGCTACTCCACATGCGGCCCTGAAGCCATTTTTGTGGTTCACGTGATGTGTCGACTGGTAGAGATTATCCACGTGTGCCCAAGGTGCATTTAAAAAAAATAAATCCCCAAGCAGAAAGTGAGAATCTATTCTTTGAACTGTGTTGCTTCAAATGTATAAATCCATTCGTTATAATGGGAGTGATGTAGTTTTGATGTTTGATTGTGTTAGAAATGCATTCACTTTTGGTTGTTTACAGTTGCCATTAAAGAATTCAACTCATGTTAGGTCACATTTGTTCATATCTTGTCAATTTTACAGTGGCTTTGAATGTGGCTCACCCAATTAAATATATAATGTATTAGTGTTGGTTTATTAAGTGTTTTTAGGAAGTGTTACATAACGGGAAGCTGTTTTTTGCACGGATTCAAGACTTATCATTCTTATGTTTTGGTTGCATCCATAAAGTTCCAAATAAAAAAGGGGGAGATGAAAATACCTCTCATATGTAAAGTATTTAGCCCTTTAACCTGCACAACCCATTTTGAGTGCAAGCTGAAATTGATGTACCCAAAGAGATGCAATTCTTGAACCCTTTGGTCTACATGCGTAAACCTGGTCTCTTTTTATTTCCGTGGATAAAAAAAAAGTATATATATATATATATATATATATATATATATATATATATATATATATATATATAGTATATAAAAAAGTATATTTCGTATTTTTAAAGTCAAGAAACGTATATCACGAGCTTTCCAAAGTTGAGGCATTTTAGATTTTGGTGCTGTGTTTTTTAAATATCTGTATATGTGTGTGTTGTCTGTAGGCCCGGGTCAGTATGTGTGAGTTTATATAAATGTATTGCATGTGCATAGCACCATTTCAGAGGTCTCTTACATGACAGAGAGCATGGAGGAATCAGGGTCAAGTGATTTAGCCTCGGGTCAATTGACTGCAGCTCCTCTAACTTGCAGCCATTAGCTGTAGTCCCCTGGTAGCATGGACCCGCTGCTCTGATGAGATTTTGCTGGACTCATTCTTAATGTGATATGAAGACCCTAAAATTTGTTTGTTATGAAAGCTCCTCCTTTAAAGTCAATTTATTATAACACTAGACAGGTCAGTTTTGGTCCCTAGATTGCATGTGTTGTTCTCCTGTATGGATTTTCTCTCATGTTGGGTTTTTCTCTATTGAGTCACAATCAGATGCAGTAATTGAACACAAGACTCAGTATTGCTGCATTTTTTTGGTTTCAATGACCTGTATACATAGAGAATGAGTTAATTATGATATGGAAAATCGTTGGCTCGTGATAATAGACCTTTTGATTCAGCGTTTCATACATAGAGACATCTAGTCAACACTTACATTTAAAGAATATTTGGTAACACTTTCTATGAAGCCCATATTTACAATGCGTCATAAAGGCATTATAATGCATTAGTAATGTCTAATAATATGTTATAACTTTTTATAAATAATTGAAACCACAATTATAATACATGATAAAACTTACCTATTCATAGTTTTACCTTCGGGTATAATGCATTATTACACAATCAACATACAATTTTATCTGCGGAATTTATAATGTATTTTTTTTATATATATATATATATATATATATATAGGACTGGACTGATAATCTGGCATACTGGGCATTTTCCTGGTGGGCTGATGCACTCAGGTGTGAATCAACAGGTTGATGTTTTTTGTCAGGTGAACCATGCGGGCCCGTGATTCATCTGCAAAACGTGCTGAATGCGCTGCGATAAGCAACAATGAGCCGCCGCATTATGCAGAACGGACCACAAAACGGCGCCGCGATATGCAGAAAGGGAAAAAAGCCTTTACAATGCATTATAAATATGGGCTTCATAGAAAGTGTTACCGAATATTTTTTGTAAACATTCTAGTCATTCTATATTTCTTGCACATCCCGTCTGTATTTTAACTGAAAATGCTAAAAAAAAAAAAAAAAAATCAATTTTAATGTACTGTTGTATGCGTTACGTCAGCACAATATTTAACATGAACTAACAATGAACATTGCTTATGTAATTCTTACAATACAGCAATTTGTAACATTAAATATTAAGTTTTTTACATTAACATAACTCAATGCATGGTGAACCATATGAATACATTTATAAATTAACATAAAGCAAGTTTAATAAATGCTGTAAAAATGGTGTTCATAGTTCATGAAACTTACTGTGATGCAGTGGTAAAATATAAAACCTTATTAGTAAAGTGTTTTCTTAAAATATGTTTTTTAATGCACAATGTGGTCAAGCTAAATGTTACACACACACACACACACACACACACACACAAATATGGATGCACCCACAAACAGCACATAGCTACAGTATATTACGAATAATATAATTAATAACATATATTAATAACATAAATCATAATGTTTCAACAAAAGCTGAAGTTCATTTTCTTCTCTAAGCTGTTATCTGAGTTTGGTGGTATATAGGATGCTTTGGCAGAGTAATTGATTCATTGTGCTGAATGGATAATGGCAGACTTAGTCTATTTGTCCAAGCTTTGTTAGCGCACTGAATGCATTTTTAACCAGCACTTTACCAAATCCCCATCCATTGAACATTAACAGAAATTGGCAACCACATTTAAATAATCTACATTTTCCTTGATGGATGGCAAATGTTTTGACCCAAAAAAATCTCATATACAGTACTTTAAAGTGCATGCCATGTGCACATCAGTGTTGTGGAAAACATGCTAACTCTAATGCTGCGTTATATTCAAATTGGATGGGGGATTTTCCTATTTGATATCCCCGATCTCCGACCATAAAGGCATTCCATTGCACAAAGCTCGGAAGCTGACATGTAAGGAACAAAACTGTAACGTCCTGTTAGCTCGGCAGGGGTTCGACTGTCACCAGAAATGTCTCCTAACAACCCAATTAATAAACAATGCTGCAGCGCTACCATTTGTGCTTCAGGTGTACGATTATCAAAAGTACTTCACCATGTTTTGAACACCTGTCTCTTCAAACCTTTTTAAACTAGATTTAATATCATATAATATAGGAACTTTGACCCATTTATCAATATTATTTATTATAAGTGAATGTTTATCAATGACTTTATGCCGGCATGTTTGTGAGACGCATCTGCATCTTAGCGAAATCAGAGTTGAAAATTTCAGCACGAGTTTCCAAGTTGGAATTCCAACTTCAAGTGGTATTCCATTGCACTTTTCCTGAAGTTGGAAAATCCAACTTTCCGAGTTGAATGGAATGCAGCATAAAAAATGATTTCACTGATTAAGAGATAAAATTTTAAAGTGCAATTTTATTAATTATGGTGAGTTTTTGTTGTGTCGGAATTACTGTAATTACAAGATGACAACTCTAAGGAGGGTGCCTGGGTAACTCAGCAAGTATTGAGCCTGACTACCACCCCTGGAGTCGCGAGTTCGAATCCAGGGCGTGCTGAGTAACTCCAGCCAGGTCTCCTAAGCAACCAAATTGGCCCGGTTGCTAGGGAGGGTAGAGTCACATGGGGTAACCTCCTCGTGGTCGCTATAATGTGGTTCGCGTGGTGAGTTGAGCGTGGATGCCGCGGTGGATGGAGTGAAGCCTCCACAAGCGCTATGTCTCCACGGCAACGTGTTCAACGTGCCACGTGATAAGATGCACAGGTTGATGGTCTCAGACGCGGAGGCAACTGAGCGTCTGAGACCCGGACCGAGGCGAGGATTGGGAATTCCAAATTAGGGAGAAAAAGGGGAGAAAGTCAAAAGAAAAAAAAGATGAATCAATAGTTTTCAGTTTCAGATGCCATTGTAGAAATGTAGTATTCACAGTCAACCATGATTAATTTAATCAATGAGTGAAAGTGTCAAATAACAGGACGGTTACTGAGGTTAAGTGAGTATTATTCGACTGGTCATGTGATTCTAACATGGCAGCCCCCCCATGTGCGGACTCTCTCCATGTAGAATAAAACAGCTTTTATAAGGTTACTGATATGACTGGAGTCTTCATTTTCATGTGAGTGGTCATGATTTCCTACATATACTGCAAAATTACAATTCAAGTCTTTAGGAGTTAAAATTTTTTAATGAGGAAAAAATGAATGATTAATTACAGTGCACATTATTGCATTCAATCGGCGCTCTATTTACATGTGCGTGCCTCAGACAGATGCGTTTGGAGTGTCTCACTTGTATTCAGCATCATAAACGGCGCATTTTTTAGGATGCTGTGTCAAGTTAAAAGTAGTGGAATCTTTGAAAATCAGAAGATACCTCAATTCTGTTGCGTTTCACACTGCTTAGAGTGAGCAGGTCTCATTCTTTGGCTTGCAAGGGTGTTCTGAGTGGTTGATATGTGGTTGCTTACTGGTCCAAGTTGAAAGAGCGCACCCCCAAGTATCTATAATACTCTGGTATCTAGAATTGGCTTGGGTCCCCCTTTCAATGTAAGTGTATGGGAGATTTTGTTGTTGTTTTATTGTCCCCAGGGTGCAAATTATATGTCAGATCTTTTGGAAAGTTAATAGCACATCTCTCCGCAACAGGCCACATAATGAGGAATTATTCATGTATGTTGCCCAAACGGTGCGGTACGAGTTACGTAAAGTTTAATAGTTAGGGTTTGAGGTTTGTTCTGATCCCCTTACCCAAAGAATGAGCGATAAATACAGTAACGCTTGCACTAAATACAGTCTTAAGATTACATGCTTATGTGCCACTGCTACAGTCTTAATTGTTAATGAAAAAAGATGCATTTTGAAATTGAACATTTTGTTTCTTTGTATAGTGAAGTGTAGCATGCATCTCTCAGGGTGTTAGAAGCAGCAGGGTTCGTTCAACCTGAAACACGTAGGCCATTGCAGGACATCGTGAGGACACAGGGTCCTCTTCTGAGCACTGACCACATCACTCCAGCAAAACTATCACAGTCCTCTCATGTTGCTCTTTCCAGTTCAGAAGGAGAACTGAAAGAAACTAGTCAAGCATGCTCTTTTTACAGCCATATCCAAGTAAATTTGCTGCAAGATTAAAGTTTCATTCCTGTGAAAAAAGAAAAGCTACTACACGGCTTTTCTTTTGTTGGTAATATCAATGCGACATGCTCACTAGAGGCCTTTTAGTTCTCAGTGTGGCAAAGAAATCCTTTTAAATGCAGATATGTAATTAATTCTTCATGTTTAGGGAATTAAACATATCTTAGAATGCAGAGGCCGGTGTGTAAGCGCTGTAATTTTATTATGTGGAAGATAAAAGAAAGCCATTGACCCCCACCTCCCCGCTACGCTGTATGCTAGCGCCATCACAAAAACATTCCACGGCACTACAAATTCATTTCAGACAGCAAAAATGCAAAGTCCATCCAATGATAATAGAGAACAATCGCAATCAGGGCCGCTTATTCTCCAGGGTACAGACTGCAGTCAGCATAATGCGCCCATGTGGGCTCACCGAACATAAAGCGGTTTTCAGAAACAAAGAGAGAGGAGCAAAAGTGCATGCGAACACTTATACATCACAGACATATTATTAACCTCTTCTTCACGTGGCAAGGTGCTCCGTTAAGGGAAACGGATAGAGAGAGCGTTCCTGGCCTCCTGCAAACAGTTGTGTCATTCACTCATGCAATATTCCAGTTGAGTCGTGCTATCAAAAGAACTGAGCTAAATTGAACAAGGGAGAACAATCCAATTACAATATTTGTAGTGTATCTTATGCAGGTTTAGCTTGCGAGTCTTTTTTTAAATTAATAAAAAACCAAATGAACGGTGAACGTTTTTCCCCCAGCTGCTAGCTCTGGCTCTAATGTGTTGTAATTGACTCTGCAATTTTCTAATTGTGATTGCCATTTTAATTTTACTCTTGACTGTGCAACTAACAGTGTATAATAATTAAAATAAATTGCATATGGTTTACCTGTATGGTTTACCCAGGCTTGAACTTGATCCATAAGTTAACTATTAGGAAACTAAGAGGCTGCAAAATTCATTTTTCAGGGAGTGAGTTAACCGTTACTTGACCTAAAACTGACGCACATTTTTTATGGTTTTACAGATGAATTTAAATTAAAATCACATATCCAAATATCCAACATTTCTCATTTTCTTCTTCAGATAACACAGATATTCAATGTTAGAGATGTTACAAAAAACTCCAGGTCGGAACTGAAATAACCAAAACCTTTGTCCAAGAACAACCTTTTGAATGGCAAATTTATTTAGAATTGAAATCTAGTTAAGGCTAATGAAGTTACATACAAATCACTTTTCCAAATATCCAACATTTCCAATATTCCAGCCTGGTCTCATGAAATTTATGTGAGCATTGCAACATTTTTGCTAAATTTAAATTACGTGCTTCATAACACGTTTGGCTGTACTTTAAGTAAAATGTCCAGCAGGGGGCGCCAAAACCGAGCAAAATCAGGCTTAAGGTGAATTTTAGATGGAGGTTTAAAAAACACATCTCCCTAACCTAAAACTTTACCTTTTAAATGGTTAGTTCACCCAAAAATTACAATTATCCCATAATTTACTCACCCTCAAGTCATCCTAGGTGTATATGACTTTCTTCTTTCAGCCAAACACAATCGGAGTTATATAAATAAAATATCCTGGCTCTTCCACGCTTTATAATGGGAGTGAATGGTACCTTAGATTTTGAAGCCCAAAAAAGTGCATCCATCCATCAAAAAACCCATGGGGTTAATAAAGACCTTCTGAAGAAAAGAGGTGCATTTTTGTAAGAAAAATGTCCATATTTATTACTTTATAAACTATAATCACTGGCTTCCGATAACAGCCGTCCGTACGTTCATGAGAGAGCCGAATTCCAGCGTATGACGTAGGTGTGGCGTAAGCTCCGGTGAGAAGTGACGAACAAATGGATATTTTTCTTACAAAAATGCATCACTTTGCTTCAGAAGGCCTTTACTAAACCCCTGGAGCCGTATGGATTACTGTTTTGATGGATGGATGCGCATTTTTGGGCTTCAAAATCTAAGGTACCATTCACTCCCATTATAAAGCTTGGAAGAGCCAGGATATTTTTAATATAACTCCAGTTGTATTTGGCTGAAAGAAGAAAGTCATATACACCTAAGATGGCTCGAGGGTGAGTAAATTATGGGATAATTTTCATTTTTGGGTGCACTAACCCTTTAAACTTTACCAATAGTGTCCAAAAAGAGAAAAGAGAGTTTAACAAAACAGACATCCTTATCCTTATCCAACACGTAACCTTAACCGATAGTGTTTTAAAATGCAGAAGCAAAATGAAATGCACATTTTATGAAGCAATCACGTCAATTCGTCTTCCAAGTCCAAAGTCCAACGCTCTATGAGGTGAACTACCGTGTAACACGTGATTACGCACGCCCGGTCCCGTATCAGGCTAATTGAGCTGTCAAGAGGGATAAAGGCCACTCGCAGACGGCGATCGAGAGAGGGAGCTTAATCAGCAGACATGTCTGTTGTCCTATGTGTTTGTTTTAAGTTCTTCATTAAAATATTATTTATTTGTCAAGCCGGTTTCTCGCCTCTTCCTTGCCCATGAAAATGATCTTCTTTACAATACGTTAGTGTAAAAGTGTCACAATATCATAACATAGCAAGGTCTGAGTAATAGAGAGAAAAATAAGTGTTTATAAAGTCATAATCAACCATTGAAGTCGCCATTTGTGTTGTTGTAGCACCTCTAGTGTTCTTTTCACCTGGAAACTGCAAGGAATTGTACCTGGAGACATGCATAACATATACGTTTTGCAAAGATGTATATTGAGTCACGTTTTCGCTATGAGACCAGGTTGCAATATTCATATTCAAGGTGATCTCATTCATATTTCTACATACATTTTCAACCTGATCTGGCAACATTTTTGTAAACAAAAATGATGTGCTTCATTACACGTTTGTCTGCAGTTTTCCAGTGAAATGTCCAGAGGGGGGCGCCAAAAGCGAGTGAGATGGTGTCGGATGTTTTAATAAGTAAAATGTACCTCCCCAACCTAAAACTTTAACCTAAACCTAACCAATAGTGTTTTAAAAGATAAATGAGAGGTGAACAAAACAGAGAGATTTATTTACAATAAAGGATAATGTTAACTGCTGGCGAAGACTGGAGATCCCAGCACCGGCTGCAGTAGAGGGAAGGAGTCTTGTGAATGAGTGTGTGCCGTAATCGCACAATGAACAGATCTGTGTATTCAAAAGACGAGTGTGTGCATTGTGGAAGTCAGGAGCAGATCCGTAGGAAGCCTCCGTAGCAGAGAATAGCGCCCTGACACATGGGCATAGATGAGGAATCCTCTGTTGAAGATTCGTGAGCGCAGAGAACAAGTGTACAGCAAGCTGGAAGGTAACCACATCCCTGACACGCGGCAAAGACGGGCAACCAAACAAATACATGAGACAGGACCAACTAGGCAGAGAGAGTGAGGTAAGTTACTTCACATTAAACAATAATCTTGCAAAGATACTTAGAACACGACGGGTTTAAGTAGGGAGTGAATTAGAGGAGGACCAGGTGTTGCTAGCACGCTAATAAGTGGCATGATCAGCGTTCCCATGAAAACACTGATCATGCATGCCGGCTTCACCTGCGAATCATGAGGGAGAGAAAATAACAAAACACACAGAATAAAACGGCAAACTCACCAGAGCCACAACATCTTTACCCTAAACCAGTGCCTAAACCTAACAAGTTGTGTTTTAAAAGGAAATTCCATATGAAAAGCACATTTACTGAAGCAACCACGTCATATTTTGTCGCTTCTGTGACACTTTCACTTCAAACATCCTTGGCTTGACTCGAGGCTGGGTCTCCGATTCGAAAGTCCAATACTGCATCAGGTGAGTTACTTCACAAGTTAATCACATTGGAATAAGTGTATAAATGTAGGTGGGTCTGTCGCATTAATAAATATATGGCACATAAAACTCAGTTTGCAAAATGTATTTATAGTAATATTCATTCTATGAGACTAGGTTGCACATTTTTGTTTGGATAGACACTACATCTAAAACGTAAACACTTTGATATATGTACAATGTAAAATACATGTTACAATGTTGCAAATCCTTCAAAATTCCAGTTTGGAACTAAAATTGCCAAAACCTTTGTAAAAATTGTCAAAGAAAGGACTTATTAATAGCAAAAGTATCTATTAAAATATAGATAAGTATAAGGGGACCTATTATGCAAAATTCACTTTTACATGGTGTTTGAACATACTGTAAATGTGTGTTGGCAGTGTGTGTACACAACCACCCTATAATGATAAAAATCCACCCAGTCCTTTTTTTATAATCTCCATTAATCATAAGCACTGTCTCAGAACAAGTGAGTGATGTCACTTTGTACAGGCCCCGCCCACAACTGTTGACGGACACTGCCGCACCTGTACACCAATTAATAAGTGAACACTGCAACATGTTCAACATGTTTGTTTGTGTGTTGTTTCGTTATAGCGCATAGCGAACATTGTAACAGTGTGTGTGTGTGTGTCTTGCTCATCCATCGTTGCAAAACTGCTGAAAAAACTCTACAACAAATAAATAAATTGATCAAATAACCATTCGGAAACTTCCTGGTTCATTCTCAAAGTTGTTACTCCTGGCGGAGTTTCTCCCTCATCAGTGTCTGACTCAAACATATTGGGCTGAACATCACTATTTTCGCTGTCAGTCATATTACCTATGATGACTAGAGATGCCAAAACTCCGCCCTATTCTGGTTACGGGGCGGGGAGCACCAGCTCATTTGCATTTAAAGACACACACAAAAACATCTTGTTTTTATTCCCACTTAAAAATTGGCAACAATTGATTTAGTATTAAAACATTTTTATTTAATATAATTTATATTGTGTGCTATATGTGCTGTGGATTTGTGAACATTTGGACATATCTAAAAAGTGTTTACGTTTTAAAATCGGTCCATACGTAGATATTGTACATATGCAGGAAAGACTAGATAAACATTTAACATAAAAAATACCTGTGAATACTAATTAGATCACATTGAGAAATCAGTTCTGTTGACTATTTGAATAATTTCAAAGCCGTTCTTAAAATCTGGAATGCATCTTCCATTTCTATTTAAAGCGTTCCTTCCTGTGTGTTTTTCTCAATGGTGAATGCAGGTTTTGTTCAGGTCCCTGTGGGATGTGCGCCTCTGTAATGAAAAAGGTTCCTGCTTGGATTTTTAAGTGTTTGATCCAAGTGGGCAAGACACTTTCTAATTTAGAGGAAATTTGGTAAAATTGCTAGATTCGTTTTTTCCACCGATCGGCCTGAAGTGTCGATGTGGTTTGTGTTTTCCGCCCCTGCAGACAAATGTGAGTCGTTTCCAACCCAACTGTAGGCATTAGTTGATAGACTTCAAGGCAGATAACTGAGACCTGCAGCATTAGGATGGAAAGGCACATTAATCTTTCCAAAATTAAAATCTGCAATGCTGCATTTAGGATTGAGGCCATACGCCAGCCGCCTGACCGCCAGTTTTGATAAAACTGTTTAAGGAGAGAGGAGATTTAGATAAATTGACTGTGGTGCTACTATAAGTGTCGTGGAACGGAGGAGGGGAGGGGAAGGGTCCCTGTTAACCAGTAACACTTGGTTGCGAGCCGGCTGTTAACCGGGACCCCGATGAGGCCGTCAAGACCACCAAACTGATAACCTGCTGTTATTGATGTCAGGGTGCAGAAAGCCAGCGCTATCTGCATGTGTTGCATACAATGCTGTGTTTGTGAATGATGTAGGTGCATGCTTGCAGTTTAGAGGTGCATGGAGGATTCTTGTTGGAGGTTGACACTTGTGTGGATGTTTCGGTGGCCTGTATGGCAAAGCCATATATTGCATCAATTCCGGTGAGGCCTGGAGAGCACAGGCTATAAGTATTCCCCGCTTTGAATGCTCCACAAGACCCCGGAGCTTAGCTAGCGAGATCATGGGGAGGCTGGGCTGCTTCATGCTCCAGCAAACAAATGAAGAGTGTAGATTTCAATCCGGCTAGATTACGGGTTGTTCAGGATTACAATTCTTTTATGCAGTTTCCTGCTGCTGATATGCTAAGCCAAGGTGCCGATGGGTCAACAGTGCTGGCATCATAATAAAATTATCAGACTGAAACATGCATAATGAGGTGTTTCTGTTTTACTGTAACAGGGTATTTAAGCAATGTTCCATTTAATTCAGAAAGTTGGAACAGCCAACTTCCTATTTGGAAAAGTGCAATAGAACAACACTTGAAGTTGGACTACCAATTTGGGAATGATTTTGGGATGCGGGTGTATAATGCATACAAATATGACGGCACACAAAGATAGTTACATTCTCACGAAACCTGTTAAAATGTCCTGGTCATATTAAACTCCAAATCAATACTAAAATATGAAATTATATGTTGCATAAAGAAAAAAAAGCCTACATTTTGGATTATGTTTATTTGCTGAATATTTTGGCGGAAATATTTCTCTAGTAATGTTGTATTAACCATGACTTTTGTAGGCTTACCATGTTTTGTTTTTGGCAGAAACCATAGTTTTACTCTAGTAATATTGTAAATAAGTAAGTTGAGCAACCATGTTATTTTATTTATTTTTGTATTTTTGGTGGAAACCATGGTTTTAATACAGTATACTCTATCAATATAGTAACCATGGTTTTGCTATAGATTAACCATGGTAATAATTGTGGTTACTATGGTTTTACTACAGATATTAGTTAAACCATAACCACAAAATTATGATTTTTATTACCATAGTTTTCATTTTCCTGTATTATTACTTTTCTATATTTATTTTACTATAAATATCAAGGTAAAAATTTTGTGACTATAGTACATCCATGGTAAATGTATTGTAATGGAACACAAAACAATTGCAAGGGCACGCAAACTATCACAAGAGAACGTAAAACTTATTGCGAGGGAACGCAAAACTTGTTGTGAGGGCATGCAAAACTTATTGCAAACGATTTGCAAGGGCATGCAAAACATATTACAAGGGAACGCAAACTATTACAAGGGAACGCAAAACTTATTGCGATGGCATGCAAAACTTAATACAAGAGAACACAAAACAATTGCAAGGGCACGCAAACTATTGCGAAGGAACGCAAAACTTATTGCAAACGATTTGCAAGGGAATGCAAAACAATTGCAAGGGCACGCAAACTATTGCGAAGGAACGCAAAACTTATTGCAAACGATTTGCAAGGGAATGCAAAACAATTGCAAGGGCACGCAAACTATTGCGAAGGAACGCAAAACTTATTGCGAGTGCGTGCAAACTATTGCGAGGCAACGCAAAACGTATTGAAAGGCAACGCAAAACATTGCAAGGGAATGCAAAACATATTGCAAGGGAACGCAAACTATTACAAAGGAACGCAAAACTTTTTGCGAGGGCATGCAAAACATATTACAAGGGAACAGAAACTTTTGCAAGGTAATGCAAAACGTATTGCAAAAGCATGCAAAACTTATTACATATTGCGAGGGAACAAAAAAACTTATTGCGACGGCATGCAAATCTTAATACAAGGGAACGCAAACTATCACAAAGGAACGCAAAACTTATTGCGAGGGCACGCAAACTATTGCGAGGGAACGCAAAGCGTATTGCAAAAGCACGCAAAACATATTTGAGGGAACGCAAAACTTATTGCGACGGCATGCAAAACTTATTACAAGGGAACGTAAACTAACACAAAGGAACGCAAAACTTATTGCGACGGCATGCACAACTTATTACAAGGGAACGCAAACTATCGCAAAGGAACGCAAAAGTTTTTGCGAGGACATGCAAAACGTATTAGCCTACAAGGGAATGGATCTCCTTTTGCATTTCACAGATCAAAAAAAAAAGAATTTAAAAAGTGTGAGTGTAAGTATATGTTGACAACATTTTTATTTTTGAGAGAACTATTCCTATAAGCAAACAAAATGCATGAATGGGTCAAAGTTCCTACATCTCATGATAATTAATTAGTTTAAATATGATTGCAGACAGATTAAACACAGTAAAGGATCTTCTCTGTCAAGAATCAAATGCTAGCATTTCCGTTTCTTTGTACGTCATCTTTTGAGCATCGATTAACAAAACACCTTTATGGTCAGACTCAGAAGTCGGAGATATCAAGTAGTAATATCCCACATCCGAACGCAGGATTAGTCCCAAAACACCTAACTATCCAACTATCCTTGCTCAGAGGCAGAAAAATTGATGGATGCTCTGTCTGACCGCACCCATGTAATCGTAATCTCCTCAACATACTGCTGTGAAATTGACATTTAACAATAACTGGACGATTGGAAAGTAATACAATTCTGCTAGGTACATTTCAGGTGTGCGGACAGTAATATGGCCAGAATGGCTCATTTTGGGATGTGTCTTCGTGTGTGTGTGTGTGTGCGCGCGTCTAGATGCGTAGGGTGGGTAAGTATGCCGATGGCAAAAACAGGCAGATTACCAGGCTCATCGTGGAAAGATAGAGCCTCCAACCCAGCTCAGTGGCTTATCTCCGATGGCCAGCGCTGGTCTGGGACCTGTCTGATGGCCCTCCGCACCTGTCCCGCAGCCCACCATTGACCAGCTCCCCTTTCCTGCAATAAACAAGCAATTACTGACCCAAACAACTGTCAGGGACTATGATCAAATAATTTAGCCAGAGTGAGGGGACCTTAATACAGGTCAATTTCACTCTGTTAGGCATGGTGGCTGAGGGAAACCGAGGGATGGCGTTTCCAGCCTGTCAGGGAAAGGCTATTGCCACTGCCGAATTTAAAGGTTATGTGCTGCTATCCTGAAATACTCTATTCCACGCAGAATTCCATCAGAACCAAAAGCCATGGAACCAGTCCTACATTACATGTCATCTGTTTTGTGAATGTTAAGGTGATAACTGAATAAGATGGTGGGGGTTTGGTATATGAAAATGGCAAACAGCTATAAGGAGTAAATATAAAGTGGTCATGCAAAAAAAAAAATATATTATTTTCATATTTCTTTTTTCATACTATTTTCATATTTCAATTTAGCAATTTTTTTTATTATTATATTTTTGGCATAACAATTTAAACTAAAATTTCAATTGAAAAATGTACATGATTTTCATAGTATTTATGTCTATCTTTTGCTTTAATGATGACATGCACTTGAGCTAGCATGACCTACACAAGTTTGATCAAAACCTGATGATACATGTTATTCAGCATGATTTGAGAATGTCCCATAGAGCATCTTGTGTTTTTTTAAATAGAAGCAAAGAAATCTGACCTAATATGGCCAATGTCACAAATTTGCTTATTTGATTATTGGCATAATATTGCAGAATCTCAAAGGGGTAGTTCACCCAAAAATGAAAATTCTCTCATCATTTTCTCGCCAACATGCCATCCAAGATGTGTGTGAATATTCTGCAGAACACAAATGAAGATTTTTAGAAGAATTTCGGCTCAGTAGGTCCATGCAATGCAGGTGAATGCTTGCCATAACTTTGAAGTTCCAAAAAAGCACATAAAGGCAGCATAAAAGTAAACCATACAACTCCAGTAGTTTAATCCATGTCTTCTAAAGCAACATAATAGGTGTGGGTGAGAAGAGCAATATTTAAGTCCATTTTTACTATCAATCTCCACTTTCACTTCCGCATATCTTCTTTTGTTTTTTGCGATTTGCATTCTTCGTGCATATCGCCACCTACTGGGTAGGTAGTAGAATTTATAGTACAATAAAAAGTACTTACATATTGATCTGTTTCTCACCCACAGCTATCATATCGCTTTTAAAGATATGGATTTAAGCACTGGAGTAATATGGACCAATTTTATGCTACATTTATGTGCTTTTTGGAGCTTTAAAGTTCTGGTCACCATTCACTTGCATTGTATGGCTTCATTTACATCTCTTGTAAGTGCTACACTGAAACCCAGATTTTTGCTTTTTTTTTTTTTTTTAATTTTTTTTTTTTTAAGAAACGGATGAATGAGTCTAAATTAAGTTTTGTGACAATCAACATTATGCCTCAAATGCTGTCGATTAATCGAATATCTTCCTTTAAGTATTTCCTCTTTATTTACATCATAAATGTTCTTTGTCTTAAGTTTCTCAATCTCAGATTTTCAATGTGGTCTCAGACTTTTGGACCCAGTAACGTATTGGTAATTTTGTCCGTGGTGAACCGGTATTGTAATTTTCACCCTCTAAACGAGCTCGCCATGCCATTTATGATGCCCCATTAAAATTCTTTCAGTTTCTGCTGGTGTTTGGAGTTGGGAGGACAAACATTAGCTTTGTCGAGATTCAACTAATCTTGCTTAGCCTTCTCCAAAGTACAATCTCATCTGCCATCTAACCTTGGTCCAGACCATTATCAGATCTGGATCTAATTGAACCTTCATGGAATAAACCTTGTCCAGTCACAGGGCACAGAAATCTTGATATACTCCACAAGAACTGTCCATGACATGGGGTCTCCAGTAACAAACTTTGTTCATTTATACACTCCACCACTTCTGTCTATACTGGCCTTTGTCTGTAACGGTGTACAGTAATCACTGTAAGAATTGAAAGAATAGTGTGTTTGATTCAATTGAATTGATGTTGTGCTACAAAATATATATACCACCAATTTTATTGGCTTTAAAGAAAAGAATAATTAAACATATTTGAAAGCAACCTGTTCTGTTAGCCTTAGTTGATGGCTTTATCCTTCTGCTCCATCCTGTGATTTGTCTTTAAATAGAAAAGACAAGGCCTGGAGCGTTTCGCAAGCTTATTATGGTAATAATTAGGAGACTGATTTTATCTCAGGCTGTACAATCACAGTGAGAGGCAACGGCTAAATAAACAGCCAAAGTCCTTGTGCCCCCAAGGGCTGTTCAGTGTAATTAAAATCAATAGGTTCTTCCTCTCAGGGCCTCTTTAACCCACCAAGCTAAGCCAAGGTTCTTTTATTGTTAAGCAGTTCCCATCCAGTTCTCCCACCGTGACAGAGCGTTCTGATGGTCATGCTTCCATGATGTTAAATTAATGTTCTGTATTTCGACTTAAAAAATTTGAATCGTTTTGCTGATCCTTTTTGGGACCATTAGAGAGCGATGAAGTAGCTTTATCAACAATCCCGTGGCCAGTTACACAGGTAAGGATGGGCAAGGTTAGATCAACCTTGAGAAGGATTAGCTATTCTTGCAACAATTTGCTGTAAACAATATTATTTTGTTATTATGCAGGCCTGACAAAAGCCAACATATCAATGTTATATTCTTTGACTTACTAACCACATTGGTCAGCCTAGAAACCGCCTAGCAATGCCTTTGTATCCACACGGAGCACGCTAGTAACCACCTAGCTAGAACATAGCAATCACATAGATCACATTAGTAACCAATGAGGAACACCCTAGCAACCACCTAGAAAACCATTGTAACAACCTAGCAACACCATAGCACCCACATAGGACACTTTAGCAACATCCTAGCAACCATCTAGCACTGCCATATCAACCACAGAGAACATATTTACAACCACTTAGCAATGCCCTTGCCATCTTTCAGAGCACCATAGCAACCACAAAGAGTGTCTTAGCCACTTCTGAGCAATGCCCTTGTAACCACCCAGAATACTTTAGCATTCACCTTGAAACAGCCTAGCAACCACGCAGAACGCCCTAGCAACAATCTAACAATGCAGTAGCAACCACATAGAACATATTAGCAACTGCTGAGCAGTGCAATGCCCAAGCAACCTCCAAGAACACCATTGTAACCACCTAGCAACACTGTAGCAGCCACATAGAACACCCTAGCAACCACCTAGAAATGCCGTAACAACCACCTAGCGATGCCATTGCAACCACTGAGAACACCTTTGCAAACACTTAGCAATTCCCTTGTAACCACCCAGAATACTCTACCAACCACTTGCCTAGCAGCATAGCAACCACCCAGAATGTTATATGGTTGCTAGGGCAATGTTGTAGCAACCACATAGAACACCTTAGCAACTGCTTAGCAATGGCCAAGCAACCACCCAGCAATGTCATAGCAACCACATAGAACACATTATCAACCACTTGGCAATGCAATGTCCCAGCAAACACCTTGCAACAGCATAGCAACCACATAGAATACATTAGCAACCTCTTATCAAAGCCACAGAGTATCCTAAAGCTTTTACTGTACCATATAGCAATGGCACCCAACAACATTACAACCACATAGAACACATTAGCAACCGCTTCACAACACCCCAAGAACCACCTAGCAATGCCATATCAACCACATAGGACACATTTGCAACCGCTTGGCAAAGCCATAGAGTGGCGAGTTTCCTAAAACTAGTTTTAACTGTACTGTTTAGCAGTGGCCTAGCATAAACCCAGCAATGGCATTGAAACCACATAGAACACTTAGCAACCACTTATCAACGGCCCAGAAACCACCTAGCAATGCCATAGAAACCACATAGAACACCTTAGCAACACCTTGGCAAAATCAAAGAGTAGCGAGTTTTCTAAAGCTAGCTTTTACTGTTCTGCTTATCAGTGTCCTGGCATCCACCCAGGAATGGCATAGCAACCTCATAGAACACATTAGCAACCACTTAGCAATGCCCCAGCAATCACCTAGAAAGGCCAGAGCAACCACATAGAACACCTTAGCAACACCTTGGCAAAACCACAGAGTGGCGAGTTTCCTAAAGTTAGCTTTTACCGTATTGTTTAGCAATGGCCTGGCATCCACCCAGGAATGGCATAGCAACCACATAGAACACATTATCAACCACTTAGCAATGCCCAAGCAACCACATAGAACACTTTAGCAACACCTTGGCAAAGCAACAGAGTGGCGAGTTTCCTAAAGTTAGCTTTTAGCATACCGTTTAGCAATGGCCTGGCGTCCACCCAGGAATGGCATAGCAACCTCATAGAACACATTAGCAACCACTTAGCAATGCCCCAGCAATCACCTAGAAAGGCCAGAGCAACCACATAGAACACCTTAGCAACACCTTGGCGAGTTTCCTAAAGTTAGCTTTTAGCATACCGTTTAGCAATGGCCTGGCGTCCACCCAGGAATGGCATAGCAACCACATAGAACACATTATCAACCACTTAGCAATGCCCAAGCAACCACATAGAACACTTTAGCAACACCTTGGCAAAGCAACAGAGTGGCGAATTTCTAAAGTTAGCCTTCACTGTACTGTTTTAGCCATATGTGTTGGTTACAAAGTTTTTGTGAGCAGCACATTTCATCAAATGTCTTTAGATGACAATTTGCCGTCAGTTAGAGAAAACGCCAGTCAGCGATTTTTGTGAAACAACTCCTTGCTTGACAAATGAGACATCAACAGTTGTATGAAGATCAACGCGAGCTGTCCTTCTTGTTCGCACTATGCACATCAGTCCTTTGATGCAGTTGTTGCACAGATGACAACATGGCATCCGCACAGTGCCATATCCTCTAATAGCCCTCTGCCTGACAGGCTCAGTCGTGATGAATCGCACAGCTCTTCCCTGCCTTTTCAGACTTAATTTTCTGAAGATTGCTTGCCCATTCAAGAGGAGAGAGACCTGATTCCCACTCCTGTCCAGGAGCCCAGGCCCTGATGAGATGTCACTATTGTTCAGCAGAGCCTTTGGCATCGAGGCTTAACTACTAGTGGCTGCTTTTAAGACATTGGCCTGAATTACTTGACTGGCGAAGCTAAATAGCAATTAGACAGCTCGCCCACCAAACGGAAATTAGAAATTTGCCAGTGGGCTTAAGATGGGACTGAGTTTTCCTGCCTGCACAAACACTTTCGGACCAACAATGTGTCTGAACAGTATTCCTGACCCCTAAATTCTCTACGGAATAGCTTTCGCTCGAATTCTCCCATGAACAATATACCATGCAACTTGATTGTTTAAAACAAGCTTGCTAAAATAGTTGATTATGTAATGCAAATGTTAAAATGTATTGCCATGCTTTATAGTAAAATGTATTGATGTCATAAGAGCATTGTGTGAGGAACATGTGTATGGACGAAAAAAAAACTATTATTAAAACATTAATAATTACAGTCTTGACCAACATAAAATAGGTATCGTTTGAAAGCTAAGAAGCTCTATGTTACAATGCATGTAGGCATTATGACTAAAACTTAAAAACTGCAAGAAATAGCTAAGTATATGTCTTTGACATTTATGTTTCATGTGAACAGGTATGAAAAAAAAAAACAGAACATAAAATATCACATACCATTACTTAGGAGGAGTCAATTATCTTCCAAATGTAATCAGATGCATAGATCATTAGATAATTGACACAAAGCAAAATGTGCACACAGCAACTGGCTATCTGGCATCTTGCAACCTGGCTGAAAACACATCAGCTTATTTGGATCGGATGACATCATCGGAAATCATGTAGCATCATGGAACGCAAAACCAATCGGACTGGGTTCAGATCAGTGCAAAAAGCCACCATATTTGGGCAGAGAGACATGTAATCGGTGACTGTTACAAATGGCCACCAGGAGATGGTGCCAAGCACATGACACAGACTCAATGATGACTCATTTGACACAGATTGAAACTCATAATTGAAACTTATTCTGAAACACATGTAAAATCTCATTACTAAAATCACATCTCCATGCTATGCAAACCTTGGTCATTGTTTGCAATTGTAATTAGTTCTTATGTACAATTATTATGTTTTATGTGTTTTGGGAGGCTTTTGGAGGCATGAGAACATTTTTGGGCACTAGATTAAATTACTCAGGGCTCCAGACTGCGACGAAAATGGTCGCAAATGCACCAAAAAGAATTGATTGCGACAATCATTTAAAATCTAGTCACCATTGGCGATAGTCAGGTTGTGTGCATTCATATGCGGTTTCGTCAGATATTAACGTGCGAGTTATTGAATACATCTTTAGAGTGCACACTAGTGTGTCTCACGCCACTTTATACCCAAGCGCGCTGCATCGCATGCAACAACAAATCCAGCACGAGAGAGTCGTGAACAAATGACGATTTTGAACCGGGTCTTTTTCATAAAACACCTGAAAAACGGAGGGTTTGAACTCAGGAGCTCAGGTTAGCAGTTTGAATCAGATTCACTTTCTCAGCAAATCAGCCGAAAGTGAGCTCACAACTGGGAGCGCAGACATTTCAAAATAAGAGTCCCATGCATATTTCGGGCTTCTTTATCATTTGAAGTCCCATATTGTGTACCACGTGTTTTCTTCTGGTAATTAATGATTGGGATCGGAGTAGCACGCACAATAAACTGCATCTGGGATTTTTTATCAGTTTAGACCAGGGGTGACCAACCCTGCTCCTGGAGAGCTACCTTCCTGCAGAGTTTAGATCCAACCCTAATCAAACACACCTGAACCAGCTTATCAAGGTCTTTAGGATTACTTGAAAATTACAGGCAGGTGTGTTGGAGCTAAACTCTGCAGGAAGGTAGCTCTCCAGGAGCAGGGTTGGTCACCCATGGTTTAGACTCTTGTAGTCTCTGTGTCTGGGCCATCCGGTAAGAGTAAAGGCAATATTTAAAACAATTAAAATTTAATATGAGAATTTTTTTTTATATTGTGTGTAGGTTTATTATATTATGCTTTGTGATACATTACCCTGGAATTAGTTTTAAAAAATGAATTGCCACAGCTGTGAGAGTGTTTCTATTACAGCTGCTGAGAGACAGTAACTTGGCATCTTCTCTCATCAAACTTAGTCTTAATCCATCACTCTCTATTTTTTCCTTCTTCTGGAAAATCACTCAAATTTAATAGTGGATGTTTTCTTTTGCTCTTGGAGCAAATTGGTAAGTGAAAATAAGATTTGTAGACTCCCATTCACTGCTGTTGAAGTTTACCCTGCAATCGTTTACTTCTGCGCTCCAAAACAAAGAGTGAAAAAGGTCTATTGAGGGACTATTACACAAGGTGCAAAAGTTCATTGACAACACTACTATATGCATACTATATGTAAATATCTGTAATGTAGATTCTGAAGGGCAGTATTAAAAATAAATGCATCTCTTCAATTTATATAAATTATGAAAGGGGTGTGAACATATGGGGAATGCAAACTTATCTTCTTCACTACATATATGGTTTATTAAACCTCAGATTAATGTTTATTCACCTGTATTCCTTTTGCTTTCTATCTTGTTTCTGAACAGCAATCTAAATCAAGCAATTCTGAGCAGTTTTGGCTCCTTCATGTTTGTTTAGGAGCCAGTGGCTCCGAAGACATTTTTTATTTATTTTTTTGTCTAGAGCCCCTGTGACAGTTGTAATGCCCTATCAACACAATTTTACACAGTTGACATAATTGGGAACATAAAATCAGTTTTTTGGTGCCACCTTATTTACTTCCTGATGTATATAATGTGAAACCAGAAAAAAAGAGTAAAAATTCACTTTTGTGAGTTTTCCACATTTTCTTAGGCTGAGAGTCTCAGAAGGTCTTCTTTGGCAAGTTATAGTAATTTTGGGTATGCCACGGTTACAGCACACCTTCCTAGGTCTAGGGGTATGGGAAGGTGGGTAACAAATGTTTTTTGGAGAGAGTGCAAAAGTGATCCTGTCTCCAGGTCCCAGAGTAACCACAAATCACAACAATGCAAAATATAGTAAGTATATAACAAATTTAAAGAAAGTGGGAGAAAATGGAAAACTTCAGGAGTGGAGCAGGCCAAAAGAACAAGACATTCTTCCTAAAAGGAGTTTAGAGTGTAACTTACCTATCCAAAAGAACACAAAATCACTTCCCAAACTCCCGCTCTATAAATAACCACGAGAAAACAGAATGCCTCAAAGTAAATGGCGTCCACCTCCCTACTAAATAGTCCCACAACACAAACTTAAATGGGTTCCATTTTTAGATAATGGGGTAATACAGTTGAATGTATCTTCTACAAGTTTAAGGCATTACCCAAAGGTATACAAACATTAAACAACTACAAATGACAATTCTGTTAATCAACTCCACTAAAAGGCAACTGACAAAACTGTTGTCTTACTCACATTAGCGCACAACAATTGAAAAGCTGGGACCAAGAGATAGACTTACTAGTGCAGGAGAAAATATTTCCTGTGTTTCTCTCTCCCTGGTGAGGAGAGCTGTGGGTCTCTTATACTCTCCAGTCCTGGGCTGAGCCAATCATGGGTGATGAGCAACAGGTGGGCCTCATTATCCTGCTTAAATGGAGAGCGCAAGGGACAAAGAAATACACAGGGAGACACAACACACAATAACCCACATTAAACATATCACCATCACAATGATGTAATATACGTCCCTTAGGACGTAACACCACTGAAACAGGAAATCTTTAAAAACACACTCATAGTTGTTGTTGCACCTCTAGTGTTAATTTCTCCAAGAAAGTGCCATGATATATACAACCACCATGCAAAATCATTTTGCAAATATGTAGGTGTACTAATGAAGTTATTAAATTAAATGTCAAGTTAATTGAAACACTTGAATTGGTCAGCAAAAATGATTGTTTTCCTAAATTACTGCGTAAATGAAACTAGGTTTTATTTCTAATAATAGCAACTCAACTTGGAGTTGAAATGGTTGTTTTGTACATTTCTAATTGTGACGTTTTAGTTTATATTTCAGTTTTTATATACAGTAAATACAGTAAAAATGTCACATAGACTATTTATGAAAACAGTATAAGATCATGTTTAATTATGAAGCATAAATTATGTGCATAATTTATGAGCTTAAGCTAATGAATATTCATAAGATAAGCCTTAGTCGGGCTTTTTGAAACAAAGTGATGCCAATGTGGCTTGCGCTGGAACATTTCAATCTACTTTCGCTAAACATGGACTTTCAACAAAATGATATCTTTTGTCACAATGCATATCATTGTTTGTCAATCAAACGTTAGATTAAGATGGTCTCTCACTTGCTATCCACCTTCTGTATTATAGTAATCATGATTGCCTGCGATACTCATCTGATGCAGAGGTAATGTTTGAGAAACAGATGCAATATGGCAAGAGCAGTTTAGACAGTCGTATTGACTGAGGATATCCTGTCAACGGCAATGAACTCTGAGATGAGAGATGGATGTTTTTGACTGTGGCTTGATCCATTTTATCCACTCACATTTGCATGGACATTATTTTGTTCTCACTTTTTGTAGGAAAAGCTGTCAGTTCCTAACATTCTGCCTAACGTCTTTTGAATTGCATGGCAGTAGGAAATTCAAAGGCATGTGGAACATCACAAGGATCATTTTTGGGTGAGCTATCCCTTTAAGAGTCCAGATAAATTTGGAGGCCATTGTGTATGCTGAATATTGTATATTACTTCAGGAAAACTTAAAACAACGGCGATCAGACTCTTTTTTTCCTCATAGTGATGGTAGATTGAAATGCAGTCTGAGAATGAATCAAATGGACGGAATGAAATCCTGCAGATCTGTTCTTCACAGCTCTAATCCACTTGTACTCACTTATCTCATGCGATAATGAGGTTTCCTCTCAGAATACAGAACTTTCCTGTTGCAGTTTGTCTTCCGAACATAAATTTGTCTTGTCTAAGTGTCTTATACCTCCAAGACAAACAGTTTACCACTGGCAGATACAGATTTTGCCAATGCTTGAATGTTGACTGTCAGGTAATCTTGTCCTGCTTGTTGGAAGAGTCCAGAATTCCCCCAACATATTTCTGCGAGTTTTCAAGAGACTCCTAAAGAGATGACTTAATGAGATAATATCATTTTGTTACCAAATTGCATTTCTGTTGACCAGTGATTGCAAACAACAAACTTTAATCTCTTTGAACACACCCTAAAAATAATTGTTCACTCAAAAAATACAATTTCTGTCATTATATACTCACCCTCATGCCTTTCCAAACCAGTGTCCGATATTAACTTTTTTATTTTTTATAAAAGGGGCACTATTTGCCCCTATATTAGATTTGTGGGTGCATTTTTACCTTTATCAGGGCATATATTATTTCTAACCATTTAAAACAAACCGAGTGTCAATCACTGACTTAAATGTAATTAATTTAACACTACAAATTCTCAAGTCTTACACAAAAAACTCAATCAACATCAACTCATATTTTATGGCACAATATGTATAATTAGGACTACAATAGAATATTAAGAACTATATCAGATGTTACAATAAAAGAAAACAACAGAAAAACTTATCATGAGGGCATTTTTATGCCCCACATTTTGAATATCTGGGGCATTTTGTCATTTTTTGGTGGCATTTTTTTCCTGAGCTCCCCTTAAAGGAATATTACAGGATCGATACAAGTTAAGCTCAGTCGACAGCATTTGATGCATAATGTTGATTACCACAAAAATGTTCGACTCGTCCCTCGAGGTTACGGTGAGGCACTGACAATGGAAGTCAATGGGGCCAATTTATGGAGGGATTTAAGGCTGAAACGTGAAGCTTATAATTTCATAAAATACATTATTTTGATACTTCTGTTAAAACATGTGCGTGTTTAAATAGTTGTTTACCAGGATTACAGGGTTTACGGCTTTACATCGTCATGGCAATGAAGTTCTAGAATTGCATATAAAATTACTCAGAAAAAGTTAGAGAGCGAATTTTGTCACACTAAAATCATCTTAGCACATGTATTTGTTTACATCTTGTGGGCATACTTTTGAAACAGTGAATATTTGAATGTTTATGAATTGGCCCCCATTCACTTCCATTGTAAGTGCATCACTGCAACCTCGATTGTTTTAAAGAAAATGAGGGACGAGTCGAAATACATTTTAGTGGAAATCGACGTTACTCGACAAATGTTGTCGATTGAGATTAACTTGTATTGGACCCGGAATATTCCTTTAATTTTAGACCCTGTTCCAAACCTATGTGCTGTTATTTATTGAGTGGAACACAGAAAGAGAATTTCTGAAGAATCTTCACGCAGCCTTTTTCCATATAACAACATTTAATAGTGAGCACTGGTGTCAAAAATGGCATAAAAGCTGACTATTATAAAACTATAAAAGTAGACCTTATAACAGGATTGGATTGGGGGGGGGGGGGGGGGGTCACTGTCCTTTTCTGCATAATGTGGCGGCTCATTTTAGCTTATCGCGACCCATTCTGCCAACCGGCTCGCTTGGTTCTCCCGATGGCCAGTCCGCCCCTGATCGGCTCCAAAGTGCGGCGACCCACCGGGAAAATAACCGGAATGACAGATTACCGGTCCAGCCCTCCATATAACTTATTTTGCAATTCTGTAGATTTGCGGTGAAGAACAGACCAAAGTTCTGGATCAGTGCGGTCATGTAATCATGCAATTACTAACTTACATACCTTATATAACCCTTAAAAATGACTTTAGTTTGGTGTACCCTAATATTAGTCAATTAGGTCAATTTAGTCAGGTTGAATAATTGTTTTACACTTGAATTAAACCTATCAAGTTAGATTTAACCACATGAAGCACAGTTTTTGGTTACCTGGAATTACATGAGGGTGAGTAAATGATGACAGAATTTTAATTTTTTGGTGAACTAACTATTAATTTGACATTTGGCATTTATACTGCACTAGCTTAATGATCAGCAGGTTTGAACCCTACAGTCATGTCCACGTATAAGCAACTCTTGGTGTTTGAATGGCAGTGGTGGGCATCTTAAAACAAAGCATCCCAGTTGGAAAGTGACCGTGAGAGCAGCCACAGGCAGTCACTCGCTTGCTTTGACAAAGTGCAGCCATTATGCGAGTGTGACAGTGTTTCTCTGAGGGCAATTTCTAAAAATTATTCCAACAATGTAACAAGTGAACAATGTAACCACTCGCTAATTATGTTTATGCTAATTGTTAATTAGCCTCTCAATGAGCATTGTCTTAATTAACAATGGCCATGAAAATATGTGCAGGGCAGTAGAACCATAAATGAGTCCATTAATTACCAGCCTGCAGTGATTAACACAGATATATTGGGGTTTTACGGCTTCCGTTGTAATTTATTTTTATTTTTGCTAATCATTTCTCTGTCTACTTAATAGCACAATAGGTTTGAAGAACTTGACTTTATAACTAGATATCTAGCTGATCTTTTTTGATTGCAAAGTCCATGCCATACTGATCATTGTGCGTACTGTAGATATTGTATTTATAATAAAGGTATTCATAATGCCTTATTTTGCTATGCATTATGTCTTTTCATACATTTTAATTAGAAACCCATTCAGGTTTAATTATGGATAATGTCCAGCTGGTTGTACATTGTTTCTAACATACTGTATCTGTGGATACAGTAATTATTCATTGATTAAGGTGTGTTATAAGGCACTATGAATGCATTGACAATACCTTTATAATGTTATACTGGATATGTAAGCGCAGCGTAGTTCTAGCGGGAAGACTAGCAGCTGTACGTCATCGCACCATTAGCTGGGTAACTCCCAGCCAATCACATGTGAGCCTTTGCTTTATACGTCTGCTCACAATCTATCACATTGCTGTTTCAGTATTAATGTATTAATTCAGTAACAGTAATATTGAAACAGTCAAATCTATATAAAAGGCATTTGAGTACTAAAGTCTCCAAGTTAGTTTTAATCTGACCTTCATAGAACAAAAAGAAAAAAAAGTTGAAATCGGTTAGTTTTAATTAAAGAGTTGAAGAAACACCCATATACAGTATATAGTTTCAGATAAACATTAATTAACCCTTTAACAAAATGACCGCTTACCTGCTCATCTGAAATGCCTTTCCTCACCCTGAAAATCAACTCCTTTCTATTGATGCCTTTAACATGTTCATTTATTCATTTGCCAGATGCTTTTATCCAAAGTGACTTACAAATGAGTAAAACATAAGCGGATCGTCTGAAGGAGACAGTGGTACAAAAAGTGCCATTCTACAAAGATTCACTAGCATCAGAATAGTATTCAAAACAGATTAAAAAAATATTTAGTGACTGGTTAAATGCTCATGTAAAAGATGTGTTTTAAGTCGTTTTTTGAAGACAGTGAGAAGTGAGTCAGCTTTATGGATGGGGTTGGGAAGGTCATTCCACCAATGTGGTATGATGAAACTGAAAGTCCGGGAAAGTGTTTTGGTGCCTCTTTGTTTTAGTACAACAAGGCGACGTTCCTTAGCCGACCGCAGGCTTCTGGTGGGAACGTAGCTCTGCATAAATGTTTTTAGGTATGCTGGAGCAGACCCAGTGACTGTTCTGTATGCCAGCATCAGGGCCTTGAATTTAATACGTGCATCAACCGGCAGCCAGTGGAGAGAGACAAAGAGTGGTGTAACATGCGCTCTCTTTGGCTCATTAAAGACCAGACGTGCTGCTGCATTCTTGATCATTTGCAGAGGTCTAGTTACACATGCAGGGAGGCCTGCAATGAGAGCGTTACAGTAGTCCAGTCTAGTGATGACAAGTGACTGAACAAGCAGTTGTGTGGCATGTTCAGAGAGGAAAGGTCTTATCTTCCTGATATATTCTACATATGACTCATGTAATATATTTCATGTTTTCTAAATTCATACAAAAGTTTTGTGTGGGTAATAGATGTGTAGACCGAAATTGCACATGTTGTCAGCCACTGACTGTGTCTTGTGAGACACAAAGTTTTATTCTTGCTGAGGGCGCTTGACTCTCTGAAAACCGAATCCTCCATCCATCCACATTTAAATCTCACAATGCTTTATATGCCTTTGGAGGCATATTACACAGGATGTTTATTTTTAATAGAAAATTATAATCACAAGGATTCACACCTGTGAATGGAAATCTAAACATCTTTTTTAAAAATCATCATCCAGTAATAATAAACAACTGTGATTGGCCCATTCCTGGTACTACGGGATACGTCATCTAAGCTAGAGGGTTATAGCGCAACACTATTTGGGTGATACCAAATCGTAAAACGGAGGGGGAGACTTTCGTTTTTTGTCATGCAATTGCAAGGCATCTCATACTAAACTATTTTCAGCATTGATAAAAAATATTTATATAAACAAGGAGGGTTGGAGGGACAAATCACTGCTTCACAGCACTGGGGGGTGGGGGGGGGGGGGGGGGGGCTAAGAGCTCATGGACAAGTTGAGAATGTCGTACAATTGCTTCAGAGTGGAACATCTTGTTTTAATTATCCATAATAAAAGCCATGGAGATAGCTATTCAGAGACTTGATTGAATTGGACATGGCATTTGTGAATGAAGATTACAGCAGTGCAATACTAATGACTATTCAAACTATTAATTTTCATACTTTGGTTTTAACCGTCCATCCTCTGTAACTTTGCACAATGTCAAGGAACCAAATGTTTGGTTCTGTATTCTGGTACGCATTGCATTTATGGGTCTCTTCGTAGAGCACAAGTTATAGATCTAGTTTTAAAACCAAGCAGTCTGTTCGCCAAATGGCATTTTTCTGACAACAGTAAAGCGATACTTTACAGGAAGTATCACTCCAGCCAAATAAAAGGGGATTAATGGTCGTTTCAGATGGCAGAGACAATAAACAAGGAAACCAATTATAAGGAGCCACCAAAGCTGTGAAGACAACTTATTTTTTGTTGTGTTTTCTTTTGCCATAGTCAAGATTTTATCCAATGGAACAAAACAAAAATACAAAAGCATCTTTTTTAGCTCTATCTTTCTGTCTCTGATGACACATAGATATCGCTAGTATTGGAAAAAGATGCTAATCTGTCTCTTTAAGGTGAGATGGTTTTTTCCACTAATGGCCTGAAGATATTCCATCTACCACAGTCCAACCTTTGCCGAACATTTCGCTTAAGCACAGTAATGTATGTTGATAATGGAGTGGATGCATGCATGCAGACATTTGAATCGCAAGGGCATACATATGAAACAAATAAGACAAATATCTCAGTTGTTTCTCCTTGATGAGATTAAATGGAGCCTTTTGCATTAGATTTCCAGTTAACTTTCAGAAGCCCCAGATTGTTCTATATATTGTTATATTGTTCTGTCACCCCTCTACAATATAAGTGTGTATGTGCGGTGGATTTCTGTCGGTTAATTTAGCTTATGGTAGTCCTAGTTTCAATGCATTTAAACAACTCCTGTCTGCTGTGATGCACAATTTAGAGCTTGATCTGCAAGCGCAGCTAGAGATACCAGCCCATCCTTGCATAAATCCCCCCAAACAGTCTCTCCGAATGGAGAAATAAGACGCCAGCAAAGGTAAGAAAAATTCCGACTGTCATCAATATATCCCCCTTGCCTCACATCCCAGGGAATGTTTATCAGTGAGCCAAACGGCCGTATTGCATATTGACTGAGGCCCCATAACCTCAAGCTGACACAATAGCGGAGGCCTCTAACCTCAAAGCAGAACGATTGCCCCTAGCGCACGTTTTTCTCATCGCTTTGAAGTGTTCATTGTTTATAGGGCCTGTATTTTTTAAGCTGGTTGTGTCCTTTTGTCTGGCCTCAAGGGAGATGTCAATAAATGCAGCTATTGGTTTAAAAAACAAAGAGGAATGGGTGAAACTCACAAAAACATGTCCAGGTCATATTCCACCATAATAGAATAGAAATCAGTTATATTTTGCATAGAGAGAAAATGAAGCCAATTTTTGGACCTTTAAGATTTTTTGCATTTATTACAATTTAGCATTATAAATTCTCATTTTCGTAATAAGACGATGTTTTAGGCCACATCCAAACTAATGCGTATTTGTTTGAAAATGCATTGATTTAGCTATGCTTACGCCTCTAATCCACAATCGAATGCCATTTTCCTTTACCAAAAACGGAGCATTTATAAAAAAAAGCTCTCTTGTATCTCATACTTTGCAAAAATTACTAATATTCGAACACTGAAAATGGATTAGTGCTGTCCTTTTCTGCATATCGCGGCGCCGTTTTGTGATCTGTTCTGCATAACACGGCAGCTCATATTCGGCACATTTTGCGGCGACCCACCGGACCGCTCGGTTCTCCCCATGGCCCCGCCCCTGATCGGCCCCAAAGTGCGTCGGCCCACCAGGAAAATGCCCGGTACACCAGATTACCAGCCAAGCCCTGCTTGTGTATGAAATTCTCTCTCAGTTAATGCTCTTAATTATAAAAAACCTTCTTTATCAACCCTAGGTACAATTTGAAAAAATTTATTTTATATATTATATTTTATCATTATCATATTTTCATCAAGTTGGTCACATTTTAGCTTTTGAAAAACTTTCAAATTCAATCTATTCCATTAATTAATGTCTTGAAATTGCATATGTTATATTGCATATATTATATTGCATATATATATACTGTATTTTTGTTAAATTTATATTGTTTACTTGCATAATTGGTACTTTTTAGAAGCTGTTACATTGATTTTTAGAACACACGCTAAATCTGTACTGTCTCTTTAAGAATACCGGCATCAGCCAGTGAGTGCATATAATGAGAGAAGACATTTTTAGTCACATAGTGCCAGATTTACTTGAATTATAGAGAGTTGACAAATAAAGTGAGAGATCAATCTTGGGATTTAAGAATCGATATTGAGATCGTTCAAATGAAGATCACGATGCATCAGAAAATCTATATTTTTACCCAGCTGTGGCTCAGGTGGTAGAGCAGGTTGTCCACTAGTCACAGGGTTGGCGGTTTGATTCCCGGCCCACACGACTCCACATGCCAAAGTGTCCTTGGGCAAGACACTGAACCTCAAGTTGCTCCCAATGGCAGGCTAGCGCCTTGCATGGCAGCTCTGCCGTCATTGGTGTGTGAATGGGTGAATGAGACGCAGTGTAAAGTGCTTTGAAAACCGCTAAGGTTAAAAATCGCTATATAAGTGCAGAACATTTACCCAGCCTAAGTGTTACCAATGCTTTAAATACTTTTATATAAATACTTTTATATAAAATGCATATAATATAATTTTTTTTGCAATACAGTAAGGTTAATAAAAAAAAATTGTATTACGGTAATGAGAGTTTGTGAAAATGTGAAAATCTTTAATTTTTTTTTAAGCAAAATACATTTCTTTCTATTGATTTTGCCATGAAATATGACCATAATTACAAAACAGATATTTCAATTGTAGTGCTGAAAAGTCTCATTATTTGCTTACCAAACAAATTAAATGCAGTCATCATATATATTTTACATTTGTTCAAATTAGACATGTTTTATGTTTTATAAAACCTTTATATAATTGATAAGTACCTCCAGAAATGTATGAATTGTAATGCATTTGTATCATCCCAAATTCTCCTCTGAAATATGCATACTGTATCGTGTGATGCCAGATTGAATTCTGTAGGTTCAAAGAGAAGCATAACGCCCCCCTCTGGCACATTCCAGCAGTTTGCATAGCAGCAATGCTTTCTTCATAGTGCACACCATGTCTCCAATGTAGTGTTAATAAACACATAAAGATTTGCTTTCAGAAAAAGAAGTGTAGAAAATACAGCAGATATTTCTGGACACTTTAAACTCTCCATCCGAGCAGTTTATATCACTTTATTCTGAGCATTCTGAGACAATAACTTCTCGTTATGAAACAAGATCACAACTGTAATGCAATTTGGATTTGAATCCCAAAACATTTCCTTTTGCCAGACAGCCTAAATGCATCTTAATTCATAACTGTGCGTTGTTATTTGCATGCTTTTCTCACTCGTTCTCTCCTCTCTCTCCGTTGAAAGAGCCGGGTGTATATTTGTCCGTTCACAAGCCCTCTACACTAAGATTGGAATTCTCCTTTCTCATTACCAGTCTTAATAGACTCCTTCGACCTCCCTTCCAGTCTCTGATATGATCTGATCCATAGAATTAATTAATTATAGCCCAAATTTTATAGATTATTAAAAATAGCATAAGTAATAGTGTATTATCTCAAGCTGTCAAGTTTAATAGTCAACATTGTCTCGGCACCTCTTATCAGTGTGGGACACCCGGTCAGAATATTGATTTCTAGTCGTTTTAACCATCATCTGCTGTTGTGATGGAGAATTGTCAGCCTTTTACTACTCTGTGCTCATTTAAAATCATTAGATTGCTTCTGACGCTTCGACTGAAGATGTCTTTTCTCCCAGCGCAATGTAACGGCACGATATTTTATACTGTGTAAAGCCACAATGAATGGTGCAGTTGTGTTCCTGCAGAAAAAAAAAAGCAATAGCAGCACCGTGTTATAAATGTGGAGTTGGTTTAGATCACTCTTGTTTAGAGCTGAAAGACGTCAACAAAAAGATCATTTTGTGTTCTGAATATCTGTTATATTTTTCTTCATGATTATAACCCAGCTACTTTCAATCTGTCAGAAAGAGTCATGGATCATTTCAATATTTCCAGCTGCTTTTTGATATATATAAAGTATCTTGCAGTCTATATTTCTTAAAGTTCACCCAAAAAATGAAATTTCTGTCATCACTTACTCACCCTCATGTTGTTCCAGAGCTGTGTCAAAAAGTTATTCTCAGTTACCATTCAGTTTCAATGCATCCTTTTTCCATGCAATGAAAGTGAACGATGACTGAGGCTAACGTTTTGCGCAACGTCTCCTTTTCTGTTCTGTGGAAGAAAGAAAGTCTGAAACAACATGAGGGTGAGTAAATGATGACAGAATTTGCATTTTTAAATACCTTTAACTCAGATTAATCCACAGAGGTTATTCAGGTCAGTTATTATGTTTTATATTGCTATATGCCACTTAAAAGAATGCAGACTTGTGCATTTTAAAGTTCAACAGTTTGAGATGCTGTTGAAGGGGCGTCTTGGTTATTAAATTGTCAGTAATGAACATGTCACTTGATCTAAGTTGAGGCCGTAAGGAAGTTGGTTCAATGTATTTTGTCGGTTGGGATGTCTGTGAACAGGACAGTTTACATGCAAATTGTCATGCATAAGAAATTCCCAAAATCTTTCAATGTGCCTCTGGGAGAACCTTCTAATTACATCAGCAATTGTCTAATCAGCTTGCAAACCAGTCTGACCGACTCAACAGCCAAATGAATTGTGTCTTCATGGATAGACATGTCTGCATTTAATAAATGACTGGAGTCAATTTAGGTTTTAAAGAACAAATTCAAGAATTCCGCATTGTAAAACGTCCGATTTTCTCCCCTTTTTCTCCACAATTTGGAATGCCCAATTCCCAATGCGCACTAGGTCCTCGTGGTGGCGTAGTGACTCGCCTCAATCCGGGTGGCGGAGGACGAATCTCAGTTGCCTCCGCGTCTGAGACCGCCAATCCGTGCATCTTATCACGTGGCTTGTTGAGTGCGTTTCCGTGGAGACATAGCATGTGTGGAGGCTTCGCGCTATTCTCCGCGGCATCCACTCACAACTCACCACACTCCCCACCGAGAGCAAGAACCACATTATAGCAACCACGAGGAGGTTACCCCATGTGACTCTACCCTCCCTAGCAACCGAGCCAATTTGGTTGCTTAGTAGACCTGGCTGGAGTCACTCAGCACACCCTGGATTCGAACTCATGACTCCAGGGGCGGTAGTCAGCGGCAGTACTCGCTGAGATACCCAGACCCCAAAACATCAGATTCTTAAAATATTGTGTCCAGATGATGACTTTGATGAATGACTCAGGCTGACTTTAAGGAGTTAAGCTTAAGCTTAATCGAAAGCATCTGTGGCATGATGTTGAAACAAAACTTTATTTTGACTTGCCCCTCCTTTTCTTCAAAAAAAGCGAGATAATCAATGTTATACCACAAATGATGTTGATTGAGATCAACTTGTATTTAACCAAAAATATTCCTTTTATGTCACAATTAAGTCTGAGCAGCAAAGTGAAATGTTTTAAAGTATGTTTATGAGAAGATGTTATTAGCATAGTGATACCCTCATTACACAATGCACAAAATGTTCGTTTTTAGCATGTGAAATTGGGAAACACACCTGGGAAAACCTGTTATGATCACTATTATTCAGATCCTAGATAGATCAGATGAAAAGTTAAACGTCACTGTCTCTGATGCTGTGGGTATTGTTGAAGAGGCTCATTTCGTGACTCCCTGGGGTCCGGTCATGATAGGATAATCATGTTCATCCTTACAGCTGATTGTTTTACACATTATTTTGTGCAACTTTTAATTTCTTGCTTCCAAAGGATCATTGCCTTCAGTAATTGCAAAGAACTGACCTTGTTCTTGTCACCCGGTCTGAACCAGAAGAAAGAATATTCAATTTTGTCACACCTCTATGGTGGTTTTTCGTGTAAACTGCACCATTAGGCTTTTGCATCGAAGGTTATTATAAGCATCAATTCTTAAAGGAATATTCTGGGTTCAAAAGAATTTAAGCTCAATCGACAGCGTGGACGGCATCATTTTGATTACAATAAAAACAATTTCAACTCGTCCCTCCTTGTCTTTAAAAAAGCAAACATCTGGGTTACAGTGAGGCACTTACAGTGGGAGTGAATGGAGCCAATACATAAACATTAAAATACACAGTTTCAAAAGACACAAGATGGTATGGAAGCTCTGAACCACACTGTGGAAATATATATATATATAAATATATATTTCCTAGGTGACATATTTTTAGGTGTCTTAGTGCCTTCCTGAGCCTCTGTCATACAAAAAAAATGCTATTTTTATTCTCTCTAAAATAGTTTTTTTCTGTCTAAAATGTTTTTGTCTCTTTCTTTTTAGACAGAATTGTTTTTGGAAAGAAAACTATTTTTAAAGAGAAAAAAAATGTATAGGAAAAAAAAGAGAGGAACAATTTAAACAGGAAAAAAAATGGAAAGAAAACACATTTTTTAGACAGATTGTTTTATTTTTATTTATTTTTTTGGAGAGAGAAAAAAATGGTTGGACATGAAACCTAATAAAGACAAATAAAAAAATGCACCTATTCACTGCAGGGCTTCCATAATACGTAAACAATTTGCATGTTAGTGTGATAAAATCGCTTTTTTCTTTTTGCCTTTTCTGTGCAAAGTTATATGCAATTTCACAGCTTTGTTGCCATGACGACGTAATGTCTTAAACCTTTAAACGACTGTAAAAATTGTCATTTAAACAACTTTATAGCTCAAATGATACATTAATGCAAGTAAGGATGCAACCATATATTCAGGATGGGGGGGGGGGGGGGGGTAATAATTTAATAATCAGCCATGGAAAAAACCCATATCAGTAGACCACTATTATGACTATTGGGAGGGACATGTACCCCTCAGTGCAGTATGGTAGCTAGTGGGGTGAAAGGTGGTAACGTTTCTTGGGGCCCAAACAACAAATTGTAAACTGATTTTTTTAATGGGAACAGGGCCCAGAGCAATGTACAGTCAGGGGGCCCCGATTACCTTGCTACAGCCCTGCCTCATTATCTATGGTGGTTACAGCCCTTTAAACCCTCTAATGATTGGCCCCATTCACTTCCATTGTAAGTGCCTCACTGTAACCTAAATATTTGCTATTTTTAAAGACAAGGAGAGACGAGTTGAAATAACTTTTTGTGGTAATCAACATAATGCTGTCGATTGAGCTTAACTTGTACTGAGCCCAGAACATTCCTTTAAGTTAAGAAAGCTGAAGTAAACAATCAATCATAGTTTTATCTACAGTGATATTTGAGTGGGGTGGTATTCCATGACGAATATATCCTTAAAATATCAATAAAAATCAACGTCACCGATTAAATATGAGTTTCTATGTGTTGTAAATGCCTCTGTTTTGTTGTAGTTGCTCTACTAAGTGCATTATAAAGACTCACTCACTGCTAACCACTCCAAGACTGCTTTTAAGTGCCCCATTTTCTCATTAATTTCTCTGGAAACAATCATTATCCTAATCTCAACCCAGTCCGGGAAGATGGGAGTGAGAAAGTAAGGGAAAATAAGCTTTTTTAGTGACTTTCCAGTCCAGTGCTCCCACATTGGGTGCGAGCTGACAGCTGTGTATATCAGGAACCACATCATCAGACGGAGATAATAGGCTATTAGAGGCATGGGATTAATTTGTAGCCAATTACCACTCATGGTAGAATATGAATGCATAAATAAGCCATGGCTTGTGTCTAAGTTTTTGACAATGATCATAGCAGTGTGAAGAGGAGGAGGGGGAGCCAGCCAGGCGTGTGTGTGTGTGTGTGTGTGTGTGTGTGTGTGTGTGTGTGTGTGTGTGTGTGTGTGTGTGTGTGTGTGTGTGTGTGTGTGACATAAACGTTGGGGTGTCCTAAGGGAATGGCTCAAACCCAAAAAGGACCTGAGCAGGGGGGACATCAGCATCAACACCCAGAGACCGGCTGGATCAACTCCTGAACGGTGACCAGCAGAAGCGCAGCATCCAACTGGCTCTAAACAGCGCACCGCACTTCCTTACACGTATTTCCAACATTATGTCTCATGTTGAAGAAGAATAGTAATATAAAATACTAGTCTGAAAGCTGTCCTGCCCCTCTGGAGAGCTATGAACAGGGAGAAGGTGCAGGTCGGCGACTCCATCGCGCCCGGAGTGATCGTGGTCGCTCCGCAGGACGGCATGGACGAGAAGCGGCTCGCTGCCGCTGAATTGCCGGTGTTTTCTTGCGCCGGAGGGAGAGACGCGTTACCGGCGGAGGGTCGAGACAGCTCACCGCGACACGAACCTGCGCCCGCGGGCGCGCCTCCAACCGGTCACCGGACCACCTCGTTCTCGGTTCTGGACATTTTGGACCCGAATAAATTTACTAGTAAGAGGCAAGCGCCCAACAGGACAGAATGCGCGTTTGGTGCCGAAAACAGAGGAAGCGATGACTCGAATCACACAATCGAGCACAAGTCTTATCCAGAGGACTACGACTGTAAAAAATCATCGGGAATTTTAAGTATGTATAACTGTTTTTATTACGTTCATATATTGTACACTTGGGTGGTTTGCATAACATGTGCATTTAGACTATCATCCTAAAAATATAAAATGCATTGAAATTGATATGATGCAAAAGTTATTTGACTCATGGAAACTATTTGAAATGTATTTTCCAATAAATTAAAGTATATGAGAAAGTGTGTATGTAACTGGTTACATGTCGTCATTTTTATCAGCCTTTTGCAGTTTGTTTATATAGTTCAGAGGTGCGATAAATATTTTTTTAAAGCACAAATAGTTCATATAGTCTGCCAGTTAATAAGAGGCCATACAACTGCGATCAAAATGATTATATAAAATTGTTAAAAATAGTTTTAGATGAAGTATAGCATATCCCAATGGATGACACCTGCTCGACATGCCTGAGCTATTCTGTTTGTATGATTTTAAAATCCAGCTTTTATTGATAAAATATAAATAAATAAATCTGTTATAATTGTTAACAAATACAAACAGGCCTTAAACCTCATTTTTATATAAGGAAAAAAGATGCAAAATGCAACGAAAACTGCAAAGTTCTTAAAATCCTTGTAAAGTTGCTCTTTAAGTCGTGAGTGTTTAATCTGAGAGTTTTTATTTATGTATTTATTTGGAGTAAAATGAGGGTCATTTAGAAATTGTCAAAACGTTTCTGTCATTCCTGAGACTGGTTGAAACTTAATAAATACACTTATTATTTTTTTTTATCATGTGTTGTGCAGGTAAGCAGCTTTAAGTCAGATGAGTCCTAAGTTTAAGACCTATTTTCCAGCAATAGAGTTGTGCTGATTCAGCACCTTTTGCTGTTTTGGGAGCCCCGTGATCGATATCTCCCTTAATAAGTATAATAGGGTTTAATCTAGTAATTATCCGAATTTTGGCCCTGTAATTTAGATGTTGCGAGTCACTTTGCAAGCTGCCTGAAAGAGATATACTCATTTCTATAATAGGATATCGACCAGTCTGGACCAGCACCCCCCCACCCCCCATTATCAGTGTCTTTACGCAGGAACTCGCGTTAAATTAAACGCAATCGAATAGCTGTAATTGATTTTTTTTCTTTCTTTTCTTTAGATGTTTTAGTGCTTTGTCTCGACTCTAAATGGTGAAAATAGAAAGGAATGTCTCAGGCAGTGGCTTCATGACCATCATCTTATCTCCTGCGCCTGTATTTGCGAGGACAAATATGTGTCAAACACTATGATTGATTGGAGGCAACGCGCGCGCCAGCAATTCTCAATAAACAGTAATTGTAGGCTGCAATAATTTGATAAGGTTTGTGCTGTTTTTAACAGCCGCTTTAAATGGATGAGTAAATTGAGAATTATCGATTGGACGGCCATGCTATGATTTAAGATGTCAAGACGAATTGACAAGCCAAAGGAAGTGACATCTATTCAGTCTTCACTTAAAATAAAGGGGTAAAAAGACCAGCAAAATAGCAATGAAATTTGAAATAAATAAAAAAATATATATATATTTTTTTTATAAATATATATATATTAGATTTATATATAGCTATATATATATATATATATATATATATATATATATATATATATATATATATATATATATATATATATGTGTGTGTGTGTGTGTGTGTGTGTGTGTGTGTGTGTGTGTGTGTGTGTGTGTGTGTGTATACACTAAAAAAAATTATGTTTATCCTATTTTTAAGATGTATCAATTTCAATTTAATAACAAATATCCATCTAATTTAATTGCCTAATCTTTAACAAAATAAAATGTATAAATCTTAAAAAATGCAAGTTTTATTAATTACATTTTCTTCAAGACTATTCAGTTCAATTTGATGGAAATTTGTTATTAAATTGAAATGGATACATCTTAAATTTATTTTTGGAGTGTATGTATATATATAGCTATATATAAATCCAATATATATATTAATTTTTTTATTTTTTGTATTTTTTTGTATTTATTTATTTATTTCAAATTTCATTGCTATTTTGCTGGTCTTTTTATAAAAATGTAAACATATTAATCTCTTAAAAGCTTTAACGAAAACGTTCAGGCCTGTAGCCTATTGTTTAATACAATCAATAAAAAATAACTAAGCAATTTCTACCAATCGAAATCACTGTCCAACATTTTTTGAAAATAGTTTTTAGAAAAATTAAAATGAGAAATACAGCTGATTGAAATATAAATATATATAAATATATGCAACAATTGAGAAATGTCCACTATTAAATAAGAAATATCAAATATGGACTTCCTTTGCAGTTTTTTAATTATACTAATTTAATTACAAATTGCATTACATTCTAATTTATAAAATTAGGTTAACCTGTACTCTAAAAAAATGCTGTTTAAAACAACCCAAATCGGGTTGTTTTTAGCCCAGCCGCTGTTTAAATATGGGACAGAAGAACACACATTGGTCTAAACTAACCCAGCAAGTTGGGTTGTTCATTTTAACACAGCAAAAGGGTCATTTATTCAACCCAAATGCTGGTTAATTTTTACAGAAATACTGGGTTAATTTGCTCTCATGTGGGTTAATATTTTCAGATTGTTTTATCCTTAAAATATATTGTAAAATAAACCACACCATAAACAAATGTGTAAACATGTTAGCTTCTTTATTTTGGATGAATAGAAATACATGTAATAAATACATTTGAACTCGTTTTACAAACGTTTTAATAAATAGCATGTAGAACAATAAAGTAACATTTATAATTAATATTAATTACACTAGGCATTAAAACATTTATGTATTAACAATACCCATTGCAAATCTCTAATTTACTCTCCCGCATCCCAGATGTGTAGGACTTTCTTCTGCTTCTAAAATGAATTTGTTCAAAATCTCTCACGTGAATGGTGGCCTGAACTTTGAAGCTCCAAAAATCACATAAAGGCAGCAGAAAAGTTATCCATAAGACTCCAGTGGTTAAATCCATATCTTCTGAAGTGTTATGATAGGTGTGGGTGAGAAACAGATCAATATTTAAGTCTTTCTTACTCTAAATCACCACGTTCACATCTGAAAGACACTAAACAGGTGCCACTTGTGACTTTTAGGTTTGAAAGTAAAGATTTATACCAAAAAACGGACTTAAATATCGATCTGTTTCTCACTTTCACAGTCATTTAATCACTGGAGACATACGGATTACTTTTATGCTGCATTTATGTGCTGTTTGGAGCTTCAAAGTTCTGGTCACCATTCAGTTGCATTATATGGACCTACAGAGCTGAGATATTCTTTTGTTTGCTCTGCGGAAGAAAGTAAGTCCTACACATCTGGGATGGCCTTTGAGTGAGTAAATAATGAGAGCATTTACATTTTTGGATGAACTGTACCTTTAAATGTTACTTTTAACTCTAGTGTCTATTACTAGAAAACTTGTTTATCTGTTTATCAAATGTGCATTAAAGGAATATTCTGGGTTCAGGACAAGTTAAGTTCAATCGACAGCATTTGTGGCATAATGTTGAGTACCACAAAAAAAAAAAAAAAAAAAAATCGAAAAAATTGAATAAAAATAAATAGAGATCACACAGTGAGGCACTTACAATGCAGATGAACGGGGCCAATTTTGAGAGGGTTCAAAAGCGGAAATTTGAAGCTTATAATTTTATAAAAGCACTTTCGTTAATTCTTCTGTTAAAACGGCATTACGTCATCATGGCTAGGACGTTCTTAACAGGCTATAACTTTACACAGAAAAGGTTTTTTAGCTATTTTATCGCACTAAAATCATGTTAATATTGTTCACGTCTTGTGCCAACAATTTTGAAACAGTGAGTGTTTTAATGTTTACGAATTGGTCCCCATTCACTTCCATTGTAAGTGCCTCACTGTAACAGAGTTTTTGCATTTTTAAAGAAGAGGGAAATTATTATTTTTTTTTTTTTTGTGTAATCAACATTATGTCCTAAATTCTGTCGACTGATCTTAACTTGTATTGAACCGGGAATATTCCTTGAAACCCTAAATGGGTGTGTTAAGATGAGTTTTGATGCCCATGTTTTGTGTTTCTACAGAGGACGGGTTCGTGTTCCGATCAGATGAATGTGAGAATGATTTTCCCCGAGGGAATCAGTCAGACAGCGAGCTTCAGGATGATCTGTGCAGCGAGGAGAGCAGCGCCCTGACTGGGAACAACGACGCTGAATTTGGACAGCATGAGGACGACGACCCGTTAAACAGAAGCCCAGACGGACAGCAGAGTCAACAGTCCTCCTCAAACGGACAGAGTCACCCAACCAAACCCAAACGGAAGCGCTCCGGCTCGGACTCAAAGTCTGGCAAACCCAGAAGAGCCCGGACTGCGTTCACGTACGAGCAGCTGGTGGCTCTGGAGAACAAATTCAAGTCGACGCGCTACCTGTCCGTGTGCGAACGGCTCAACCTGGCGCTGTCCTTGAGTTTGACAGAGACCCAGGTGAAAATATGGTTTCAGAACCGCCGGACCAAGTGGAAGAAACAGAACCCGGGCGCGGACACGAGCGCACCGACCGGCGGGAACGGAGTGGGACCGAATGGCCCGAGCAACGGTTTGGGGAGCCTGAGTCCACTGAGCCAGTCTCCTCCTATGAGCGGCCACCTGTCCATGCACACCGGCTATCCGGGTCACACGCCCGGAGGACTAGTCTGCACCACCCAGTTGCCCTTTCTACCGGGTCATGCAGTACTGTCACCCTTCATGCTGGGCTCTCAGACTTATGGAGCGCCAACATTTTACGCACCGCACTTATAAGAACAGAACTTTAGGAGACACACAAATGTCCATTCAAACATTTGAACTTGAAGCACTATGGTGTTACAGATTGCAAAGACACTGGATAGGTTTGTCTTGAAAAGCTCAATTATATTTGGCAAACTCAGAGTTGTGTTTACGAATAATTTCCCTCATGTCCGCCCGGCAATACGATCACCTGCTAATAATTCGACTTCACTTCAGTTTGCTTCCTTTTGATAAAATGTGACTATTTCTCTAGGTCAGACTGTATATAATCAGTTATTATGAATATGTGTTTAGACATTAAATTTGAATGCATATGCAAATGTTTTAGGGAATAAAACGGATTATGTAATGAAAAGGAATGCGCTTGTTCCACTGAACTCTTGTACAAATATAGGCCCAATGAAAGGTTTATCTTGATTTATTTTTTAAAGTGTGTGAGACATTATTTATGCCAGAAGATGCATAGAGATCTCACACTGTAAAGGTTGCAAAAAAATTAGCCCCCTGCACGCACACACACGCGCGCGCTCGCACACACACACACACACACGCGCGCGCGCGCGCACAAACACACACACACACACACACACACACACACACACAAAACAAGTTTTATTAACTTAATGTAAAATGTAGTTTTATATGATCTTGCAGTACAGAATATTTAAAGAATATTATAAGTTTAACAGCTGTGACGAAAAACAAATTAAATAGATCCGCTTTTAATTTCGATGAACATTTTAAACATCTTCAAATTACTTTTCGTGTAAATATTTACATATAGCTTTTACACTTAGGGAGAAAAAAAAAAACTTTTTGTCGGCAATCGATGATGGGAATATTTACACAATCATCTTTTTTTCATCTAATTAAAATCTATAAGAAATGACACAGAACATTTGTAAGAAAACACCTTTTAACTGTTTGAAAAAGGCACATATTGTAGTTGTCCTAATTATGGATGTTTAGCTCACTAATGACATAATATCCTTTAAATTGGCTTATTGATTTGATTGTTGCTTAATTATCCAATTACTTGTCATTTTGTCCATTTTGTCCTTTTGAAAATCCATGTACTGAAATATTTCAATCAGGACTCTATACACTATAATTTTGTGTTGCTTTAAAATATTTTTGCACAACATATATTTTTTTGTGTTTAAGTAATTAGACATTAATGATAAGGGGTTTTAATATGGTATATTCGACTAAATTGGTCATTAAATTTATGCACATTTTTATTCATTATTATTTTCTCCAACACATTCAAACGAAATATTGTATTATGCATCTCCTCGATGACGTGATTAAACGTTTTCAGTGCATACTTCATATTTTTCTGCTCTAATCTGGCATTAAATGTTCTTAAAATATTATTTTAATCAATGGATATTCTCCACAATTAGACACAAACGAGCTCATGCATTCCACAAGAAAATATATTTTTGATGATTTATTTCTTTTGTATTTTTTTTCGAATTTTGTGTTAAATGTGTGCATTTTTTCACATTTTAAATGTTTATTTTCATTTAAAAAAAATAATAATTTCCAGCCTATTTTCAGGGTCACGCGTTTAAATAGCATTTTCAGAGGCTTGCACCGTTAGTTGCGTTTATATGCGATTATTAAAATGTTTTAATTAATTATTGTTGCTACGGAAATACAGAATTAGTCCTTAAACATCCCCGTCGACGATCAGTTTTCCGTGAAAAATATTTGAAGTTTATCTTACGAAATATCAGTAATGTTTCAGTGACATTATATGTGATATTTTGTATCATTTTGTCCTGTTATTTTTGAGGCGCGTGCGTTAATGCGTTTCCTCTCCACGTCCATATCTGCTTTGAGGAGTCTCCATATTCTGTTTAAGAGAGTTTCTATGAAAGGTGCTTCACTTCTGTCACTACAGAGCCCGATTACACACTCAAGGCACATTCAAACAACATTCATTTCATCTGTCATATTCAATGGCATTTCTTTCAGCAATATATACCTAATTTTGCTCCTATTTAGTGTATTTATAAATCATGCAAAAATACTTCTGTTTGCCTCTGTGGTGTTGTTACACCAGGAAACACAAGTCGTATGAATAATTACGATAATATTGCTACACTAATAAATTATATTAAACAATTGTGCAGTTACTGTTTCAGCGGGGCTAATTGAAAAAGGGAAACTGCAAGCATAAACTGAGGCAACTGTGTTACTTGAAAACCATGCAAACCTCAACATTAAAATATGAATAAAGTTGCACATAATTGAGTATTTCTTTTGAGTATTCTGAGCCACAACAACCGTACTCTTGATGTGTAAACAGCATTGCAATTTCAGCTCTAGATAATTTCACTTTAAAAAAATATCACCCAATTTTTTTCAGAATTGCATTTTACAGAACATATACATGCAAAGTAAGAAATGTATTTATTGTGCCATCAGTAATATTCAAACATTCAGAATATTCAAATTATATTTGCAAAACATTTTGGCAAAAGTACGGAGATATTTAAAAATCAGAATCACATAAATACAATAATGAACAAAGCAAATAATGACAAAAATTGTGAGGAAAAAATACATTGGATTGAAGATGTAAATATATATATAAATAATTTACCAACTTTTACCATACAGATGCAAATAATAATAATAATAATTTAATATGACGACAGGCATTTTAAAATGATAATCGGCAGTGTTTATATTGATCAAAGTTTATTCAACTTTATTTAAGGCTTTGTTGCTGGGAGCTGCACTTCATTTATTGAGGTAAAATCCAAAGTGTGTGGAGGTGAGGCTGTCTCCTTTAATTCAACGCATAGTTGAACTGATTTGAAAATTTCTCATGTTTCCGCTTGTCCATCTTGATCATGACCTCTGTTACTCGTCTCATGGAGCTCCTATAGGCAAACCATAAGATTGAGAATCCCAAAAAATATCTTACATCACAACTTAAACTTCTGAAACATATTGTTGTTCAATATCAAAGACAGACTTCTCTAGACAAAGACAAAAGCCCCACGTAGAGGCGTCTTCAGTCACTTACTTGTTGAAGACTTTCTTCTCTAGTCTGGCACGTGACGTGTTGGCATGTTGCTTCAAGTCTGTAAGGTTTGGGTACTTCTTTTTTTTCCCTTTGTTTCCCTTTTTTCCCTTCCCGAACGTCTTTGAGGAACCCAGATCTTCTCCAGTCGCTGCCTCAATCTCCCTCATGAGTTCAGGGTCTCGCCAATCTGAGCCAATGTGAGAAGCAGCTCACTTTATGCCACAATATCGATATCAATGCACCATTTCTGACATTTGTGGGTGATTTTTTCAATTAGGGGCACTTATGAATCCATAAAATCGAAAAAAAATCGACTGTATGATAAACATGTATTGCATATCCTGGAATTAAGATCTAATCATGGCCTTGATCAACCTTCAGCTGGATTTTAGTGTGTGTGTGAATGTGTGAAGCAGGTAATAATGTGATGGAAATTGATTGTTTTTGTGATAGTGATAGTTTGTTATAAATAAACTACAAATTGTACACTTAAATACTCAATTAATAGAAAATGATTTTATTAAAAGTTATGAAAAGTGTAAAGTAGAATGTCTGTGATTTAACACTTTTTATACATTTATTATAAAAGGAAAGTTAAAAAGTTTGGGTGGGAACAAGCCCAAAATAGAAAAATTTATGACAAGTTCAACACTCTTTTACTAAAAGTATAAAGTTTAAAATTATTATGATTTTTGTACAATTGTATTTATGATTATAATGATTTAAAAGTAGATTTTATATTTGCAGTACTGTGCAAAAGTCTTGGGCATATAAGATGTTTCACAAAAGCATTTGTCTTAAGATGGTTATTTATATCTTCATCTTTAGTGTGTCAATAGGAAATATAAATGTTAGACACCCAAACATGACTTTTGCAAATAGAAAAGATTAGAATAGAAGAACAGGGCGTCCTGCAAGAGATGTAACGACCCCCACAAAGCCCCCCACTGAACATCGTGTCAGTCTGAGATTACATGAAGAGACAGAAGCAGCCTAAGACATCCTAAATAGACAGAAGAACTGTGAAGAATTCTCCAAGAAGCTTGGGACGTCCCATCTGCCAACAACCAAGAAAAACTGGTGTACCTAGGAGAAATGGGGCTGTTTTAAAGGCAAAGTTGGTCACACCGAATATTGATTTAGCTTTTCTATGTTGACTTGACTTTATATGACATTAAGTGATAAATTAAAACTATTTATGTCAATATTTTTGAAGTAATCTTCACTATGCAACATTTTTCACAAGTGCCTAAAACTTTTGCACAGTCCTGTATGTATGTGTATATATATATATATAGTCCTGTGGACAGAAAAGTTCCCCAAATTGAAGGATCACCCCTGTACAGTAAAACTAAAATAAACTAAAATATCTGTAAAATTGCTTAATTTGTCAAATGTTTAATGTGAAGCAGTAGTAATGTTGCCCTCTTAAGAATTGCTGATTCCGCCATATTCCGTGGTACGTAAATCTTTCTCATCGGCTTGCGACTCGAAACTTTAAATCTTTGAACTTAATGTTGATACATCCACATCTCACAATGATAAAACAGTAGCTGGTAAATTATTTACAATCTCCAAAGTGTTTAATTGCACAGAGCACTGCGGTTCATCAGTCTGTAGTGAAACGCATGCAGCAACAAACAGCTTTTTCAAATGCCTTTCAAATTAATATATGGGAGTTGGTCTTCCCTATAAGGATTTATGGAGGTTAAAGGCCCCTGTTATATGAGTGCTACGTTCCGTTGCTTCTTAGAAGTCCAGCCTTTAGGGGCTTCATTCCCACTGTGAAGATGATGGGGGCCCTGCATTTAAATTAAGCTGTGCAGCAGGGCTCACTTCTCTGTCAACAGCTCGCATCTGCATTTGTCACGAACCCGAACACACACATGCAAGCGCATGCATACATGAGCATCGCAGGCGACAGCTGCAGGCATGTCGGACTATTCGATTATCCCTTTAAAATCCATTTTAACATGATGAGATGATAAGATGGTCATGAAGTGATTGATAATGCTCCTCCTCGGGGTCTTCACTTTAATCCAAACTTTCAGAATGTTAAGTAGACCAACAGCAGTTCTAAGACCAGAAATATGCTCTACGCTAGCATGCATAAGCGAAACTTAGGAGCACTGTACATAATGTACTTAACATGCATTCTTGTGTTACTGTGATATTAACTAACCTCAGTACTAAAAGGGCTGAGAGTTATTGTACTTTCAAATGTTTGTACTATTAAACTGGATGTATTATTATTCAGGTAGCTAGCAATAAACATGTCGACAGTTTAAAAAATGTTTCTTGCTCATCAAGATTTTTTTAAACGGTTGCATTACAGTAGTTGATCTGAAAGAGAAAACAGGCCGTAGAAAACGACCATTTACGTTAATGCTCACTACAGTGCCCCTTGTGGCAACGATGAGAATGCAACATGTGCTTTCGTTGCATTATGAATTGTTTCAACACGTTTATTCAGTGTGATTAATTGTATATTAAAAAAAATACCATGTTAAAATATTTTACACTATTAATTAAACTGTACTTAATGTCTGTCAGCAGGGGGCAGTCAACACAGCCTCAGCTATACATGCAACAAACTACAATTACAGAGAGCCAGCAGCACAACCCAGCCTTTTAACTTGACAAAGCATCATATAATATAGCAATAGAACAACAAAAATAGCACAAATGCACAAGAACACGTCCTGTAAGAACAACCTGGTCCACCTCGAACAGTAGGCCAATAATAATGTTCAATTATATGGAAATGAAACAAACAATATATTGACTTCTAAAGCCACTTTTTTTATTTATTATTGTATCAATGCTTTACTTGTCTGTCACAATGAATGTATTTGAACTAGGGCTGTCGATTTAACATGTTAATTCTGTGCGATTAATTTTTATTAAAACAATTACGTGTTAAAAAAATTTACGCAATTAATCGCAATGCCCCCGGACCGTAATAAGGAAGATTCCTGAGAAATGCAAGCTTGTAGTACCACCTGTTTCCTCCAGAGGGCAGTAATTGAGGTTTCAGCTGTATGAGCAACGAGCAGTTTATATAGTGAAGAAAACACTTCAGCAGACAGAACAACACAAACATACGTTACATTCTTGCATTCAAAACACTTGAAGGAGCGCAAATGCGAACTAAGGGATCTCAAGATGTGTTTAAAGATTGAGTATTAAACTATATTTAACTTCACACAGTGACCTAAAATGTGTGTTTAGGACACAACATACCCAAGACGCTACACAAGCATGTCTGATGCAGGTTTAGATTGACGGGGTCCTTAAACAAGCCCTCATAATAAATCTCCAACTGATTGACAAATTCACTTGTGAAATGGATTGCTGTGAACTGTTGCCAATGATTGACTTATGATCAATAATATGGTAGTAAACAATACATTGTATCTAAAGCCGTCTTATCAATGATTAAATCTTCTGCCACAAGAATGTAATGCATTTTAATTATCTGAATATTTATATTTATATTTATATATATATATATATATATATATATATATATATATATATATATATATATATATATGTAAAGATAACTGTGTATAATTATTTCATCATTATATATTGAATTATTGTTATATGAGGGGCTTTCTCAGCAAATATTTGTATATGCGATTAATCACAATTAATTAATCAGGACACCATGTAATTAATTTGATTCAAAATTTTAATCGATTGACAGCCCTAATTTGAACTATATAAAATAACAATTATATATGTATTTCATATTAAATTCGCTTTATTTGGTGGACTTTCAATGCAAATATTGATATATGCAATTAATTAGCATCTCAAGTAATTAATTCAATTAAAAATTGTAATCGATTGACAGACAACACATTTCCGAACGCCAACAATATGTCAAATCAAGCTTTTGTAGCATTTACGTTCTTGCGTAGAAGTGATCTATTAAAATGCCCTGCTGTTAATCACGAAGAATCCTTGTTAACTAATGCTAAAACTAAATTTCGTCCTTACTGAAACATTAATGGGCAGATCTGAGTTCTGTGGGATTTTTCTACCATTTTTTTCATCCGACAGAAATTGTTGGGACTACAGGAAATCTTGATTACATAATCAGATTAATATGTAATTGGAGTTGAATGTAATCAGATTACAGTTATGGATGACACATTACTTTATACAGAACATAAAAACAGTTTGAAATTGTTTACAAATGCAAATTTGCACTTGGAAAAAAAAAAATCAGTTACAGTGGAAGTGAATGGGGCACTTATAAAGGGACTTATATTGATTCTTCTGTTAAAACTCATGTTTATTTGAGCTGTAAAGTTGTAAAGCTGTAAAGATCGTCATTTTTACAGTCAATTTAGGGTTTGTTGACATTACATCATCATTCTGCAAAGTTGTAAAATTGGCAAAAATTTTACACAGAAAAGGTTAGTGAGCAATTTTATCACACTAAAATCATGTTAACACACATATTGTTCACGTCTTGTGACTATACTTTTGAAACAATGAGTATTTTATTGTTTACAAATTGGCCCCCATTCACTACCATTGTACGTGCCTTACTGAAACCCAGATTTGAGCTTTTTTTTTTAAAGAAAACAATGGACAAGTCAAAATACATTTTTGTGGTAATCTATATTATGCCACAAATGCTGGTGATTGAGTTTAAGTTGTAATAAACCCATAATATTCCTTTAATAGATTTTAAATTAGATTTTCATCAAAACAGGCAAAAAATAATCCAAAAGTAATCAGATAAGATTGTGTAAAAAGTGTCATCTAAAAGATAACATTACTGATTACAATTTAAGTTGTTTAATTTGTAATCAGATGTACCAGATTACATTTCGGAAGTAATCTACCCAATACTGTTCCTAAAATAACAGCACACTTCTCCTCAACAAACTGCATTTTTTGAAGCATCATTTAAGTCTATAGCCTAAACGTCCTGGGACGAGATATGCCCTGAAGTTGAAAACGTAACAATTAGGGGTTTGTTCAAATCCCTAACCCTACGTATAAGCAATAGCAATAGTGTTGGTTGCTTTAGCCAACACCACTAATGACAGAAACGAGAAACATATGCCACACGCATGAAATGAAGGTTGAAGCCTGTTTAGAGGTTCTGGAGCAGAAATCAATGGCCCAGGAGGCGAGTGAGTGTTCAGTCAGCGGACTGATAGATGCCACAAGCATGTTGCCAGCACAGGAGAGTGGGTGGGGTGTCCTGTGGTTACCCTGACAACCAGCATGTCGACGGGCACAGGGCGTGATGGACTCAGGGGGGGATCGATAGCTTACTTAGTTACAAAAGATGCTATTTCACAAGCCAGTGGTCAGCGGGTGCCTGAAGTCAGTTGCCTGAGATAACTGTTTGTTAACAAGTAAACTGTGGAAAAAGAAAGTGCATCCGACGCTCCAGTGACAGCATGGAGACGCGACTTAATTGGCTTTTAGCACCCGACTCCACAAGAATAGGAGGAAGAGAGAGAGAAAGAGAAAAGTGAGTGAGATGCAGCCTGTCCTATTATCCAAGTATTGATGATGACTGGGACGGGATTCCATCAGTTCACCTCCACCCACCCACCTGATTGGTTTGTTGTCCACTGAGTGTGTGTTCTAAGGAAGGAAATGTGGGTAATGGATGTTTAGGATTTGGTCTGGTTATTGGTTACTAAAGGGCTTTTGACAAATGTAAGAGGGCTTGGGGTCTTCAAGTACTAGGATGACTCTGAACATAAATGAAAGAAGATTATTATGCTTTCAAGGGTTGTGTACGATATCAGTTTGGAAAGGATGTGCAAAGATGGTCTTTTCCTTGACTTATAACATAAAAATTCTGTCATCATTTACTCGCTCTCATGTGGTTCCAACCCTGTGTGACTTTTTTGCTTTCTACACAAAAGGAGATGTTTTGCAGAATGCCCTGGCTGCTCTTTTCCATGCAATGTAAGTGAATGGGAACGGATGCACTATACAACGTGCATTAAAATACTGCATGTCAAGATGCATTGTGCCAGGTTTAACATCAACGATGCCAAATGGTGTTGGTTCTCGTGTGTGCCATAACCAAACATAGTGTTTGAATACGTGGAAGATACAAATGAGAATTGAGAGTTACTGTGCAAGTGGAAAATTTTCAGTAAATTAAAATGTTGATCTCACACAAAACTATATTTAGAAGACTTGGAATACAATGAGCATCTGGTATGACCTGAGAGCGGGTTTTTCATTTTTGCATGAACTATTACTATAAATGTGGGATTAAAAAAAATGATTTGAAGCATCTAGTTCTGACAGTTGAGTTAAATGTGCTGAACAGGTTGAATGCGTTGTCAAACCTGGCTGCTCCTCCTCGCGTTTTCTCTTTTCTTTCACTAATCGCAATGCATCTTCTGGGTTAATCGGCCGGCCTAGCTCGTCCCGAGGGATAATGCATCCATGGAATGGGCACTGAAATTACAAACCGTTTAAAATCACACTTGTTTTCATTTGATCAGTGTCCTGCTCACATATTTTACTGATATCATGCATTATGTTTATATAAAAAATAAATATATATTTTTAACATACTACCAATATTTTATGGCTAAACTATGGCCAAAGTTCTTAATATTACATGTAGTATTTATTTTGAATATTATGATTTTTACTGTTATTTTTCGAACCTTTACTCTGTCCTGACGCTCACACAGAGATCCATTCGCCATTGGCGCTTTGCACTTGTGCTCCACGGGTTTAAACTTCCCAGCGAATGTGATATATCTCGACTTCATCTGTGCAGACAGCTCCTTGTTCTCCACTTCCTCCTCCACCTCATGAGGCACCCAGAACTGGTGCTGGGAGGTGTTCCTGAAACAAGAGGTCAAGAGGCTCGTACTGCAGAAAGTGCACAAAGTGCGACCAAAATGACATTTTGACAGCTCATATCCCAAAATAGCAGAATGGTTGTTTGCTACATATTCTGTGTTAATTTGAGGTTATTTTGAGGTTTTTTGTTTGGTTGTTTTTTTTAAACCCTCAACAATCTATATTAGGGGTTCCCACACCATTGAACAATGAATTTCCATTCCAGTTTTCCAATTGTTCATGATTACTGGATAAGGATGTTAAAAAAAAATCATTTTATACAGATTGCACTCATAAAAAGCCATTTCAAAGCAAATAAAATGCATATTCGATTTAGATATTTCCATTACTTTTTTCATGACTTTCATATATTTTATTCATTTCCATAACTTTTCCAGGCCTGGAAATGGCAATTTAAAAATTCTCTGATATTTCCAAGTTTTCCATGAGTGTGACCAGAGACCCCGGGGCCAATTTTCTCTCAGGGTAAAGCAAAGGTGTGGGGCTCATTTTTTGGGGGGAAATTCTGTTTGGAATGACACTACAGCTTGGCTACCATTATACTTCTTCCATCGAAAAGCCCTGCTAAGGAACAATTTAAGCCTTTTCAAAGTGTCCAAAAATCCCCTAGACTACATTACATAGGCAGAACGTTTAAATGAGCTACGAGTCTGTTTTTGAATGTTCGTAATTTCAAACTTCAGCTGTCACACAAGCCCTTTAATCAACTTTAAGATGCTCTCTTCTTTCTTTCTTTATGTTAAGCCTGTAAAAATGTCTAACTTTAAGCATTTAAAACTATTAAAAACTATTTGTCTCAACAAATTTTCTGCATCTAGTTTAATCAGTACTTTTTAAACACACAAAATAAAATATAAATATTTTCTTTTTCCCAACCACTTAAGCCAAGTTATTTTTTTGTAATGTAGGGCAAACATGCAGTTATAGCAATGAATAGTATAATAAATGTTTTTGTCCGACAGCCCTTATCAATCATTATATAAAGAATAACATATAACATATTTTTTTAAAACCTACTTTTCAATAAAATAATGACATTTTAAGCACATGTTGCTTGAATTCTATAAATACTCATTTTGACATATCAGTAACAATATAAACATTATTGTTCATTTTACTTCATCAAAATCAGCAAAGATTTCACATAAAAAAAGATGAGTGCATCAAAATATGAAGGTAGCCATTTTGGAAATTATTTTACAAGGTCTTCTACATCCAGAAGAGCATGGAATCTTCCAGGCAGTGTTATAAAATTAAAGAGCGGCTCAAAACATGTAAATAGAAACAGGATCCTATCCTAAAAGAGAGCTGGGTGCCCTCATAGTCACAGTGCCCTGTTGAGGGAGCCTTGTATAAGCTGTGGGGCCCACATACTGTATTTAAGCATATACAAACATTTGTTTAAAAGATGATGGGCCGTGAGACCTTGCTACCCCTTGTAGTCAAGGGCCTCTGGGCACTAGTTCTATCCGTAATTCACCTATAGTGGGAACCCTGTATTTTGTGCATGTAAACCTTGTATCAGGATGTCAAAAACAGAGCAGAGCATTCTCCAAAGCAATATTATCAGCACTTAATTTAGGTCAAAAGGGATTCATTTGAAGTCACTGAGTAGACACTGGTGCTCTCTAGTGGCCACTTCACACAACACAACACGTAAGATAATACATTTATACTGCAATAAGAGTTTGACTAAAGATGAAAAAGTATAAGTGAGAAATGCTGAGCTATCATGGAACATTTGAGCATTAAAAGTGTCACTCACAGTGATTATGCAATAGAATATTTCAGATAAATAATACTACTAATAATAAAATATTTCTTGTGTTTCTTATGAATGTGACTGTACTTGATGATCTTGCCGGCAGTGGGCTGCTCCTCTCCCCAGTAGTAAAGATCCACACCAAACGGGACCACTGGGGCTTTATCCTTGTTCATGTCTCCCTGATCAGCGCTGCTACTGGCAGGCTCAGCAGAATCATCTGATACACTAAGACAACCAGAACAGAGCATAAACCTCCTATATTACAACAAGATATCAAAAGCCAAAAACACCAATAACAACAATATAAAAAATATATAATGATTTTTTTTTTTAAATATTTATTAATAATAAATATGTTTATATAAATATAAGTATATAAAATCTGATATAAAGTGTATATATATATATATATTCTTGAAGTCAGAAGTTTACATACACTAAGTTAACTGTGCCTTTAAGCAGCTCGGAAAATTCCAGAAAATTATGTCAAGCCTTTATCCAATTAGCTTCTAATAGTGTAATTGGCTAATTAGTCAATTGGAGGTGTACATGTTGATGTATTTTAGCTTCATACTTAGTGCCTTTTTGCTTGACATCATGGGAAAATCTAAAGAAATCAGCCAAGATTTCAGAAAAGAAATTGTGAGCCTCCACAAATCTTGTTCATCCTTGGGAGTAATTTCTGAACGCCTGAGTTACCATAGACTTTGTCAGTTCAAACCAGTCTGGCCATTCTCTGTTGACCGCTCTCATCAACAAGGTGTTTCTGTCCACAGAACTGCCGCTCACTGGATGTTTTTTGTTTTTGTCACCTTTCGGAGTAAATTCGAGAGACTGTTGTGTGTGAAAATCCCAGGAGATCAGCAGTTACAGAAATACTCAAACCAGCCCGTCTAACACCAACAATCATCCATGTGATTATCTAATCAGCCAATCATGTGGCAGCAGTGCATAAAATCATGCAGATGTGGGTCAGGAGTTAATTTTCACATCAACCATCAGAATGGGGAAACATTTTTATCTCTGTGATATGGACTGTGACATGATTGGCTGATTAGATAATCGCATGGATGATTGTTGGTGCCAGATGGGCTGGTTTGAGTATTTCTGTAACTGCTGATCTCCTGGGATTTATACACACAACAGTCTCTAGAGTTAATCTCAATACTATTTTGAGATGCGGGTTGGCACTGTTTTGGTGGCACGAGGGGGACATAGACAATATTACGCAGGTTGTTTTAATGTTGTGGCTGATCAGTGTCCATACTGTATATTAGAGGTGTAAAACCATGATTTCTGCTAAGAAAACCATGGTGACGAAGGTCATGGTTACTTCAGTCATGATTTCAACAATATTACTAAAGTAAATCCATGGTTCATTTTCTTTAACTTTTCTCTAATTGCTAAATCAATATTTTAATGGCTCGAGTGTTGAAATCCCACATCTTCATCAAATGAACCTTTTGACAGTTCTACAGGTTTAGAACAGCACGAAGTTGAGTAAAGCATGACAGAATTTCCATTTTTTGGTGAACTATCATAAAAGATAAAAGCAGTGCAAGAGGATCAGATCACCTTGTGGATGGGGCAGAAAGAAGCCTCTGTTTGAGCACACGCAGTGTAGCGGCAGCACAAGTGGGGTCCTCCTCTTCATCACGCATCTTCTTCTTGAGTCGAGAGAGGCTGGAGGACACAGGAGGAACTGCAGGTCTGACTGCAGGCTTTGATGGCTTTGGTTTGGCCACAGAAGTAGATGTTGATGGAGCTTCCTCAAGACCTATGAGAGGCAATGGGAAAAAAATAATGTAATGTATTTGGCACTTCCCAACATTTGCATACATTAAAAACAGTTGGACATGTTTAAGAAGAGGACTGAATTTTTTACCCATGTTAAAAGCTTATACTGCTAACACAGATATACTTTGAGTAATTCAGAACTCAACAATAATTCAAAAAGTATTAAAGCTGAAGTATGCAACATCTGTGCCACTTGCGTCACCAAACGGAAATGCAAAAGTAATGACTGTCTTTAAACAGGTTTCCCAAACGCTCTTCCCATCTTCCATTTGTTGACCAAAACAGATAGTCCCGCCCCAAACGCATGCCATTGGTTGGTTAATGTTGCTGTGTCTGGCTGGAATGGCATGCATAAACAAAGAGTCACAGCGTGTTTACACTTTTGGGGGGAATCAATCTCAAAGAAACAATTTTAACATTGAAAAAAATGACACATTTCAGCTTTAATAGGAGCTTTTTCTTGTGGCTTCCATGAGAAAACACTATTACATCCACTGAAGCAGTGTTGTTGAAAATCTCTCTGTAGCGGACTGAGTGCAATTCTAGCAGGAGTGTGCCTGGGCTTAAGATGGTCTTAAGAGTGACACAAAGATCAAAGATCCTCTCTAAACCTGCCCAGCATCCAAGAGATGTAATTAAAACTTTAAAGTGAGGTGAATTCCTCATAAGACTCCGATTAAGAGACACCTGACCATAACACATGTGGACTATCAGTGGATGTATGAGGACTTTGTTCCTTCAGCTGCAGTTCAACTAAAAAACATGCACATTTCAACAGGCCTGTTCCTATTTTGTAGCATCATACAGTGAGGTTTTATTTTTTTATTATTTATTATTATTAATATTTCCATTTAAAAAGTCTTAGGATTTTGAAGAGTTTTAAATAAAGAAAATTGTGATGTAAGAGTCTGCTCTATTTCTAGATCACTAATCAAATTGATGAACTATTTTCACTAGGATGGGAATCGTAAAGGATTTCACAATTCTGGTTCTGATTCCTCTAAACGATTCTGGTTCCTTTACTGTTTCCTTTAACGATTTTTTTTAGTACATTTAGTAGTATTTTTTATAAATTTAGGACGCAATGCATTTTTTGTGGTGTAGATAAAAATAAAAATAAAAACAACACATAAGAGTCATTTATTTTGGAATTGGGCTACACTGCTGTAGATTCAAAAGAACCAGCTCATAGGAGTCATTAGTTTGGGAATAAGATTACACTGGTCGCACTGTAAGTTTTGAAGAACCAACTCAAAAAAAGTGTTGCATGCTTGGTGCTCTAGATTTCCAAGATCCGACTTTAGAAGAGTAAGTTCTTTGGTTAAAAAATAAAAAAATGATTTGCTGTACATTTCACACTGTATATTCAAAGGAACCAGCTCATAAGAGTCACTACATTGATAGGAAGCGATGCATGTTTTGCAGTGTAGGTTTAAAAGAAGAGACATAATATAAATTGTTTCGGTAATCAGGCACTGTTCAAACTGTAGATCCAAAAGAACCAACTCATAAGCCAGCTCATAAGATTCATTCGTTCAGGAATCACATTACACTGTTCACACAGTAGATTCAAATGAACCGGCTCATAAGAGTCATTCATTCAGGAATCACACCACACTGTTCGCACTGTAGATTCAAATGAACCAGCTCATAAGATTCATTCATTCAGGAATCACATTACACTGTTCACACATTAGATTCAAATAAACTGGCTCATAAGATTCATTCATTCAGGAATCACACCACACTGTTCGCACTGTAGATTCAAATGAACCAGCTCATAAGATTCATTCATTCAGGAATCACATTACACTGTTCACACAGTAGATTCAAATGAACCAGCTCATAAGATTCATTCATTCAGGAATCACATTACACTGTTCACACAGTAGATTCAAATGAACTGGCTCATAAGAGTCATTCATTCAGGAATCACATTACACTGTTCGCACTGTAGATTCAAATGAACCAGCTCATAAGATTCATTCATCCAGGAATCACATTACACTGTTCACACAGTAGATTCAAAAGAACCGGCTCATAAGAGTCATTCATCCAGGAATCACATTACACTGTTCACACAGTAGATTCAAATGAACCGGCTCATAAGATTCATTCATTCAGGAATCACATTACACTGTTCACACAGTAGATTCAAATGAACCGGCTCATAAGAGTCATTCATTCAGGAATCACATTACACTGTTCGCACTGTAGATTCAAAAGAACCGGCTCATAAGAGTCATTCATCCAGGAATCACATTACACTGTTCACACAGTAGATTCAAATGAACCGGCTCATAAGATTCATTCATTCAGGAATCACATTACACTGTTCACACAGTAGATTCAAATGAACCGGCTCATAAGAGTCATTCATTCAGGAATCACATTACACTGTTCACACAGTAGATTCAAATGAACCGGCTCATAAGAGTCATTCATTCAGGAATCACATTACACTGTTCACACAGTAGATTCAAAAGAACCGGCTCATAAGAGTCATTCATTCAGGAATCACATTACACTGTTCACACAGTAGATTCAAATGAACCGGCTCATAAGATTCATTCATTCAGGAATCACATTACACTGTTCACACAGTAGATTCAAATGAACTGGCTCATAAGAGTCATTCATTCAGGAATCACATTACACTGTTCGCACTGTAGATTCAAATGAACCAGCTCATAAGATTCATTCATCCAGGAATCACATTACACTGTTCACACAGTAGATTCAAAAGAACCGGCTCATAAGAGTCATTCATCCAGGAATCACATTACACTGTTCACACAGTAGATTCAAATGAACAGGCTCATAAGATTCATTCATTCAGGAATCACATTACACTGTTCACACAGTAGATTCAAATGAACCGGCTCATAAGAGTCATTCATTCAGGAATCACATTACACTGTTCGCACTGTAGATTCAAAAGAACCGGCTCATAAGTCATTCATCCAGGAATCACATTACACTGTTCACACAGTAGATTCAAAAGAACCGGCTCATAAGAGTCATTCATCCAGGAATCACATTACACTGTTCACACAGTAGATTCAAATGAACCGGCTCATTAGAGTCATTCATCCAGGAATCACATTACACTGTTCACACAGTAGATTCAAATGAACCGGCTCATAAGAGTCATTCATCCAGGAATCACATTACACTGTTCACACAGTAGATTCAAATGAACTGGCTCATAAGAGTCATTCATTCAGGAATCACATTACACTGTTCGCACTGTAGATTCAAAAGAACCGGCTCATAAGAGTCATTCATTCTGTAATTACACTCCACAATTCACACTGTAGATTCAAATGAACCAGTTCCTGTATTATTATAAAATTGGATCTCTTTTGTCTACTTTTTACTCAAATTGATATGACGGTATTATAATTTGTAATGAGCAATTTTGTATTAATGTATTTGCATTTATGACATCCACAAAACTATTCCGTATCCACACAAGAACGGCATTTCTCTCTACCAAAGACAGAGACTTTAGAGGAAATGTTCCACCGAAACTTGATATTGTGGATGTGCCTGTGGAAGTCTCCAATTTTGGACCTCACTGTATCTAGTTTATACTTTAGTTTGTATTAGTGTGCAAACAGACATGGTAGGTAGTAAACGACAGTAAATATGTCACAATATTGGGACCGGATGAAGAACCTTTATCCGGATTCTTACAATCCATTTCATGATCATCTGGTATATACAGACTCCCTTTCAATGACTGACTGCATCAGGTTTGCTGAAATAATTTTTCTGTTCAAATTGACCAAAATGGTAGCTATTTGTCTGAAGCAATAAAGTTGCAGGTGCTAAAGAGATAAATCAATAAGAGGAAATAGAGAGGCCCAGCAGCAGACACAGAGTGGAGCTGCCAATGGTGGCGTTATTGATTTTCCTGAGTTCAGCAGGCCTTGTAATTAAAATGTAAATTTTGAAAGAGATAATGTCCTGACAGGAACGCTGGGATAAAGGGATAGATAAAAGCTTGGTGGTGAAAGGAACAGCAAGAGAGAGAATGAAAGAGACAAAAATACTTTTCAATTGAAAGTGTTTCTTTCCAGATGAGAGAGAGAGCCAGTGTGATTTTGAAAGAACAGAGGGAAAGATTAGCCAGAGATGAGATCAAGTCCTTTGACAGGTTGATGTGATATTAAATGAAAGTGCTGATTGATAAATTTGAAGCGATGGCAGTAATTCAGACTAATATTTCCTACGTCCCATTTTAGTACTACTTAAATTATATTGCGAATGGTTGCACTCTTAATGCACAATTTTCACTTCCAATCTGTTCTTCAGCATTTCGACTTCTTTCTACTGCTTTTCACTATTAAATCAATGGTAAAGAAATTAAATACAGAAGGCTCAAATCCGCCTCTGATCTGATCTGTAATTCTCCTAAATTATAAGTGGTGTTTGCAAAGCACAAACCCCTAAAACTAAGTATAACTAAGGTTTGACATGTATTTGGTCCCTCACCCTTTGTGTTACGGTCATAAATCATACATCAAATCATGAGGCTTATTAAGGAGAGGTGTGTTTTGACTTTCCTAAGAAATCAGACCTGCAATTTTCACCAGGTGAACAATGAAACTACGCAAACATCCCCATAGACTTATATTGAAGGTGGGACCCAAGCAATATCTAGAGACCAGAATATCATAGAGACTTCAGGGTGGGCTCTATTGACTTGAGCCGGTATGCACCTATCTAACAACCACCAAGAACACCATAGCAACCATTTAGAAATGCCTTAGCAACCATTCGTTTTTAATATTATTTATATAGTACAAAATTTGTTTTAGTCTAGCATTGTGGCAGGTGTGCATTGTAAATCACAGCTCTAAGCTAATGGGAGCTCATTAACACCCTTGCATTGTTAATTTGGCATGGCCTGATCATTTGGCATGGCCTGATCGGTAACTGATCATTACATACTTAACTGCAGAAAGAAGCTTGGCTCTGTGGAGTCGTAGAAATTATATCCTAATGAATCTTAAATAAGTGCCTGCTTAGCAACGGCCAGGGGAGAATAAAGAAAGAGAACAGGAGTGGGTAGAGATATCATATTATCTCTCATCATTAGTGTATGAGTTTGTCATATGTCTCCAGGAAAAGTATAGAAATGACTAGCCCACTTTTAAAGTGCTACATGCTTCCTGTTAGTCAGTTTGTGATAGATTATTTTCATGACAGTAAATTTGAAATTGCATGGGATTTGAGGTCAAATATAATTTTAGGTATTTATCTTAGGTGTGACCTATTGCTTGACCTCTGTCTTACGGCTGTGGCTTCTTGTCAATAGAGCTGTCCTTGCACAGATGGACAAGAATCTTTGCATGTAAAAATAGTCAGCTGTCAAAACAGATTCCAATTGGCCGCCCCAGGTTATAATTGATTTAAACCAGGCTTAAAGTGATTTATTAACTTACAGAGAAACACCAGAGTTTATTAAATGTCCAGCTGTTTATACAATGATATTTATATTATAATAATATTCAAATTTATAGGTGAATCTTACTAAAGTATCTCCATGCCACATTTCACCCCAAAATCAAAAGAAAAAAAGATGAAGCCTATTTTTAGCCAATTCTCATTACCTAGACAGTTTGCTTTTACTTTTTTTTTTTTTACTTTTAAGTCCTAAAAATACGTTTTATTTACTTAAAACATATGTTTTTTATTATTTTTATTATTTTTTTTCATTATAGCCCTTTAAGTTTGGATGAGCCCACCAACAGAAAAAAATATTAACCGTCAATATATGAATAACTACAGTCTTGACCAACACATATTATGTATCGTTTGAAAGCTTAGAAGCTCTACTTTTCAATGCATGATGGCATTATGGCCAAAACTGAACAAGTGCATTGTAATTTGCAGACAAATCAGAAGTGTCCTATTTTGATAGCACAGCACATTTTATTGTAATCAGTTAAAACATAAACCAAACAAATAGCCATGTGACGTGTCGTTGGAAAGCTCTCAAAGAGTAGAATACAACCAGCCTATTTGTTGTACTCAGAGACATAATATATATCAAAATATAGTTCTAGCTACAGTAAGTATATGTCTTTGACAGTTATGTTGGTGTTGCTTATATGCCACGTTTTCGCTTATTCACATAAAAATCAAAAATGTTACTTTTTTTTTCAGCAGTTTCTTAGGATGAGAGTCTCATGTTTAGTAATGACTTGAAATATTACTATTACAATTTGAAAAAAAAAATTCTGAACTTCTTAAACTACTTCAAAGAGTTCAAAAAATCCTCCACGTGCAGTAATGACAGCTTTGCAGATCCTTGACATTCTAGCTGTCAGTTTGTCTAGATACACTTCCTGTAGCACTTGACATAGATGTGACTGTCTTGTGGGGCACTTCTGATGCACCTTACAGTCTAACTGATCCCACAAAAGCTCCATGGGGTTAAGATCCATAACACTCTTTTCCAATTATCAGTTGTCCAATGTCTGTGTTTCTTTGCCCAATCGAACCTTTTCTTTTTGTTTTTCTGTTTCAAAAGTGTCTTTTTCTTTGCAATTCTTCCCATAAGTCCTCCTGAGTCTTCTCTTTACTGTTGTACATGAAACTGCTGTTGAGCGGGTAGAATTCAATGAAGCCGTCAGCGGAGGACATATGAGGCGTCTATTTCTCAAACTAGAGACTCTGATGTACTTATCCTCTTGTTTAGTTGTACATCTGGTCTTCCACATCTCTTTCTGTCCTTGTTAGAGCCAGTTGTACTTTGTCTTTGAAGACTGTAGTTACACCTTTGTATGAAATCTTCAGTTTTTTGGCAATTTCAAGCATTGTATCGCCTTCATTCCTCGAAACAATGATTGACAGATGGGTTTCTAGAGAAAGCAGTTTCTTTTTTGCCAATTTTGTCCTAATATTGACCTTAAGACATGCCAGTCTATTGCACACTGTGGCAATTCAAAAACAAGCACAAAGACAATGTTCAGCTTCATTTAATGAACTAAATAGCTTTCAACTGTGTTTGATATAATGGCAAGTGATTTTCTAGTACCAAATTAGCCATTTAACATGATTACTCAAGGATAAGGTGTTGGAGTGATGGCTTCTGGAAATGGGACCTGTCTAGATTTGATCAAAAATTACTTTTTATCAGGTTTTTAAGATCATGTGAAACATTTCAGTCAAGTGATCCAAAAACTTTTGAACAGCAGTGTATATACAGTATATGTATACCTGTTTATAAGTATTTCATAAATAATAATAACCAAATATAATAAATCCCACACTAAAACTTGTATTCTGATATACCAATTTTAATTGGTTGTTTTTTCTGGTACAAAATTGAAAATTGCATTCACTGTCAAGCTGTTCTGCATTTTAAAACTAAAATATGTAACTTTTTAAAAAGAGCAATACATCTTTCCTGCCTTCAGTTGTACGTCATCCTGAGCATAAACGTTTCCTGCCTTACATCTTAACCCTAAAAACAACTTCCCTTTGTGCTTTGAAGCTTACTTTATAGCTAACCATTTCAGCTAAACTCGCCTTTGTTCTGCTAATTCCACATTTAAATATCCCCTGCTGCCTTCAAGTCCACAAATACAAACAATCAGGCCTCCCCAGAGGAATCTTCAGCTCATATCTGCTTTCAAGCAAACCCTATTAGTGTGTGGCGATATCCTACGAGAGATTAGATGGATTATCAGAGTCCCTAAAGTGAAAGCAAGTCCCTCTATTGCGTTCGGCTTTATATCGGCACCTGAACAAACTCACCATACTCTGCTCGCAGATGTTCAGGAATATGCGGTTCGTAGCCCTCCTTTTCCGGCACCTCTACGAAATCATCATCATCCTCTTCTCCATCCTCGGGAGCTCTCATCTAGTTCAGAAAAAGAGTCAGTTTAATGCCCTAATAGTAAATAATAATCTTCTTCAGATCATAATGTGCAAGGAAAAAAACATTTTACAATCACATTTTAAATAGAAATATAATACTGTAAAAATTACTGATGCACATAATTCATCCTATTTTTTTCCTCACCATTTTTTAAAACAAATTCAGCTAGATTACGGTTTACAAAGGATGTCTTCTATTCTCTCTTGGCGGAGTTGCTCTGGTTTGCAGTTGTTAACCAACAATGTTTATAGATCACAGTTTACAAAGGACGTCTGTAATTCTCTCTTGGCGGAGTATGAATTCTTAATTCATAATTAACAAATTAGCAAGGAAAAATGTTGTGCGTCTATTTTTTTCTTGGTTTGTTTTATAGTCATAACCAACAACTGTATTTCACATCAATAAAAACTGTGTAAAACTACTGATGCAATTTAAATTTCTCCTATTTTTTTTTACCCTCGGTTTTCAAAACAATGTTTGTATGCTGACAGTTTAGAAAGGACGTCTGCAATTGTTTCCTGGCTGATTAACACTCGGATGGGATATTCACTGTGGCCCCGGGATATTCCCGAGATTTACAGCACCCTGAACGGCAAACTCTGCAGTAACGTAGGACATCTTCACATTTTAATTCAGCCCCTTAATAGAATTTCCAGTTGACCACATCCAATTGTTTCTAGTGGTAGTCTATCTGAGGATTGTCCCATCTAACTGTGACTTTATAAAATAGTGCTTGTTATGTTAAGCAGACTTTTTTTCCAACTGAGCATCGGACAGCACATAAAGGAGACAACGACAATTTGCTATGTTTGTCTTTCATATTGTATCAGAATTTTAAGGTAACAATATTAGAAACCACAGTGACATGGGACTACTGAGCCCCCCCCCCAATATAGCTATTGAAAGATACGCTTGTAACATTGGGTGTCTTAGCCTAAGCTAGAGATTGCGAGGTTGAGTTGTTACTGATAACATCGTGGTGCAGGTTGTTCATCAAAAGAGAGTGGCGTACGAGGTGATACCATTCTTACTCTTTAAGTTCTGTGTTCACATCTTGAAATCACTTTAATGCGATCAACTCAACAGTAGCTACCAGATAAATCCATCTTAGAGGCGACCCAAACCAGATCCAGGGTTTAAAATCCTTGACTAGAAGATTTCTGAGTCTGAGAACTGTTCTGATCTCCTGGTTCTCTGCTCTTTTATTCACCTATGCTCAAGGTAAGCTGAAAAGCTCAAGTAAGCCTCAAGGTTTGAAGACAGTTTGGCAAAGAACAACAGCAAATGCTCACATTTTACTATGTCAGGCTCATCCTACATCAATACATTTTACTGAACTATCTTATAAATGACAAATAAAATCAGTTTGTCAATTTTTACATTTATTTGACATCCCAAACGGAATTTTACAAATTAGTTGGGGGCCTTAAGCACATTTTCGCGCAAATTCATCTAAAAGCGCCAAATTTGGCACAGATGTAGCTCAAGTCATACCGAAATGATTAAGCTAGGGCGCCGGAGCCAGCGACCCTCGGGGCCAAGATGGTGGCCAAATCCAATATGGCCGCTGCCCGAAAAGGGTTCCGGCTATAACTTTTGAACCACATGAGTTACAAATACAAACTTGATATGTTTTTCAGCTTAACTGATCATGAGAAACACATAGGAATGTTTATATTTATGACCCAGTATATCTGGACCCCTTGATCCTCCAATTCCAATATGGCCGCTGTCCAAAAAAGCAGTTTGGGCTGTAGTATGGGGCCTTATACCCCATTGTTCGCGCAAATTCATCTACAAGCACCAAACTTGGCACAGATAGAGCTGAGGGCCTAATGAAATGATTTAGCCAGGGCGCCCGAGCCAATGGTCCCTGAGACCAAATGTTCGATTTTCGTACGTCCAATATAAACTGATTGAATGGAGTCTCTTTATCACATGTAGTTGGAGAGGAGGGGATGAAACATTTCTAAATAAGAGGGCTTTGGGACTATGGCTGGGTATTAATACAGATTTCCCAATTCGATTAAATCCCAATTCACGAGCTCTCGATTAGATTTCGATTTGATTCTGATTCATTTGGGAAGTTTCAGTTATATTCTGCTTATATAAGAAATAAATATATTTTTTAGCTATAGCTGTTAAATTAAACAGGGGACATTCTAACTTGGTACATTATGAAAATATACATTCGGCAAATTTTATTTTATCATTTGATTTATCATTTTGGACAAATTTGATGTTTTTAAAAATATACAAACTCCATGTATTCTATGTATCAATAAATATGATGTCTTGAAATGGCATATATGCATTTGTACACTGCCGTTCAAAAGTTTGGACTCATTCTTTATTATAATAATTATTATTATTTTCACATTTAAGAATAATAGTTAAGTCATCAAAACTATGGAATAACATAAATGGAGCTATGGGAATTATTTTTTTATATATATCTATCGTTTACAAGTATTTGCATTGAAATGTTGAACATGCGCTAACGGTACTGTCTCTTTAAGAACAGCAGCAGCTCAGAAAATGTTTCACAGAAGTGTTTTGTTTGAACACACATTAGCAAGAGTGAAGTCAAATGGCTTCTTTACCGCATCCGTGCGTAGAATGAAATGTTTCTATTTTTGTACAAATACAGATGCAGATGTAAACAACAGAAAGGGTATTAAAAGAGACATTATTCAATAAAAAATGGATCTCATCTTAGGACATACAACAGACACAGAACAAGTCAAACTAATCTAAAAGGATCTCTTTTCAAAACTTCTTCACCACTACACAACTCAATCACAAATGAGTGAAATTTTAAGAATTTTACCATCCAGCAGTTAATTACAGAATTTTTTTTGACACAGCACAAAATTTGGTTGCATACGGTATGTTATTGTAGAGGGTTGCGCATAGAGTAAATATTAATTTTGGGATTGTAAGAATCGATATCGGGATCGTTCAGTATTTTTTTTTCAGCCCTATTTGTGACATCATCTGATAGGGAAAGTTGGCTGAGCAAAAATACAAAACGTATTTGAATAACATGCACTGATGAATCATTCACAATAAGATCAAAAATGTGTAGTAGACACCACTAATTAAAAAAAGCACTATAATTGTATTCTAGATGCCTTTAAGTGCTTGAGATGTATGGCGACTGACTATCCAGTCTATGGTTTAAGTAAGCAGGTGAGTTTCAATCTGCTCCCTCTCCGAGCGTCTACTGGCGCTATCTGCACCTGCTCATCCATCACTAGCGCTGTAAGTTTTGTTATCACTCTAACACTAATCAAAAGAGAAAACTGTCACCACCACTGACCTGTGGAACCTCCCAATTACGCTCTTCAGGAATGACAGCAGCACTTAACTTCCTCTGCCGGGTAAATGACAACCATTAATCTACAGAGAATAGCAATGAGCCACCGGGCTGCACATTTCTTTTTTTTTTAAGGTACAGAAATCCCCAGCCCGGAATTTATGAAAGGTGAAAAGCAACTCAAGGCTATTTTATGCCCCTCCTCCTCCTCCGCCAGGGCCCTGCTCCTTAGGCGAGGGCGTTCGCGCTAAACAGAATTTATGCCTTTTAATTTACACAAAAGGTTCTTAAGCATCCCTTGAGCTACAATGCATAACAGAATGCCAGTTTTTTAAATATGGGGGTCATTTTCATAAAACGGTATACATAATCTGTGTGCCCTTCCTTTTCGAGGGCATTGCTAAAGGTGCGTTTCTCTAGAGCGCCTTTTCCATTTATTCTGTCTAATTGTCTCAGTGATAACCTCAATATAAAGTACTAAAGATTCAAACTTGCTTTGCCTTTTTTATTTTATTATTTTCTTTTTCATTATCGCATGCCGACCTGTGTTGACAAATCCAGATTGAGGTATAAACTGTCTTTGAATGAGGTCTCAATTACGTGCACTGGTGGCATTGGTTTAGAAATGAGATACGCCCTACACAGCGATATCTGTGCCTTATGTGCGGCTATGAAAGGAAATCATTCCCTAAACACGTCACATTTTCATGCACTGGGCTGGAGTCTCCAACTAGACTTTAGAAAATTATTTTGCAGTGAAGTAAAAATAATTAAAAAAAATTAAGTACTTTTTACATTGAATAAGTTAAAGTCAAGTCAATTCTACATTTGTACTCAATTCAAACATGTAAAAATTTATTATTTAGCATAAAAATGTATATGTAACAAAGTGGGCAGATGAGGGAGTAAGGATCCAGGTGCAGCTTTATTCAAAGTCACAAAGTAAAGGGAAGTAGAAACACAGGAACAAATGAAACGTCCACAAGGGGAAAAATAAAGACATTAACACTAGATAATAACACGGGGGGTTTTCCAAGGAGGGCATAGGCAGGAACACGGACTAAGGTGGGATTCGGGAACAACCATGGACTGAACATGAAACACCAAACATTAAACAACGACCAACAAAGGACAAGGTGAACATGAGGGCCTAAATACAAAACCAAGGGGAAACAAAAGCCAATGGACAAACAGAACTCATAACAAGGTAAAAAGGCAATTAACTAAAACCAATGACAAAACTAGAACTGATAATCAGGCAATAAACAATGAACCAATGAAAGCCAGACACATGAACATAGAGGGGAAACAGGACATGACAAGACTGGGAAACAGGAACATAAGAATGATTTCAAAATAAGAGTGCATAAAACAAAGAACAATATGGAACATAAAAGGTGCCAGAACTTAAAATAAAAGGTGCACAAACCAAAGACGGTGTGGATCGTCACAGTATATTATTCATGATTGTTTATCTTTAGAATGTGTCATGTATCACTCCTAAAGTAGAAAACATTGCCAAATTTATTTGCTAATTTGGGTAAATTTCACAGGTAAATAAAATAAATAAATTGTACTTAATTTATAATTTAATAATAAATGTGTTTGCATTGTTTCATCGTTTCTAAGTTTACTTACACAGTTTGTATTATTCATTTTGTTGTAACGTTTGGTAACGTCTTGTTTTGTGAAGTCTTAAGATAATTTTCCACTCACACTTACCTTTTAATGATCAAAACAATTATCTTTTGATTGTTACCGCTATCGTGTTTTGTGCGGCAAGCGTTTTGTGTGGCATCCACGCACAAGTCACACGTCCACTGAGAGCGAGAACCACATTATAGCGACCATGAGGAGGTTACCCCACGTGACTCTACTTTCCCTAGCAACCGGGCCAATTTGGTTATTAGGAGACCTGGCTGAAGTCACTCAGCACACCCCTGGATTCGAACTCGCGACTCCAGGGGTGTCAATACTCGCCTCCCAGGCCTCCTTTAAATTTACTCACTTTAATAAATATTATTTCAAGAAGTTAAATAGAATTTACTCAATTTTAGACCATCAAAATGTACTTGTGCAAAAACATGCAAAATACAAATTAAATCATAAAAAAAAAAAAAAAAGTTTTTGTCAGTGTAACAATGTAATGCAATGATTACTCGTGTTAAAATGTGTCTGTAAGGTTACTATAAAATCAACAAGAAATCAAAATTGACCCAATTTACTTACTTAATACACATACCTGGTCTTACTGTGCATGATTCACGTATAATAGTGTAATCAAAATGTAATAGCTTGCATATATCCACCTCTAAAACTATTTTCCTTTTCACATGACACAATAACACAAATCCCTCATACATTTTGAACCCTACCCCTCCAACCACAGTGTCCCATTCTGGCATTGAACACCCACTTTTTAATTTCCAATCATTTTTGGAACGGATTAGTCCCACCAAATTGTTTCTTATTGAATATCCTGTCACACTCACAATATGTCAGATTATGAAAGTAGAATTAATTGTGAATGACGTTGACTTAAAGGTTGATCAGGCTATTGTTCTTTTAGTCAAGAATGGCATTTGCTTGTATTTTTTATCAAACATAAAGCGGCTCACCCACTATCCGTAGTTGAGCTTAATTAGTCATGTTTACTACATTTCTTAAAGCATTTATCAAATGTAAACAACACCGTTAATAACAAGAGCCCATTACAAAACAGAAACAGGAAAGACTTTTACTAATTAAAAGAATATAGAACATCCTACTTAAATTAAAACATTGATCAGTCATTTCATACAATCAATTTAAGTGCAGTTAACTTGACTTAAAGATAAAGGAAAGCGCAACCTGCAGCTAATTACAAACTTTAAAAATCATTTCAACACTACCCCAGTTTTTTATTCCTTGTTGCCGGCAGCGACTGGAACATTGGGTTGTTTATATGTGTTGTCTTTATTTAGCCCAATGCAGTTACTTTTACTTTGATACATTAAAGTGGATTCGAAAAATATTACTTGCATAATGGAAATTGTAGAGTAGTAAACCTTTATTTTTTCTAATACACTTTAATTCTATTGTGATAAAATCAGCACTGTCAACTTGCAATGGCAGTATTATAATTCTCAGACTGGACTGTGTGCGCACGCTAAGAATGAGTCCCTATATGGAGGTATTTTGCTGACATATGGAACCACCTTCAAGAGTCTCTTTGCATTTCAAACACTCCCTTTCTCTTGACTTCCACCATTATTTGTGTGTAGGGAAAATAAAAGTAAAATCCTGCCAGAAAGTTTCCAGAAAACAATCCAGATGTATAAGATACATGTCAAATGTACAGAATCTGTCACATCATTGTGGTTCCAACACATACTAACGACTTGAATTTGGAAATAATTAATAAATTGTAATACTTTAATATAACTATTAATAACTATACAAATATATATCATACAAATTAATGTAATAATAAATAGAATAATATTATGAATTGTAATATAATAATAAAACGTATTATTATATATATTATTTGTAGTTATTGATGTTATTAAACGGTATATTTTAAATTGGTAATATTTAATAAAATAAAATGTTAATTTATTTAAAATGCAGTTGTTATTGTTAATTAGTTATTCGTGTTATATTTATAGTTTATTATATATATTATTATTATATATATTATTTGTAGTTATTGATGTCATTAAATGGTATAATTTACATCTTTAATATTTAATAAAATAAAATGTTAATTTATTTAAATTGCAATTGTTACTTTTTAATTAGTTATTTGTGTTTTATATATATATATATATATATATATATATATATATATATATATATATATATAGTTTATTATATATATTATTTGTAGTTATTGATGTTATTAAACTGTATATTTTAAATTGGTAATATTTAATAAAATAAAATGTTAATTTATTTAAAATGCAATTGCTACTTGTTAATTAGTTATTCGTGTTATATTTATAGTTTATTATATATATTATTATTATATATATTATTTGTAGTTATTGATGTTATTAAATGGTATAAATTACATCTTTAATATTTAATTAAATTAAATGTTAATTTATTTAAAATGTAATTGTTACTTGTTAATTGGTTATTTGTGTTATATTTATAGTTTATTATATATATTATTATTATTATATATATTATTTGTAATTATTGATGTCATTAAATGGTATAAATTACATCTTTAATATTTAATTAAATAAAAGGTTTTTTCTTTTAAAATCCAATTGTTACTTGTTAATTAGTTATTTGGATGAGAGATATATATATATATATATATATATATATTATTTTTTTTATTTTATTTTTTTTAAAGGAATTTAAATACAAATGTTGACATATTGTCCCTTACAAATCTCAGATTGGTCTCGTTCACACAAAAAAAACATTTGTCATCATTTACTCACCCTCATGTTTTTCCAAACCCATATGAATATACTTTTCTGTCTTTCATGAAACACAAAATGAGATGTTCCTCTCAGTGCATCTTTTTTCCATACAATGAGCGTGAATGGAGACTGAGAGCAACATTACACCTGAGATCTTTTTTGTTCCGTGAAAGAAAAAAGTAATTTGGGTTTGAGACAACATGAGAGTGAGTAAATGATGACAGAATTTTCATTTTTGTGTAAACTATCCCTTTAAGCATTAGCAGACGTGCCCATAATATAATAATGAAGAATATTTATAGGACCATGTCTCCCATGAGTGGACTTTTGGCAGACATTTGCAGTGAACTCGATTGATCACAAAGCAGCCTCTGTCCCCGACCCTGAGAGGAGTCCAGATAATGAGCTTCCGGTTAAATGTCATCCACTTACAGGGAAAAGCACATTCCAGCAGGGCTAAAGTGCTCCTTGCGCCCTCCAATATATTTTGTACGGTCCAATTAACTTTGTAAGCAATCTAAATTACTTTGTGCCCAGGGAAGCGTTGGCCGGGTGCATACTCCTTAAGCAAGTCTGTTATCCTTTTAAAAAATGAGCCGAGGAAGCAGCCCTCGGACAACTGAGCCCTACACTTCATTTGTCTTTGGCCAAGTTTGATGGCTTTGCATTTAAAAACCCATTCAATCTTATAAACCAAAAATTAAATGTACTCAGCTGTGATGGTCCTCCATGCAGCTGCTATTTATATGCTAATCTCCTTCTTATGGGGAAGGTCTTGAAAATTATTACGGCAAACCAATAACTCAGGTGTATGGACTAGCGGGCTAGCTGACCGCGGAACGGAATGAGGCGCTCTTTGTCATAAGTACACGTTCTAAGCTGTCTGGGGTGAGAGTCTGAAGTTACCCACTAGTGTCTCTATTGGCAATTTAACTCATTTTTGCCACATAGTACATTTTAGAGACATTTGGCAGACGCTTTTATCCAAAGTGACTTACAGTGCACTTATTACAGGGACAATCCCCCCGGAGCAACCTGGAGTTAAGTGCCTTGCTCAAGGACACAATGGTGGTGGCTGTGGGGATCGAACCAGCAACCTTCTGATTACCAGTTATGTGCTTTAGCCCACTACGCCACCACCACTCTAGAGACAATGCTCACTTTAGAAATTTGGCTGCTGAAAAACTAGCAAACAAATAATTGCAATTATGATGAATAATTGTCTGTTTTAGGGCTTTCACGATTCATTGTGAAATTAATTTGATTCATTGGAATGGCTTTGGCTCAGGTGGTAGAGCGGGTCGGTCACTAATCGCAGGGTTGGTGGTTCGAATCCCAGCCCACACGACTCCACATGCCGAAGTGTCCTTGGGCAAGACACTGAACCCCAAGTTGCTCTCAATGGCAGGCTAGTGCCTTGCATGGCAGCTCTGCCATCACTGGTGTGTGAATGAGTGAATGAGACGCAGTGTAAAGCGCTTTGAATATCACAAAGGTTAAAAAGGCGCTATATAAGTGCAGACCATTTACCTTTTTTTTTTTTTTTTTTTTTGCTTGTTGGTTTTGTTAAATCAAACTACACTATATGAATAATAAATAAAATAAACAAAACTTGAATAAAAAATGTAAAGCTTATAATCACCTCCCAAACCACACTGAAACCTAAAAACATTGATATGCTTTGGCAATAAAGGCAAACAGAAAAATATATATAATCAAATGACAACTCTTTGTGATTTCCCAGCTCTCCAGTCAGCGGGAGTTTATGGAGTCGAAAGCAATTCTGCCTATGTCAGAGCAAATGATACAGGGAATAACGTAATGGAATGCTTTTAAGGCTAAAATGGAAAAACTAATTATGATAAAGGCCTTTAAGTTGTTGCTTTATCACAAAGCAATGACTTTTTGCATTGAAAATCATCAGTGAGACTGATAAACCTCTCTGGTGTGCAGTAAAGTGCTTTGTCAATGTCACTCCCCTCCTTTCTCTCCATCTTGTTCTTTTGCGCACAGTTAAAAACGGATACCATGTGTCATAATGATGTGTCTCCTAACTGCTCACGGTGTCCCATTCCACCTGAGAGTGAGCAAATCTCCATTAGCACATGTCACAAATGTCCCCGCCTCAATGGAGAGATGCGCGTCTTCAGAATTTGACCAAATTCCATAAAATGTCTAATCTCAAATGTTCACGCTAATATTCTCAACATTTTGAAGACTCAAAATACACATAGTCTGTTTTTGAGAAGCACACACTTCTTGTCCCAGTACAACATTTAGATGAAACGCCAGTATGTCATGTATGAGTAAATGGCACCCTCCTCTGGTGAGAATTCATTCCTGAAGATGGCCCAACAACACATTTGCCATGTTCAGAATGGAATAATAGCCTACTGCTATATATATATATATATATATATATATATATCCTGTATAACATATATAGTTTTTGTGAAACAGTACGTATTATGCAACAACTGTGCCTAGCTTTACTCTTGGAAATAAAAAGGTTATTTTTGCATTTTAATAATGTCAAATTGTAAAATAATCAAATAATGAGTCAAGTAAGAGACATTTAAAATCAAGTCTAATATTTCTTCCAGTTCATGCATCACACTAGAAACAATCAGGTTGACCTCCCCTTAAAATCAGCACTGAAAATGTGTAAAAAGCAAGCAAATTTCATCTGGGCCTGCGTATGTAAAACCATCTCCATTAGTTGATTTGTTTTCATTTGCATGATCAAGGAAAAACAGAAACTCACCACTCTTCTCTCTCTGTCCTTGTAGTCTAAATGAAGATGTTCATGTTTTTTCAACGCGTTCTCCAGCGACTTTTTCAACTCAGTGGCTCTTCGCATTAGCTCTTCCTCTACGCCTACCTTTGTAAAAACCTGGAAGTAATGCTATAGTTATAATCCCTCAATAAAGGAATTTAGTCATCATTTAAGCACCCTCAAGATGTTCAAAACCTGCATGACTTTCTTTCTTCCATGGAACGCATAAGGGATGTTTTCATAATGGGGACTGGGGCTGTCGAGCTCCAAATGTGACAAAACACACCATTAAAGTAGTCCATACAACTTGTTATTAACCGAAAATATTCCCCTGGAATAACACATTTGAATATACCCAAATGCGAATGAGATGTGAAAGCTTGGTAAAGGTGAATTTAGGATTCCAGGATTTAGGATCACAAAGGATTTACAGTGAATAACGTGAAAAATGTGATCTGTTCTACACAGAAATCTATAGTATGACTTCCGAAGACTTGGAATATACCACGGCGCTTTTACTTATGTAGTGCTTTTATGGTGCTTTTTCATTTTGAGCTTAATAGTGTACATCAGTCCCACTTTCATTGTATGGAAAGAAGTCGTCAGGACGTTCCGCTAAACATCTTTTAAATTCCATATCAGAAACAATTTAATTTAGGTTTAGAACTAAATGAAGGTGAGTAAATGATGTTCTCCTGATAGGTCAGATGGTTTACCTGGATCCAAGATTGCACCAGAGGCAGGTGTCTGTTTGTGACGAGTCTATGAAGATCCCTCACAGTGTTTACTAATGCCTCATTCTCCTCCGTCTCCCTCACTTTTAAATCTGCAGACATGTTACAGAAGATTATTCACAAAATCAGAAGCCCATTTTGTGCCATTCTAGAACATGGAGGATAAATATGATCAAACTGGCTATGAAAATAGTCATTTAGCTGGACCTGTTGACACATTGAGCTCCAGTTGATATCGATGAGACATTAAACCAGTGCTGCGGAGAAACGCATCCTCATCTGGAACCTCCTCCATGTCGCCTTCATCACTAGACTTGTCTTTTTGCTCTTTCTCATTCTCCTTTTCTATCATCTGTCTATTCTGCTCATGGCTCAGGTCTTTACTGCAGCAGGGCTGGTCAGATATGTCCTCAGCTTCAGTAGAGGCGCTAGCTGCGGCTGGTTCCTCATTAAACAGGTTCAAGTCATCAGGAGTGAGAAGTTTTATGCAGTTGTTCATCTCAGTCAAGTTTTCCTCCATGGTAGCGGTCATTTCTTAATGAAAGATATAAAAAAACAAGCATTTCAGAAAAGACAAAAGGATTGTTTCACAAAACCCAACACATCCCATATTGTTTGTGCTACAGACATGAAGGATACCTCAAATCATGCAGATTGATGAGAGATGTGTGCTTATGATTTTCTATAAAAATATAAATAACTACAGTCTTGACCAAGACAAAATACTTCACAATGCATGTAGGCTTTATGACCAAAACTGAACAAGTGCTTTAAAATTTGCAGACAAATGAGAAGTGTACCATTTTAATAATTGATTAATAATTTTGCACTGCACATATTTTTGTAATCAGTAACAACAACAATCTTATCAAACAGCCATGTGTCATATGTCGTTGGAAAGCTCTCAAAGAGCGGAATACAACCAGCCTATTTGTTATACTCACAGACAAAAATATAACGAGTAATAGCCAAGTATATTTCTTTGACATACATGTTTCATGTAAACAGGTGTTGCTTATATGTACACACACAGTGTAATCGGACGCATAGATCATTAGATAATCCACATGAAGCAAAATGTGCACACAGCACACAATGTGCTATCTCGCTTAAAAAACACGTTAGCTTTCCTGGATCAGATGACTTTGTCCAGCATCATGGAGTGCTAAACGAATCGTATTAGGATTCAGATTGCTGCAATCAGAGGTGGAAGTAGGGCAGGACGGTTTTTCAGATTTAAAAAAAAAAAAAAAAAACGTTAGTTACGTGACACGTTAGTTATGGGCACTTCATTTCAAATCATGGAGAGGCTATATATGGGAGAATCAAACATTCTCAGCTCATTTTGCCATGATGATTCAGATAGATTGCTAATTATTGCTTTGTTCTGTGACGTGATTCAAGTGTACTGCATCTATAGCCAACATTTGGCAAGCGATCATTTTGACAAATTTTGCTAGTTGAATTGTAATGATAAATTATTTAATATTGCCGCACTGCTCAGCATGTTCCACTAGCGGATGCGTCTCTATCTATATTCTTATTCTGTTATTTCTGAACATCTGGGTTTATTAGATTTTAATTTATTTTACATTTACACTCTGTTGACAACTTCCCCCTGTGGTAAATGTTTCTTGCACACCTTTGTTTCCTATAATGAAAAGAACTTGGATTTCTCTAACTAGGTTGCCTTGCGTTCTAATAAACATTATACCATTTTCATGTTAGAGTACATTTAATTATATTAGTTGAAAAAATTTAATTGTGAATCGTCCATAAGTTTGATAAAAATTTAGATTTTTAGTTTTTTGGCATATCGCCCAGACCTAGGTGGAAGTCATCCAAATATGGGCAGAGAGGATCGTTCAGGAGATGGTGCAAAATACATGACACAGACTCAATGATGGCTCAAATGACACAGTATGGAACCCGCATGCTTTGGAGAGATTAGGAAACCTTTAGTCATTATTGTATCTGCATGTGTAATTAGTTCTTATGTACAATTATTATGTTTTATTTGTTTGGAGAGTTTTGGACACAGGGAGATGTTTTTGGACACTTTGATAAATCATTATTGTAATGCTATAACTTTTGATTGCTTTGTCATATCAACACACAATTTTACTCAGTCGCAGGTGACATGATTGGGAACAAAACAAAAGCAGTTTTCAGAGATACCTTCTTTACACCCTGACAAAACAAACAAAAGCAGTTTTCGGAGATACCTCCTTTACACCCTGAGATATATAATGTCAAATCAGAAAAATAAGACATTTTTGACTCTGACTTGATTAAATAATATCAAACACTTGACCCTCCTTTTTTTTGTTTTTTATGCCACTGAAACAGGTAATCTTTAAAAACACCCTGAGAGCTAAAAGTGTTAACAAAGCCAAATTAATATTTAGCTTCTATAGGCTAGTTATAGCTTTTTAACCAGCGCGTTCAAAATATTGAGCATGGATTTTACCCTGAGGCTGACTGAAATTTTAGGGAAATCTGGATATTATCAAAATGCAGTCAAGCTCATACATTCAGCAACACTGCAATGAAAACAAAAACAAAGTTTTGAACTGCAGCATCCTAAAATACATACATTAATTTGATACAACAATATCTACACAAAAAAAAGAACCTTCATTTTTCTTTAAGTAATGTAAATATTGTTTGTGCATGTTTGACATTTAAAAATGTTATTTCCATGACATTTATTTAATTTATTGTCACCATCTATTTTATTAGGCTAGAATTTTCAACCATTCCAGCAAGTCATAAACTTTTTTGGAGAAGGCCTTTGTAGTCAAGATGTTAGTAATTGAAACATTTGATTGATTGAGGTAAATAATTAGGCAATGTTGAAATTATTATTTATTTTAACGTGTCCCAGGATACTTTTAATGTACATCCTGGGAACGGCCCCTTAATGTTTAACCATCACTGAAAAACGTAATTGATTATCTTGCAAAAGATCAATGAGTAATCCTGATATTGATAAGTAAATGCGCCTATAGTGCTATTTGTCAAAATCAAGGCCAGAGAAATTGAGACCTGCAAAGCTGGCTAATGAGAGTTTTTGATTGCCTTGTCAGAATGTCTTATATGTCGGATTAAAGCATTTTATCAACACAAATCCTTCTTTGATCATAATGTACTGTACAAATTAGTCATTTTTTGATCTTCAGCCATGTCGGATATGGCCCTTAAGTGGGATTATTAGTACACATATTTACTTTTATGTAATAAGTAAAGCATTGCAATAAAGTTTTAAAATTAGTGGAAAGAAGTAATGGAATAAAATTATTGTTTTTCTTTGCAATTCTGATGATTTTGCTTCCATTTTTGTGGCTTTCTTTTTTAACCTTGCAGTTATTTATTAGGTAAAATGTTCATTTATTTTGTACATCTAATAAATGCGCTGTATTTTAATGCTCAAAAGGCAACAACTAATTATCTATTTTTTTTTCCAGTAGCACTAAATTTTTTCCTGTTGACTATATTTATTTGTCCAATAATTTATGTCAATGCCTGTTCATATACCTGTTTATCAACATGTACCAATGTTATCAGGGGAACTGCATGGTCTATTACATTGTGTCCTAACCAGACACAACATGACAATAGTTTTCATCGACAAGCAATCTCTCAATTGCTCTGGCACAATCACATGATATATAATGTTTAATGTGTGTAATCTGGAGCTGCAACAATTTCACTGTGACACAGTGCAGAAACATAAACCAAGTGACCAAAACAGTTTGAGATATGAAAGATATCAAAAAGAAAAGCACATTACAAATCAGTGGCTGCTAAAAATGCAGTTTTGCATGTAGGGTAATACCTTCCATCTCCTGTTTGGCCTTGTCAAGCTTGTCTTTATAAATTCTTTCCAGTCTCTTCTGTTTTTCCTCTTGTCTCTTCCTCTCAGAAAGTGTCCTCGCTTCAACATCATGAAAATCTACCTGCGGAAATATAGAAAAAATGAGCTTTAAGAAGACCTATGATCGTGATGACCAAATATGTTGACCAGTATCAAAAAGATCATGAAAATTATTCACATAATGTGAATAAAGGCATGTATTGAAAAGGCGTAATGGTGCTTTTCACGGATATATAGTGAAAAGTGAAGACTTTCTTTTTAAATAAAATGTAAAGGTACCTCTATTACACATTTTGTATTTTTGGTCTTTTTTTTACGTTATAAATGATGAGCAAATGGAATTGGGAAAAGGAATGGAATTCAATTCTTTATTAAATATTCTGCTTGTTTCTTTAATTTCTAATTATATTGCCATCAGGAGCACAATATCTGTTACGTAACAATCATTAAATAATTACATAACTCCTGTGATGTGATCGAGAAATGCTGCATCGTGTAAATGTATGGATCTAAATAGGATAGTCGCAGAACAGGCACAGCCTGAAATGTACCTTTTTAATCTGTTTCAGAAAGTGATATCCCAGAGACAGTTTCTTATACGCCTCTCCATACTTGGCGTGCCATGACTGTACAGTCTGGATGGCAAGCGTCTTGAGTTTTCTCGCCACCTCTTTGGGTGGAGGCAGAGGCTGTTCAATGTCGGTTTCCACAGTGAGTTCCAGGAACTCTTGAAGGTTGGTGATGAGGAGAACTCTGAAGTGATGTGATCGGCTGAACACCTCACTGACCATCTGGAAGGCCGAGAGACGGATCTCTGCGTGATCTTGGTTTAGTTGGGTCATGATCAGGTGGTAGAAATGATCAATGTAGTCATTGGAAACTCTGAACAGAAAAGGCATTGAGGATTAAGATTAAACACGGAGCAAATGAGCATAAACACAAATTATGATTACATATAAACATGCAGCGCAAAACTGATGGAGGCACTTCATTAAATAAAGACTTGAAAGTACTGGTAGTTGGTTCCACTTTGTGATCAATGTGATTTGACGAGTTGATAAAGCATCATAACTAGGCCTAGTTAAAATATCGATTTTCCGATGAATGGTGAACAAATCAGATTTATGGATCTATGGTACTAGTTCGTTTTAAGTGGTCCTGCGATGTGACAAATAAATTTTTAAAAGTACAAATATTCCAAGAAGCTTCTCTAACAATATGAGGTTATAAAAGCAGCTTGCATACTAATTATATGTCTAAAATATGTTTTAGATAAGAGTATAGCACCTTATGTCATGTCAAGTACCCAAACACATGCTGGATGAGGCCAATTCCTCATCATGCCATTAGACAATGAGATCCATATAAAGCAAGTGATATTTGGCCATATATTTCATATCATTTATTTACTTTATGAGCTGCATGTAAACAAAAAAAGGTGTTCAAAAGGTTCTGCCGAAATATGTAATCTCTCTCATACTTGCAAATTTTCTTCACTTCGTTCATTTTGTCTTGATTCAGCTGTGGTTCCCCAGAGGTAGTCAGCTCCTCAACCAGTTCTGACAGCTTATCCCGTGTTGTTTGGTCCATCCTGATGGGAACCTGATAAAAGATGCTGTATAATAAGTCAACCCAAACGTCAATGAGAAATTGTGCATTTACACTGTGTTTTCCGAACAAATATGGTCCTGTATATTTAAAGAAGCAACATGCAGAATGTCTGCAACAAAAGTGTATCGCTTTTAACAATGTAAAATATATAGGACAAACAGACAGACAGATAGATAGACAGACAGAAAGATAAACAAATAGATATACAGACAGACAGACAGATAGATAGACAGACAGAAAGATAAACAAATAGATATACAGACAGACAGATAGATAGACAGATATACAGATAGATAGACAGACAGACAGAAAGATAAACAAATAGATATACAGACAGACAGAAAGATAAACAAATAGACAGACAGACAGACAGATAAACAAATAGATATACAGACAGACAGACAGAAAGATAAACAAATAGATATACAGACAGACAGACAGACAGATAAACAAATAGACAGACAGACAGACAGATAAACAAATAGATATACAGACAGACAGACAGACAGAAAGATAAACAAATAGACAGACAGACAGACAAACAAATAGATATACAGACAGACAGACAAAAAGATAAACAAATAGATATATAGACAGACAGACAGAAAGATAAACAAATAGATATACAGACAGACAGAAAGATAAACAAATAGACAGACAGACAGATAAACAAATAGATATACAGACAGATAGATGGATAGATAGACAGACAGACACCTGATTTAGGCACTATTAATTCAATGACTGCCACAAGCTCCTTGTTTTTAAGAGTTGACAACAAACTATCACTATCACTATAGTGAGTAACACGAGAAAGCTTCACATTTCAGCAATGAGTCTGAATATTTCTGTCTTTGGATGGGACGAATGACCAACACGTACCTCATCCAGCTGCTACAATAAAGAAAAGCTATTAGTCATATTATTAAATACAGTTAAGCTTCCGTTTAGAATTAAAAGCCCCTCATATTAGCTTCTATCTCGTCCGTGTGAGTAATGTAAACAAAGCTGCAATCATATCATGTAACAATGGCGTCGATTCTAGCATTTTCAAAATAAGAGTCGCCCTCACGCGATCTAGAACTGAAACATAACAACGGAATTGTTAAGTGAATTCTATGTTAATCAAAATAATTTCGTTTTTATGTGTAGGGTGTGTGTAGGCATGCATTTTGCAGCGCGAGACACGGCCATAACGTTACTTCATGCGACATGACGAACGCGTTTGCATGGCTCATGATTATTAATTAGGTCATTGGCGTCACTTGGGAAATGTCCGGTCTCGTAGCATAATTAATATTCATGAGTCAAACCTTCAAACGGGGTCACGCCCACTGACCACCGCCCACTTTCCTTTCAACCAATCAGTAAGGCCAACTGTCCAAAAGACACGTATCCTAATTAATATTCATTAAATAAGCCTCGAGAGACGCACTTTGTATATTTGTGAACGCTCTGTGGGTGGGATCAAGAGTGCAATAAAAGGACTTCATACACACCTGAAAGCGATTGATTACAACAGTGAAGACATCGCTCGATACAAATAATCATGCTTGCCCGGATTTGTTTGGTTCTTTGTTTGGCAGGTGAGTTTTTAAATAATTTTGGGCATTAGGAATATCAAAATCTGACTTTTACGTGGTGATTTTCACTTAAACCATTTTTAAAATACTATCGGTATATTGTGTGTTCTACAATTATTACATTATTTGTTTCACAATTTTGTCTTAACAGCTCTGGCATCCGCTGCGGTCATTCCTGATGGCTCAAAAGTGGTGGGTTTACATTTAAAACCTATTTATGTTGCTATAACAAAAGCAGTTTTGTTCATCTATCTGTAAGGGAGTTATGTAACCGTCTATATACTTCTCTTTACAGCCTGACTGTTCTGCATACCACATGCCCAGCTGCACCCGAGAGTATAACCCTGTGTGTGGTACTGATGGGGTTACATACCCCAATGAGTGCTCACTGTGCCTCAAAAATGTGTAAGTCTAATTTTGTGGTTTGTTTTATCCTTTATCTACAATTTACAATGTTCCAAATGCATGGAGTGTCTCTTGACTCAATGTCATGTAGTTGTTTGAAACCACAGACTGAAAAACATGTTGTTTCACTGTCTTGTCATAGGGAGTTAAAGGTCAACATGCTGATCTCCAGGCAGGGCGAATGCTGAGACACAAATACAGCCATTTTGAAAGCGAAACGACTGGTGGAATTGCATCTTTAATTTTTAACCAAATTAAGTTTTAACCTTTTGTTTTTGGCTCCTTTTATTGTAAATCCATTCTGTTCTAGTAGATATGATTAAATAAAGCCTGACATAAATCAGCCATGATTCATTTAATACAAGAGTGAAAATGTCCAATAATGGCAGTTCATGAACTTGAGTAGTATACGGCTGGTCATGTGATCATAACACGGCAGCACCCATGAGGGGACCCTCTCCATATAATATAAAACAGCATTTTAAAGGGCACTGATATGAGTGAGTATCCTGTTGAATGCTTGTAGGTTTTAAACCTACCTATTTTATAGGTATGTTTTAAAATGACTTTCTTTAGGAAGAGGTTCATTTTTAGGGAACAGTTACTGTGTGCAGCTTTTAACATTAACTGATTTTTTCAATCTTGGGTTGTGAGAACATTTGCTATAAACATTGTGTGTGTATGTACACACTATCAAAGAGTCTACACGTCCGCTTCTAAGATAATATATCAAATTGATATACTGTCAATGACTCACTGGGTGTGTGAACTTTTGCTGACCTGGAGTAAGTTGCTATGTTCTGAATAGCATACTATTAATATTTCTGCTGTATCTAATATACATATCAAAATGTTGCAATATCGCACAACACTCTTAAAATAGACCAAGGTAACTTTCAGTAAACCACAATTATAATAGCTGGTCAAAATGCATGTCGTCATCCTATTTAATGTCATATCTCTAAGATGGAAATTAATGGGGTTAAGCAAGAACAAATCTTTTACCCCCTGTAGAGTTAGAACAGGACAAAATGGTTGGGCAAACAAAAATCAACATGTGGCCACGCTGTATCTTTAAAAATGAGTAAACTCCGGATACATTAGGTGATGCCAACTAAAAATGGCTATAAAACAAAGGCACTGGCTCTCAACTGGATTTGCTTCGGGCCAGGATTTTACGTTGGACATCAAGTGGCGACCTATCAAATTACAAAAACGTGGCCTGTATTTAATGTAGTCTGTGATGCATTTTTCTTGTTTATGGTTTTCAAGTGCTGTATAAGGGTTTGTATCAAGTGACATTTCTGTTGATGTCAACAAAGAAACATGAATTTTTCTCTCCCAAATGTAGATGAGCCTATTATATTTATTATCCTGTTTTTTATTTCTTCCAATCAGAACATTACATAGAAGGAACATTTTGTCCATAAGTCTTGGAGGTCCAGACTTTAAAGCCCCTTTATGTACTTGCCCTTTCCCTCACGGAGCACTTTATTAGGAACACTATGGTCCTAATAAATTGCCAGACGTGGTCTTCTGCTGTTGTAGCCCATCCGCCTCAAGGTTACTGAGATGCTTTTCTGCTCACCACAGTTGTTCAGAGTTACCGTAGCTGTTCTGTCACCTCGAACAGGTCTGGCCATTCTCTGTTGACATCTCGCATCAACAAGGCGTTTCCGTCCACAGAAGTGCCGCTCACTGGATGATTTCGGAGTAAAATCTACAGAGAACTAGGAGACTCCCAGGAGATCAGCAGACACAAAAATACTCAAATCAGCCCGTCTGGCACCAACAATCATGCCACGGTTGAAATCACTGAGATTGCATTTTTTCCCCATTCCGATGGTTGATGTGAACATTTACTGAAGCTCCTGTTTCATATCTGCATGATTTTATAGATTGCACTGCTGCCATGCAATTGGCTGATTAGATAGTCGCATGAATAAGTAGGTGTAGAGGTGTTCCTAATAAAGTGCTCAGTGAGTGTATATATATTCAATTTTCAATTCAGTTTTAGTAAGGATGATTGTGCAATTTGAAAAAGTTTATTTTGGTGCATAGCACAGTGTTGCTCTTTTCCTCAGTGCTGTTTATCATGTCGGGACTGTCTACTGTTTTAGAGGTTTTACTTCCTCAATGGAGCTTCAAACTAGAATTGAAATGGGTTGCATCAGTTTTGTGGTCTGCGCTGTGTCACTTGACTAGAAGGACATTAGAAGGATGAAGGCATTGCTCTTTCCCTGCTGTCGGCGACCCTATCCAGACAGACCTGCGACCCACTTTTGGGTAACGAACCACCAGTTGAGAATCACTGAATTATAGTATACTTTTAGGGTTTATTTTCATGCATCCCATACTTCTTTTTCTTTTTATCATATTGTGAATTTTATACTTCTGTATCATATTCAAGTTGATCAAATTTGTGTCAAAAAATTAATACAAATAGAGGTAACAGTGAGAGTCTGGACCCAAGGGCACATTCCTGGACAAAAGCCAAGGGAGCCAAGATAACATAATTCAGCCTCCAGAAACCCAAGAGCAACAGCCCCTCACACCACATACTTTCTCATTCTCGCCAATATCCCTGAGTTTCTCTGAGAAAATGGAGGAACTAGTGTATGATGGAATAAAGCTCTCCCATCTTCCATTGCTGCAAGGCTCCAGATACCAACCAAAAAATGGTGGGTCCCTCTACCACCAAAGCCTGTGGGCACAGCTCACCCCCTCCCTGCTACAATGCCAGGGCACAAATAGTCCTTTTTTGCTCTCGGTGAAAAACAAACTGCTGATAACAGCTCTCAGTGATGTGTGTCGGGTCCCAGCAAGGTAGCAGTCACATTCACTAATCAAGAACAAGTGTGAACCCAATGTGCCTGTAGCTTTCTCTATATCTGTTCGATTAGGTGATAGAGAGACTGAGGCATTCTTAGGACGTATGGCGAACCTGTCTAATCCGTTGCCTATTAAACATCAATCAAACATTACTTTGGGGCCAGAAACAGACACTGTGATGTTCACACTTTTAAATATCTACGTGTTTTAAAACCTGGTTAGATAAAAGCTGTAGTGCAAAATTTTTCAATGTATCAGGCCATCCAAACTTTACTTTTATGCGTGTCTGTAGAGCCGTTAGGAAAGGCGGAGGATTAGCTGCATAAATCCTCTTATTAACAACATAGCACTATCTGACCATTTTTGTATTTTCTTTGATATATTGATTTCTCCTGCCACTGAAGTTACATCTGCCTGTCAAAAAGAGGTACATAAATGAAAATACTGTGTGCTATTTATGAAGGCTGTATCTATGACACCAAGTATATCTGCAGACTGTGTTGATGTTCTCCTCAATACTTTAACTCAAACAATAAAAAACGTATTGATGGCATTGCTCCTGTAAAGGGCAGGACGATTACTGGCAGGCGTAAAGCAAAATGGAGAAACACAACAGCAGTACAAAGCATGAAAAGAAAATGAAGGAAAGCAGAATGAATATGGCTGAAAACAAAACTTGAAGTCCATTATAATATCTATAAAGACAGTCTTCATGCTTTCAATATGGAACTGGTCATATCTAGAAGGGAGGGGTTACTATGTGAATTTTGGGAACTTTGAATCTGAGTGGACATCCATGACGTGTCCCAGAAGGCTCAATTATTGCACCTCTCCTGTTCAACCTGGACATGCTCCCACTAGTCCAAATGATGAAAAAGAACCAAATTATGTACAATAGCTATGCAGACGACACCCATTTTTACCTAGCCCTGTCGCCAAATGACTACAGCCCTATATATTATCTGTGCCAGTGCATTGATGAAATTAACACTTGGATGTGCAGGAACTTCCTTCAGTTAAACAATGACAAGACAGAGGTCATTGTATTTGGCAACAAAGGCGAAATTCCCAAGATGAACGCATACCTTGACTCCAGGGGGATTAAGATGAAAAAATCAAGTTAGGAAACTTGGTGTCATTTTGAAGTCAGACCATAGTTTCATTAGTCACATCAAATTAATAACCAAATCAGGCTGGAGGTGCTTGGGTATCTCAGTGAGTAAAGACACTGACTATGACCCCTGGAGACGTGAGTTTGAATCTAGGGCATGCTGAGTGACTCCAGCCAGGTCTCCAAAGCAACCAAATCGGCCCGGTTGCTAGGGATTGGGCATTACAAATAGTTGAGAAAAGGAGAGAATTTATTTTCTTTAAATAACCAAATCAGCCTTCTAAAATCTAAAATATATAGCGAGATTGAGATGTTTTGTATCCAGTCAAGATTTAGAGAAATGTATTCATGCAGTAGGGTAGATTACTGCAATGGACTCCTCAATGACCTTCCCAAAAATACCATTAGACAGCTGCAGTTCATTCAGAATGCTGCTGCCAGGATTCTTACCCTAACCAAAAAATCTGAGCATATTACTCTAGTCCTCATGTCTTTCCACTGGCTTCAGTTACATTTACAATTGATTTTAAAGTACTATTACTTGTTTATAAATCACTCAATGGCCTAGGACTTGATACGTTGCAGATATGCTTGTTGAACCTGACAGACCTCTCAGCCATTATGCCACCAGCAGCCGGAACCATCTTCCAGAAGTGGTCAGGTGTGCACCAACAGTAGCCACATTCATGTCCAGACTGAAAACACATCTGTTTATCTGTGCATGTATTCACTGAACACTGTTCTGCACTTACTGATTGCACTGCATCAATATTATGGTTTTCTTTTTTTATTCATTTTAATAATTTGGACTTTTTAAAATGTATCGTATTACTTTTTATTCTTATTTCTTGCTCTTAATTGATTTAAAAATATTTTTTATGTATCTTATTTAAAAAAAAATACAATTGCCATTTTGTATGAAATGTGCTAAATAACTTGCCTGGCCTAAAGGAGTGACCTCCTCCCAAAATATTATAACTGTTGGACAGGTCTAAATATTCAAAGTTGAACAACATCATTATTCATGGTTTGTTTGTGTGTTTTTAAGAAATCTTCATAGATTTATAGCAGATAAGATGTACTGTTAAATACCTTTTTTATATACCATCTGAACTCACATATTTATGTGTGACCTTAAGATAGGTGATAAGATATTATATACAACAGTTAGTTCTGGTCCTCAAATCCATTTGCACTGATAGTCTGACACCATCAGCACTCGCATGCTTCACTGTGTGTGTATCACTCCACTTGTGTTCGTTCTAAACTAAAGTGTAAGAGTAGTGCATATGTGTTAAGAGCTACTGTTTGTCTTTTTGTTTTTGACATTACATATGTTAGCCAGCAGGTTGTAGCAAATTATCATTTTTGTGTAATATGAGCCAGTTAGGTGACATGAAGTGAATCCGTGGCAGCCAGTGTTTACATAAAACAGCTCTTCGTGATTGCTTGTATTACTACTACACTACTAAAGCTAGGAAATAGCTTTAAACGGCTTTAAACAAACAACTTCAGCATTATGACTCATCACAGCTGAGAGACACAACAGACTGATTAATTACACAATGGGTGCTGTTTAAAATGATGGAGGACATTGCAGTTTCTATAGTGAAAGACTCTTGCACACCGGCTACCGCGAAATAGGGAGAATTACCCCTGCTTGGATGCTATTTTTCCACTGAGAAAGCTGACCTTCAGAAAGCTGACAGCATCTCTGCTCAACCCGGTATCACGCCGAGGCGTGAAATAGACACGCCGGTCCACTTGCGGATGCGTGTCTATTTCACGCTTTGCCTCCTCTAGGCGTGTACATGACACGCGCGCGTCTACGTAGAATACCGGCAGGGGGCGATCGTTTCCTCAACGCCAACAACTGTCCGCGCACCAAAGAGGAAGCGATATATCGCGTTCTCCAGTTCCGGTTAGCAGGATATATATTTTTGTATATAAATACACTTTTTAAATAAATATATATATATATATATATATTTATTTATTTATTTACATCAGCACAAGATACTCGACAGCCCACACACACACACATATAACAACGTTAGGCTACAGCAACGTTAGGATTTCTTCATGAAAGCAGCACTATAATGAACCTTTATTTGTCACATATGGTCACAAGTGAAAGTAACCGGCGAAATTGGCCGGCATCCTGCCCGCACGAACGTGCAACGCGACGACAACGGTATCGCTTCCTCTTTGGTGCGCGGAGAGTTGTTGGCGTTGAGGAAACGATTGCCCCCTGCCGGTATTCTACGTAGACGCGCGCGTGTCATGTACACGCCTAGAGGAGGCAAAGCGTGACACCGACACGCATCCGCGAGTGGACCGGCGTGTCTATTTCACGCCTCGGCGTGATATCGGGTTGCTCTGCTTGGGCGTGGCAACAGGTGATCGCACATTTTCCATCTCTCTCTTTCTCTCTCTCTCCCTTCAACTCACACACACACACACACACACACACACACACACACACACACACACACACACACACATCCTTGTTTATCTAATAACTTGTTAGAAACAGCACAAGCCGTGATACTATTTCTGAATTGACATTTTTGGTTTACTAACGAAGGCATCGATGCATCATTTGTTTTGAACCAGTAACAGCAGATTCTGATCCATCGCGTAAGAAAGTAGTTCCATGCACATTATACTCATAATCATGCAATATGGCCCTAAATCAGCACTGCTGTACCTACGGCACTCGGCCTGTGGCCGAATCACAGCAGTGCTGATGTAGGGCCATATTGCACTGTTACGAGTGTGATATTGCTTATATACAACAGTTCAATGAACAAGTAAATTTTTTTTAATTGCTGATATAGGGCAATATCGCACTCTATATGATGTCATAATTTCCGAAGATAAAGTCTGGAAAATACAAGCAGCTGTGGGAGTGAAGATTTTAAGATGTAACCAAAAAAACAAAAAACCCCACACATTTAACACAAGCAAATTAACAGATTATACATAAACTGACATTATCATTTCAAACACAATGCTTATTCGAAAACTTGTTCATTCAAGAAGTGAGAGTTGACTGGATTTAGAATTTAAAATGGTAAAAGCAAATGAAAAAATTAGTGTTGACCTCATAAATTAGAAAGTTTTAATTTTGCCAGTAAGTCATTTTGAATTTTGTTCACTCAAACTGGCAAAAAGACACTCTGTATTTAATGTAAATAAAAGTGCAAGCAAATAAAAACATTTTTAATATATTTTCATGCTGTTTTTTTTCCCTTCTTCTTCAAAATGATTTTTATTGACCAACACAGTATATACCTTACGTTTCCTATCAAACAGCTTCTGATATGTATAATGATGTTGCTTGGATATTGCATGAACATTGCACACAGTAGATGAAGAATTGACATTATTTATTACGAATATTTACTTTCAGATCTGATTAATAGGTAAGTAAATGTAAGTTAATATTTTCCTTCAGGGATTAAACTTAAAATAAACATTAATAACATTGTATTTGAATTTGACTAAAGTGTCAGTTTTAGTTAATACACATTACATCACTCTGAACTAGACTGATTGACGTACTGAAATAAGGAAAAATGGGATTACACTGTAAAATGTTATAAGTTGACTTAAACAAGTGAGAAAACCAATTGCCTTAAAAATTACAAATCAGTTCACTTTACTTAAGCCAAGTAAGTACATTTACTGCCTTTTATAATGCAATGGGTTTACATGCTTTTTTAAGTAAAGTTATTTAATAAGATTTTACAGTGTATAAATATACATATCTTTTATCTCTGTTATTGCAGAAATACATTTTCCCATAGAGTGGGGGTCATATAAGCTATTTATTTGGGAATTAGAGAGAATAAACTATATCTTTGATTATGATTAACTTTGTGTCCTGTTCTAACCAGATCAAAGAAATGACTCATGAGTCCAAAGCGGTCCACCCAATATTGGATCATTCGGTTTGTCTTTGAATCACTCCATCAAATATTTGAATTGTTTTCAACTTTATACTTTTATCAAACATTCACATTTACTCCTTTAGCCGATGCGTTTGTCCAAAGTCACTAGAGGACTGCTACAATTATTAATTATGTGATTATTCATTTCACACAGTCAAACTAAACAGATTAGTCAAACTAAAAGAGCTTAGTATATCAAAATGTTCTCGTTCCCTGAGTGGGTGTGTGTGTGTTTGTGTGTGTGTGTGTATATGACGAAATGACATGTTGAAAAGGGTGTATCCTGTAATACTGCTATAAAAAGCCCAATCAATTCTTCACAGCTCAGTTTTATCACATCGGATGACTTGTGTTGAACAATGTTTGCACAAAGTGTCATCGTTCTTCTCTGTGTTCTAGGTGAGTGCTATAATGATTTACTCTACAATAATAATAATAATAATAAAAAGTCATAATGAAGTTGCCGATTGTCCCAAAAAGGAATTGTAGTTTACATTGATCTTCATATTTCTCTCCTATGTAATCTGATTCATAAGGGTTTTACAAAGATTAATGAAAGTCAAATACATTCTTTAGTATTTCCACAATATTTTAGCTTAAGTTAGGTAGTTTCAGCTATACAAATGTATGAATATCTTTGCATTAGATAACAAATATCAAAACCAAGTGTCACTTGACTGTACAAGCTGTGCATTCAAACACTGATTTGTCCAAACAATTGTTGGGGCCGTAGATCAGACGGGCCCTCTTCTGGTATAATGTTAATGTGCATGTTTAATACGGCCTAGTATACAAAAATGAAACTCCCTTATATGAGAATGTGCTCGTGCCATATCATGAAACAAATATTTTCTGTGTTTCTTCCTTGACACAAACAGTGGCCATGTCAGATGGAGCAAGAAAAGTGAGTAATTGTATTGAATTTCTATTTCAGATTAAGTCCTCTCCTTGTACAAATAGCAAATGTAATCTTCTCTTTATGTTGCCAGCCTAATTGCTCCAAGTACCCTGCTGCAATTTGCCCAATGAACTACTCACCTTTGTGTGGCACTAATGGAGTAACGTATGCAAATGAATGCATTTTGTGTGCTGCAATCAAGTAAGTTTAAGTTTAACTCTTAATTAAATACTTACTAAAAACTTTAGGGCAAAATATGTATTTCTTCAATGTTTTTAATCATTCTATTTTAGGACAGCACTTAAAAACATATTCATCCTGAGGCCAGGCGAATGTTGAATAAAACATCTGCATTCATCTCACAAGAACGCCACCTGACTTGGGACATCCCATTTATGGCCTGAATGTGTAACAGGCTAATCCATAAATAAATATGGTCATATTGAAGATGTTTGAAGCAACAACAACAAATAAAGAGCTTGTGTAAAAGACTTGTCACCCAATAAAATTATTTTAAAATCAGTCGGAGCATGTCTTTGTTTTTATTACTAAAACACGTTATATTTCAATTGTAACTACTTTTATACATGTACTGTAACTTGCTTCACTAGTATTCCTTGACCAGCTCATTTTCATTTTGGGTGAACCATCCCGATATGAGGAACATCTGTAAAAGGGATTATCATTTCTAACAATAATTTTGTAATGCATTATTATTATTATTCTATTGTAAGTTTTAGTTTAGCTTTACTTGGAGTCCATATGCACAATGCATTTTGTGATGTGCTGTGTTTACCTCTAGATATAAGTGCGACACCCTTTAACTGTCATAACACTGTCATAACAACTTATTTTTTCACTTTATCACAGCAATCAAAATAGCAAACAAATACAAAACAGTTCTTTTTTTCCTTTAAAATAACAAGATCACATTTGTAGCCCTGTGTATTAAAGGAACAGTTTACACAAACATTAAAATTCTGTCATAATATATTCACACTCATGTTGTTCCAAATTCTTCTGCCGAGTGAATGAGCTTCTCTCACGGACATCAAGACTTTCAGTTCACAAGAACGTCACTCAATAGTCGCATGGACTACTTTTATGATATGTGCAGATCCCTTTTTTTGTAACCATAAAATGGACGTTACTATTGAAAGTGACCGCTAATACACATTTCGCCGCAGTTTCCTGGTGAAACGAACACTTGAGCTGCTAAAACAACTGTGCGTTTTATTCACTTTCACACAAAATCACGACTTCAGCAGCTGATTATGGCTTTAAAAACACTTATTTCTAGCACTGTTACTCACACACTGCTATGTTTTGATATTCAAACACTTTTTACGATTTACTATTTACTACTATATACTATTACACATCATTTACAGACCGATACAGACCGACCTACATTTACACACGTATTCTATGTGATTGGCCTCCGTGATAGCTGACCTGATAGAGGCTTGAACTTTAGGCCGCGGTTCGTGCTCAGCCAAACACGCAAGCTTACAAATGAGGCAAAAGTGTCTTAGAAGCAACATAAAATGAGGTGGTTGCTTTAGAAAATGTCCTTTAATGACGCATTTGCTTTTTCCACACTATCGATAAGGTTTAGGCATTGGTTAGGGCTGTCATGATTGGCTGACGATTAATTGTCAAACAAATAATTGCGATTATAACAATGAATCTGTTTTAGGGCTATGATGATTCATTGTCTGTTTAAGGCTTTCACAATGAATTGCCGTATGAAGTCATTTCTTAAGGTGCATGTGCGCTTCATACACCTTAAGAAGTGATTTTTACATATTTAACTTCAAATATATAAATAAAAAAATAAATAGGGGTATATGATTTCCTTTTAAGACCTTAAAAATGGATAATGACATGAAAAACTATGTTTTAAATATTAAAATATGTCTAAATACTTAAAATATGTCTCTCTTTTTGGCCAACTTGACTTTCGCCAGTGGTGGCTCAGTGGTTAAGTCTCTGGGTTACTGACCGAAAGGTTGGGGGTTCAAGCCCCTGCACTGTCAAGATACCACTGTTGGGCCCATGAGCAAGGCCCTTGACCCAATCTGCTCCAGGGGCGCTGTTTCATGGCTTACCCTGTGGTCTGACCCCAGCTTAGTTGGGATATGTGAAAACAACTGCATTTCATTGGCCCTGTACACTGCACAATGACAATAAAGTTGAATCTTAATCTAAATATTTCTGTTTTAATGCTCTTTGATAAAACCCACACGCCCTTGTTTCTCATAAAGCAAAACCTTTGAGATTGTATTTAATAATTTGATCACTCCACAGAAATAGGGTAAGCATGTGTGTCTCCTCTGTGTCACTGCGTGTCAATAACACAGCACGTATGAACCCGTTATGACCAGGAATATTTACCATTACACAATCATTTAAAGTGGAGCTGGAGCACTTTGCGTTTACTATCAAAGTTTATATATTTCTTTTATATTTCCATGGGACTTCTGTGCAAGCCATGCTGACAGCGTGCACATATGAGTCTTCAGGACAGGAGCTGCTCTGGTTGACATCCACGATGCGGCTCATTGCGGTTTGGAGTTCAAATGAATGACACACAAATGCATGGTTTATGGCATTTATATATTTGCTTAAAATTCCCTCATTTGGGTATTAAAATGTTATTGGGATTTTAAGTGCATAATAATCGCGGTTATCTCAAATAACCGGGGTTAGATCACATAACCACGGTCGGATGATTATTTTATAGGGTAAGGATATCTGCTTTGTTCGCCTCTTATTTGCATTTAAACACTATTGGTTAGATTTAGGTTAAGGTTTTAAGTTAGGGAGGTACGTTTTATTCATTAAAACATCCATCAAACATTCACCTTAAAAATCTCATCTGATTACAACACCATTTCACTCGCTTTTGGCGCCCCCCTCTGGACATTTCACTGGAAAACTGCAGCAAAACATTTAATGAAGCATGTAATTTCATTTAGCTAAAATGTTGCCACAATCAAGTAATTTTCAGGAGATCAGGCAACTTTTTCAAGCTTAAAAGTGAAGCACTATCAACTGCCTTTGTACTGAAAAGACGGATCGAGATATTCATTAAAACATCTCCTTTTTGTTAAAGAAAGTGGGTAAATGACAGAATTAAAATTTTTGAGTAAACTATCCCTTAATTTCTTTTCTTTTTGCATGTCCAGGTCCCTTTAAATTATTAATAATACCTTTACAAAACATCCCAGATATGATTGTCTAATCCATTAGGTGCCGCTTTAGGAACACAAAAAAATATAAAAGGCACTAATAATATCTGATCAAAATTGGTATCAGACAAACCTTTGTTAATCCTCATAAACCACGTCTTAATGTACATTTGGCTTCAGATTTTTTGTATGATAAAATATGAGTTGAGAGAAATATGGACAAGAGCGTAATGCTACACAAATCAAAGCTACATACAAGATATTAAACCACAGCTACCAAGTTTTCTGCTGAATCCTTTGTTATAGTCCCATCATGGCCTGTAGGTTTTGATGACGTCCTTTATGGGTCTCCGACAGATGGGACAACACGCATTCATCTGTCTCTTGAGTCTCAGTCCGCAGTCATTACACAAACACATGTGTCCACACGTATAGATGACAGTGTCCACCTCCTGATCAAAACAGACTGTACATTCACTGTTCTTGTTGCCCAACGGCATATCTGATGAGGAGAGGGTGGGTGAGACAGGTGGACTGAGGGGAGAGCTGGGGGCCGTCACTGAAAAATAACACATTAAAAACATGTTGTTACACAACACTAACGATGTCAAAACAAAGTCAGAAGGTATCATGGGTTTGGAACAACATGAGGGTGAGGGTGAACTATCCCTTTAAGACTGACCGAGAGAGGACTCCGAAGCCGATGAGGATCTGTTGGCACTGAAAACCAGATCAGAGTCACTGTCATCAGGTGTTGATCCCTGAGACACCGATGGGGAGGTGGGTGGACTGGCCTGCAATGTTCCTTATAAAGAAAAAGAATAACATCTATTACATTACTGGACATCTGTTGTTGCAAACTACAGTATGCCTCAAACCAGTGGTGTTCAAACTATGTATGGCCTTTTAATAAACAGAAAAGACTTTGGCCCACTATTGAGAAATGAATTGAAATTCATAGTGTGATCACTGGATGTCACTATTACATACAAATTCTTCCACTGCAAAAGAGCCCAACAAGAACTGGGAAAACCCCAGACAATGAACAAGAGCCATCTTAAAGGCTACTTTTAATATCAGCGGTGATATGATATTTCCCAGTATAGCTTTTAAGTATTAATGTAAAATGTCTGTACACCAAGCTGTGATTTTGTGACTTAAAAAAAGTGCTTTTGTCCTGTTTTACTCAGTGATTTTTTCCTTATGAACTGTATCTAACAATTAAATTAAATGGGTCATGTCATGGGTCATAACATTTTCCTTTATATTTTGTCATATAAGAGGTCATTCTACTATAAAAACATAATGTAAATTTCAGAAATCAAAACTTAATCCCCAATGCAATAAAATAATTTATTGAAACCAAGCTGCAAAAACAACTTCTGCAACTTCCCGACATCACTAGGGGGCTCATTCATTCATGAACACCTCTACAGCAAAAAACATCAACACCTACTTTACATATTGCACCCTTAGCTCGGCCCACTAGCGCTCAGTTCGTAAACAGGGAGAGAGAGAGCAGGACAAATAGACCTAGTGTGGCTAACTATTCCTGAACACCAAAAGGAGACCCATCTGGACTATTTTGATTTATTTTTGCATAAAAACATGCACTAGACAGACATCTTTGACCATTGTCATGTATTTCGTGCTACTTTTAAAAGCAGCAGTGTCAAGTTACAACTCTGAAACCTCCATTCGGTTTCATCAGCTGCTCTTGGTCTTGCTGTTTTGAGCACAAACGTGTTCTGGACACCTTATGGTCCCCATCTGTGCTTTTTTAAAATTGTTGGTGTATGTAAACATGCACTAGATGGACGTCTTTGACTGTTTTGATTAATTTCTGGCGATGTGAGCTTCAGTGCAAGATGTGTGTGCGTCTAGTTCATTATGTTTTGGACTATGTATGTGCATTTTATTCGGCTCACATCAGCGTGGATTGCTTGTGAACCATTAACAATACAATTGAAGCTTTGCAAAGGAACTGTTATTGAAGGATGGGAAAGTTAAAAACACTTCTGGACCAGATCGCAAATCCATAAGTACCCAGTTTCATGCATTAGTATTTAAAATGTCATGATTGTTTGATAGTTTATGGTGCTGCTGTGCTTGAGTGAACAGTTTCATATATTTGGATGCAATGTGTTGGATGTGCTTTATGTGTAAACCCTGAAATGTAGTTTTATAATAAGCTTGGTTGATTATGATTATATGATTATATATTACTTAATTATGACTGTTTTGGTGCAAAAAAAACTTCACTATCATTATAAGTGGACCTCAGGGAATATTATAAAATGACACAAAAAGAGTACGCCATGACCCCTTTAAATTAAATTATATTAAAAGCTGTAATTATATCAGAATTAAAGCGATCAGATTTGCACATATAATAGTTTACAAACATCCTGAATCCCATAGAGGCCATGCATTATTAATATTTCCCTGTTGTATTTTCTTGAAATCAGGACTTCAACATCACTGTATACAATAACAGTGTTATTAGTGTTTGAAATAAATATATATAATTTAATTAATGCAGCCTATTAAAACCACATGAAGTTTTTAGGTCATGCATGTTTGTTTTGAGGTATATGCTACTCTTAAAAGATGAAAAAAATCCTTTTTTATTTATTTAAATGTAATTATTTCAAATGTACAAATGCAATTAAAATTAAGTCTTTTTCTTCAGGGAAAATGGACCAAAAATGTTGATGATTTTGCTACATGGTCTAAGAATCATGTTACTTTACCTGAATATTTGCTAGTGATTTTTACGTGGCTCCTTGTACATATCGTGGCTATTTCCTGGTGAAATGAACACTGTGACTTTTTATTCACTTTCACACAAAGCACAAGTAAACGGCAGATTATCAGTTCATCAGTTTCCATTACATAACAACAAAACAAATAACAAAATTCTGTAACGCATGCGAGTCGACACGTGAGCCGAAGGTGTCATAGACGTGCATTTATCATCTCACATATGCTTTTACGACACTATCGGTTAGATTTAGGTTAAGGAGGAAGGTTTGTTGATTTTTACCTCGATAGAGGATTAACCTTAAAAATCTCATCTGTTTGGAAGAACATTTAAATTGCTATTAATTTAACTGCCACGAAACATGTAATGAGCCATGTAATATCATTTTGCAAATATGTTGATTTAGCTTAATATTCATGAGATTCGTAAGGCTGAATCTATGTCCAATAAAATGTTCTCTACAACTGAGAATGTCCCTTTCCCTAATATCACCTGAGTCTGACTAGCAATTGAATGTTTCATATCATGGTTCACACCTGTAATGCAAACGAAAGGTATTAAAAAAAGAGATGAGCCCTTCAATCTTTCCTGCTTCAACTTCCTGTTTCAATAGGAAACACGTGAAACAATGCACTCCTCAATCTATTTTATGTCTTGAAAAATTGTATTTACACTTTACAAGCACATCCAAGAGCAAAACTTGTCATTAAAACTCACATAATAAGCAGTAAAAAACAATGTAATGATGGCAAACGAGTGGCATCCAGCCTTTTTTAAGTACAACATCCATGTGGGCTTTATTTTTGCGAAATGTGGCCCCCAATAAAAAATAAAGGTTTGGACACTGCTGACTTAAACTGAAAAAAGAATAAGAAAAAAATAGCACAATGTCAAACTTAATATCTTCACAATATTAAAGAATGTGTAAATAAAGTAGGCTACGTTACATAAGCAGTAATTAAAGATGACAGAATATTCCACACTCCATTCTGGGCAGGAATACCACATTCCATTTTTGCTAAAGGGATCATATGATATTAATGTGCACAAACTTTTTCAGCTGCCCCATGGTGTGAGTTTTATTTCTTAAAAGCGTAATGTTTTGAGTGTGTGCTCATCATCGGTTAGAATTAAGTTGATTGAAATGAAAGGAACAGAGAAAACTGAAAAATCAATTTTTAATGCTGTTATGAATCATATAATTGGACTAAGGGGGAATTCTTTTGGAGCACTGGAATAAGAAAAGTGGCATCGTGAAATAAAGCTGGCTGTAGGACACATGTTGGAATATATGTCTACGGGGAAGAGGAACACTGGGAGAAAAACAGTGTATGATCTATTTTTTCCAGCAGTGAAGGTGCTATATGTTGAAATGAGCTCACTGTCACTGGCTCATACACAATTAGGTCGTTCTAAAATTGCAGTGGCATATGTTGTTACCAGGGTTGTACTGGTAATCTGGCATACCGGGCATTTTCCCAGTGGGCAGATGCACTTTGGGGCCAATCCGGGGCCGACTGGCCATAGCGAGAACCGAGTGGGCCAGTGGGTCGGCCGCAAAATGGGCCGCGATAAACTAATGAGCCGCCGCGTTATGCAGAACGGACCACAAAACGGCACCGCAATATTTAGAAAAGGACATCGAACAGCCCCCACCCCTTCCCAGTCCAGCCCTGGTTGTTACTCACTTAAGTAAAGCAAAAGGCTGACATTTAAAAATGACTACATTACTACAGTAAAACAATGGTTCATTTTACTGGATCAAACCTTCCTCTCAGTATCCCCGACCTTCACTGTGATCAAACGGAAATGTTCAGAGGTGAGACACGGGAAAAGGTGGGAGAAAAGGCGGGATTCGAACCCGGATCATCAGCATGCCAATGCTTTTTCACACTGTTGTAACACCCTGAGCTACAACATCGACACGCTGGGTTGCAGTTTATCATAATCTACTGTGTTTCCACCAAACTATTGGAGTGCAAATTGCTACTTCCTTGAACCAGTTCAAGGTCTCTGCCCCATCGCAAAAAAAACCTAATATGCTCACCTTAATTTTACCAGAAGTGTACCCCAAAGACATTTGGTCTGGCTGTCTTGAGCATGGTCTCAGCAATGGTGGGCAGAGTTATTGTAAATAGCCTTTGCCAACAAGATGGTCTATTTGCATACATGTATAATATACTGTATTTATATAAAAGTACAATTAAATATATTATAATAGTAAAATATAGTATTTACATAACAGAAGGTACTGTTACATTTACTGAATGTTATTAATTCATATAAAATAACAAAAGCAATGTATGCACTTTTTTATATTAGTGGTGATGTCCAAAATAGTTTTAAAGTGTCAATGTGATTTTATGACCTAAAAGAGTCCTGTTTTTTTGTCCTATTACACTTACTGGTCTTTTCCTTCTCCAATGTATCTAAAAATCAAATTAAATCAAATAAAACATAATAAAACAAATAAAAAAATTGGACCATTCAATAATATTTTGATACTTAGGAAGTAACATCATTTGGACTCTTTCTATAGCAAAGCGGGAAGACAAGTACATTACATCATTCCATTTTGGGTTGACTGCATGTGTCAGGCTCAACCATTCAACCCTGTTACCAAAGTTTTTGTAAAAGAAAATGATCTTCTATAATACACGATAATATACAACTATTAACTACAAACCAACATTTGTGCCAATCTAGCTAGCCCCAGTGGAGTGATTTTGTAAATACATACCTAGTATCCTGAGTCGGTTTACGGCCCCGTGCAGTGTAAAGAAGGCCCATAAAACTTGAGACGAGTCGACACAGAGCAGACGACCACGCGCCCCTCCATTAATCCCGTGATGTACCTCCCCATTGGCCAGAAGAGAAAAGCTGAGCACATCGCCTGCCGCTGGCACAGGAAAACCCCTGTACACCACCCAGTACTCCTTACGGTCTAGAAGAACTTCCGGGTCAGCAGGAAGCTCGCCTGCGTTTAGGGTGCCTGGATCACAAGAAGTCATACCAAACAGAAGCGCCCCAAAATATGGCAAGCCAAGATGGCCGACCTCCACATAAAGAGTCTCGCCCACTCGAACGGGCCTGTCGCTGAACATTAGAGTTCTGCTTCTGTTCAGAAAGTGGGTACACGCAACTGTGCGGTCATTGGAGAGGACCACGTCAGGGCCTCGCACCGGGTGAAAGTGTAGGTCAGTGTCGAGGGGCAAGGAGAGGCCACGGACCACTCTCTGGGCGGTGAAGGCGTTGGATGGGGTGGAAGATGTGGAGCAGCAGGGGATGAGCTGGTTGTAGTTGCGGAGCTGTAGCGTGGCAAACTTCGCCGCGGCGGCCTGGTTGGTCTCCAGCTGGTTGTTGTTGTAATTGGCCGAATCATGGTTGCTCTGGGGCAGATAGGCACTAAGTCGAGTGGTGCTCAGATTATTCGCGCCCACGCTCTCAGCAAACGTACTCTCTGAGAGAGGAAAGAGAGGTCAGTAACTCCTTACAGATTAAAACATATGTTTATAAAGGTTTCAATGAAATCCCTATGGAAAAAAATAATGGGAAAAATACTTCCTGAACAAAGACGGCTGAAAAGGTGGTCTGGCATTGTTGTGCTCTATTGTCCAGGTCATATTTCACCCAAAAATAAAAATACAAATATATACAGTATATATATATATATATATATATATATAATTTTAATTGAGAAAACAAAGCCTAATTTTGATCACATTTAAATAAGGGATAATATACTCTAAGCTGCTCATTACTTTCAAATCAAACCCTGATAGGGTGCAAAGTTTACTTTGTAGGGGTTTATTTACGTTAATGAGCAGCTTACTGTACCATTATCCTTCTTATTACATAGCTACTTTCCAACTTAACAAATAAATGGACATGAAATACAATTGAACCGTTGAGTTGAAATAAGAAGAGAAGAAATTAGAAGAAAGAGACTGAAGAATGATAAAAGGGACATAAAACTATAGGAAAATCTGTTGCTTGAGAAAACACTCAATAATACATTTTAACGGTAAATACATTAAAATATTTGACTGTATATTGGATACAAATTTGGAGAAAAAAAAAACCTCAATTTAATATGATTTTTTGGTATTATTTTAAGTTGTACAGTACATTTGTAAAGTACAATTATAAGTATACATCATGGTAGTACTACATTTGTTGTATATACTGAATTTATTTCATGCTGATTGTCCAGCACAGTAATGAGAATTTGGTGGAGAATGTGCTTAACTGTCATGTCAAAAATATTATTTCTTCTTCTGATTTTGGACTGAAATATGACCTGGACATTTCAATATGAGATTCATCCCGGGTGTCAGGATTAAAGTATATTATAAATTCAAAGGTTTCAATGAAATATAGAATATTCTCTTCCCAAATTTCAAAGGTTATAAAATTGCAATATTGATCTCTGTTAATCAAATATCTGTCAGAGAAGCACCCTATTTAATTTTCCCTAACAAGGCTGTTAGACTTAAGAGTCTCTTCAATGTAGGTCTGAAACAATTAGTTGACATTATCGGCAACGTTGACGGCAATGTTTTGTTGTCAAACTGTCGTTTGATCTCATTTAACGTAACATGAGATCACATTAAACAGCACTGCAGCTCGCGTCTGACTCCGACTGCACGTCGAGCATCTTTAAAGGAAAAACCCCGTCGTTACATCTTTAATGCAGTTATATTTAATGCGTTATAGTTTTTATTCAAGTTCAAATAATAAGGAAGCACATCATGTAAATAACTACAAACTCCGAAACTGGCATTTCTCTGTGCGGTCAGCACCCCTTCTATGAGTTGTATATGTATATTCTATGATATATGGGTCACTGTGCATTTCTTATCAAGAAGCAAATTGGCAATACGCAGCATTATTAATAAGAGAGATTTTTACATTTTTTGGTGAGTTAAAGATGGATTGAAGTGAACAGAAAGGTGAGAGAGGAAGTCTTTGCCTGCAACAAAATAAGTTTGATTTGATTATATTTTGGCTTGTTTTCCAAAAATAATATCTAAAACTCATTTAAAACACTGTACATTATCTTTAGCAGCTATACTACAGAATAAAATATTATTGTCTTATAAAAATACTTTAAAAAAGAGGCATTCAGCTGAGAAGCAGCATAAGATATTTATACATGTTTGTAGAGAATAGATCTTGAATATAAGTATATTTGGTCTTTACTGCACTCGCAGAAGTACAACAAATGAAAAAATACACTTATATACAAAATACACTTACTGTATATTTAAGATACATTCTCTTAAAGCAAGTCTAAATATCTTATATGTTGCTTCTCAAGTAAATGTATCTTGTTTTAAGGATTTTTAGACCATTTTAAATGGAAAACAAGAGAAAAACAATTGATAAAAATAGGATTTTTTTATCAAAGGCTATTTTTTCCCGTTAATTCAGTGAATGTCTTTTAGAGGTATTTTTAAAAGATGCTTTTGTCCTCTTTATTGTTAGTAAGCACGTTTAATACAACCTTTTAGGTCGGGACACAAGCCGAATAATCGGTTAAGAGCTAATGATTAATCGTTGCTATAATCGCCGAATAGTCGAATAATCGTTCTTATAATCATTAGATTAGTCGATTATTAAAATAATCGTTAGTTGCTGCCCTAATTCAATGGCATGCACTGTATAACAGAGGTTGACCGATAGTTAGTTTTATTAAAATCGATTTATAGAATGTAAAAATTTTTTTAAAAAAATGGCTCAGTTACGATGCTCTATATGTAAGTATTTACCAAATTAAGCTTTTTCTAGCCTATATATACATCAGATGAAAGGTTTTGTGTACACACCGATCAGCCACAACATTAAAATCACCTGCCAAATATTGTGTAGATCCCCTTCGTGTCGCCAAAACAGCACCAAACCGGCTGCTGTATATTCAGGGCTGCTCACCACAATATTCTTCTCACTACAATTGTACAGAGTGGTTATCTGAGTTACGGTAGACTTTGTCAGTTTGAACCAGTCTGGCCATTTTCTGTCGATCTCTCTCATCAACAAGGTGATTCTAGTCTCTAGAATTCACTCAGAATGGGGCAAAAAACAAAAAACATCCAGTTAGCAACAGTTCTGTGGACAGAAACACCTTGTAGATGGGAGAGGACAACAGAGAGTGGCCAGACTGGTTTGAACTGACAAAGTGTACGGTAACTCAGATAACCACTCTGTACAATTGTGGTGAGAAGACTATCATCACATCAGCAACTATTATCATAGATTTTAGCCGATTACGATACTTCAAAAATGCAACTATCAGCATTAACAGGTAAAACCGATATAGTGTTCTACCTCTAATGTAAAATGCTTTATACAGCTAATATATAACATCTCATTTTCACATCTCGTGTTATCAGGAGTTTTTTCGTTCAACACCAATTTCCACAACAGTACAACCCATTGAAGAGACTGTAAGTGTATAACTCAAAGCCTTGTTTTCATTCCTGTCGAAAATTAAACATGGCGCTGCTCTGAATAAGGTCCATACGTAGGTCCAGGTTTGTTCATCGTCTCAAATAGGCTGGAACACTTTCTGCATGAATATACAGCAGCCCTGACCAAATATGGTCAGACATCTCAGCAGACAGAAGGTAAACAAAGTCCTTGAGCTTTGGAGAGAAAGAGCAAGAGAGAGACAGAGAGAGAGATAGAAAAATGAAGGAAGAATTCAAGGACTCCCATTCTCAGTATTGGGGCTATTGTTGGATATTTAATCCTCAAAATTTGAAGGCTGCAGGATTTAGCTGGCTGGACTCAAAGCCGTCAGTCGGTCAGGATAAGAAAGTGAATCAAGGGACAACATTTGTGGTATTCAGTGCTGGCTGTGGGGCCTCTTGGACACAGTTCCAACAAAACTGTGAGGCCATTATCTAATCATGTCTAAAATGAGCTCTTGACAATGCAGTAATTCAAACAATCTGCTTTAGAGGATGTCTACTTGTTCTTTCAATGATGCCACGGTTGAACTGCAGATAAATTGATAGATTAAACATAAATGAAACTTCTGTCATTATTTACTCCCCCTGATGTTATTCAAGCCCCACTGGAGTTTCTTTCTTCTGTGGAACACAAAAGGAGAATATTTCGGGACTAAACTTTAATTGCATGGAAAAAAGATGCAATGAAAGTGAATGGTGACTGAGGCTAACATTCTACCTAACAACTCTTTTTGTGTTCCAAAGAAGAAAGAAAGTCATGCAGGTTTGGAACAACATGAGGGTGAGTAAATATTGATCGAAAGTAATAATCCCTAATTGCCTTGGCAAACACCTCTAAATTGAATGAAAGGGAACTACCTTCAGTTTAATTTGGAGTAAAGCCTGAAGTGTCATAGCTTAGGTGACATAGCCCAGATGACACTTCTCTGGCCTACTTGGAGCTGCTACAGTTTATGAAATCATCAAACTAGAGCAACTCTTGATAGCTTTTGGATGAAGACTTGTAAATAATCTGTGGAGTGTGTTGACTGGGGTTATTGATGATTTCTGCAACATTATTGTAAAGCGAGTTCAAGAAAAAGGAGGAGACAAAGTAAATAATATTTTAATAATAAACTAAAACGACAGACAGACAGACAGACAGACAGACAGACAGACAGACAGACAGACAGACAGACAGACAGACAGACAGACACAGACACAGACACACATATATACACACACACACATGCGCGCGCACACAGCCTTTATCCCTCTCGGTGGCTTGATTAGCCTGATACGGGACCGGGTGTGTATCATCACGACCCGGCCCCGCCCTCCGCCCTGCCACAATTATAAAAAGGAGGACTGAACTACAGTGGGGTGCAAATGTCAATTAGTGCAAATATTTCAATTTCACTCTCTTTTGTAACAACTTTCATTACAAATGATACTTTCAGCAAAACAATTTGTTTGAGATTTTTATATGAATTTTAGAATTTCTTAGTATTTGTCACACGCCCTTTTTGCTTTAATAACAGCATTTACAGTTCACACAAACCTCAAAATCAAAACCTGATGATCAATGATGATCGGCATTATTTGAGAATGTGTTCAACGTGAGTTAATGGGTGTTTCTTCAACTTCGGGCACTTTCGTGTCCATGGGGTTGGATTTTAATAAAACCAACAGATTGCAACTTCTTTGCTTATTGTTATATAATGGTTTCATTAAAACTGAATTGAAAACTTTTTAACAAGCCTTCATCATTTATTTTTTGGTACTTTTCAATTGTCCTTTATGAATAAATGTGACTGTTTTAGCCTTGTTTAGCCTTTTTAGCCATGTTTAAAACTATGATAATCTAAACAATGAGTGAACATAAAACATTTCAATATTTATTGTTTTAAAATTATTTCTATAAATGTGTCGAAAATTACGCCTGCCCCACATTTCCAGATTTGATTTGATTCCACTTCACATGCTCTCGGGCTGGATTTTTATCCGATTTTGATTTGATATCGATTCATGTGGGTATATTTTAGTTATAATGTCTCTTTTGCTTACATATGAAATGAATTCTCTCTCAGCTAATGCTGTGAATTATACAGGGGCTCTTCTAACTAGGTACAATATGAAAATATCAATTTTACTAATTACATTTTTGGAGATTTTCATCATTTTGTTTACATTTTAGCTTTTTAAATCAATGTTTTTAATTCAAAAAAATGTATATTATAATACATATATTATATTTTTGTTACATGTTTTTTGTTTACATTGAGTTGTTGAACACATGCTAAAAACTGGTACTGTCTCTTTAAGAAACCCTCCATTTCTGCACATGTTAACGAGAGAGACTCCAAAGGGTTTTATCTCATCTATGATATGCCTGATTAGAATTAAATGTTGTTGTTGTTTTTTTTAATCAACAACTGACTGTAAAGAACAGATTATTCATTGAAAAATTGGTTGCGTGGATCTCGTTTTTGGACACACATTACACAAAATTTTACTCTCAACATGCAGTGAGAATCTCACTGCTGAATACTCCACCACTACCAGTACCGCCACTCCCTATAAGCAGACTACGCTGTCTGCATAAGGCACCAACTCCCTAGGGGGGCACCATCTTACCCTAGGTGGGCACCAGAAAGTCCACTGGCTAGGGGGGCACCATCTTAGCCTAGGTGGGCACCAGAACGTCCACCGGCTGCCCTTACTTGCACGTTATACGTTATTCAAGGACCTGAAAGCAGTTGCGGAACACAGATGATTGCTTTGCGCTCATATCACGCGAACCACCGATATATCGTCTACCACTAGTTCATACACTATTAAACATTGTTAGAAGACAAAATTGGAAAAATAATGAGAGATAAAAAATGTTTGAGCCAGACTTTTCTCTTTAGAAATCCACAGAACTAAAAGTGGCAGAAGTGGAAGAAACCCTAACATGGTCAACTTCACAATGCATGTCACAAATGAAATGTCAGCACATTTGTACCATTGACCATGTAAGCTCCTTTGTACAATAGGTCAGACTTCTTTACTTCCATTTTTAGCACACAAGATGATCTTTGGAACGATCTCAAATGCATGCATGCTGTCACAGAAGTATACTTTCACTCAAATTGTAATTCTGATCATATAATTTGGAATTAAAATATTTGTATTAAAAATTTTCACAAGTTGTCTTATTGCAACCAATCATAAATAAGAATACTCACCTAGCAATGTAACTTCCTGTGTGACTCCATAGATGTCTATGATGGCCCAGAGCGGACAGGTAACACTTAGACCGCAGTGGAAGAGGATGGGCTCTCCATCATTGATGCTGTAGAAGACCCGCCCGTGTCGGTCAGCCCAGAAGGCCAGAACATTGTCTCTCATGGCCAGTCTTTCAGGCAGGGCTTTGGCCCAGTAGCCGGGCCTGGTCACCAGGTCAGGGCAGGCATATTTGGGGATGTCAGCTAAGGCAAGTTCGCTAGGGTCTAAACTGGTGAAACCAAAGCGTAGAGCCCCACTCCAGCCTGTGTGGACTCCCGAGAGATGCAAATGCACCTTCTCGTACAAGCGTATGGGTCGTTGACTGAAGGTGATGCCATTACAGAAACTGTTCTTGCGTGTGGCCCGACGCAGTTGTGCATCCAACCGGATGTTTTTGCCCTTGGCGTGGGGGTGAAAACGGGGCGACTCGTTGCTGATTGGTGGGGCAGATGTGCGTCGGTCCACTCCACTGTTGGAAATAATGCAGTACTGGCGGTTGGCCACAGTGCGGTGCTGTAGACTGGCATCTGTTTGAGCAAAGCAATAGAGTACATTAGAAATATTAGTCACAGGGTGCTTCTAATTTATATAAACAAATGGCAAATATGATTAATGTATCAAGTAATTTCCAATTCAATTCTTAAAGCAAAATGGTGACATAAATTCTGATATTCATGTACATTTTTTAACCTTTTACTAAAATTGTTATGCTGATAATATTATTTGCAGTTCAAATTTTTTAATTAAATTAGAAAGATAAAAAATAGATGCATTTTAATAAGTGGTCTCTGTCTTTAGGATCTCACTACTCAAACAGCATAAGAGCATTGGTGTTCACCATAGACATCTATAACATAAATCTCTCAAGGACACTGACAAGGCATTATTCCAAGAAATGAGAGCATTCAAACAGCAACACTGATGTAGACAGTGTTGACAGTACGCCCATAAGTCCTGCACATACAGCGTTATCAATGTAGAGCAAATCAACAGCAGTAACTCTTTTGTACCGTGCGCATGAACGATTTCTAGTAATGTGAACATACTTGAATCTGATCTCCCACTGCCATTATGAAACAGGCTGAATCTCACAACTCACGAGCAAATGTCCAGGTCATATTTCAGTCCATAGTCAAAAGAAAAAAAATCATTTTGGGAATTCTACTTTGCATTAAGAGTAAAAAAAAAAGCCTATTTTTATATTCCTCCTTTTTAGGTTTTTGAATTGTGATATTACTTTCATGACAATAAAGAGCATTTCTCGTTACAATGCAAGAAATCTCTATTTTATTAATATTATACCTTAGGTTACACTTTACAGAAAGGTTCTATTAGTTAACATTAGTTAAAACAGTAGGTATCATAAACAAGTCTTAACAATGAACAATCATTTTTAAAGCATTTATACAAAATAATACAATAGTTTATTGTTAATTCATGTTAGTCTATAATGCATAATGTTTACATATACAACTTTCAATGTTAAAATGTATCAGACAGTATATGTTGGATGTAACATTAAACAAGATTAATGAATGCTGTGAAAATATTAGCACATGTTTATTTGTTTATTTGTTTATTTGTTTATTTAAAAGGATCCCCATTAGCTGACGCCGAGACGACAGCTAGTCTTCCTGGGGTCCAAACAATACATCCAAAAGCCAATAATTACAATCACAAAACATGTTCATTAATGCACATTGTAAACGTGTTACCAAACTATATTAAATGTTTTAAGCTTTTTAGTAAAATCAGCATTTGTTAAATTTCTTACAACAAATACAAACATAATGTATGCTTACAAATGTACTTTAAAATTCGATTAAAAGCAGTCGCAATGCAAAAATCGCTACGGTCCTCAAAAATATGCTACATTTTATTTATGCACAAAAAAAAAACAAAAAAATAATAATTCTATTGATTTTGGCGTAAAATACGACCCAGACATTTCTTGGCGGTTTTTGTGAGATTCACCCAATTAAAACACATCCTCATTCCACTAAAAAGTCATCAATATACAAGACAATTGTATGCGAAACATGCTAATTAAATGATAAATTCCCATTAAGTTCTTCCTTTGTTGTAAAGTAGTGTTTCGTTTTTATATTTGATTACTTGCTGAGTACCACATTTCATTAAACACAGATTTGATTGGAAGATATTGCTTGCTACTGTTTATTTACCAATTTTCTCTGATCTTTGTACAGATAATCAGTGAAATGTACCATGCCACATTTCCCACGTTAGACATTATACTTAATTGCATATAAACTATGATACTGCCATTAAACATGCAAGCGAAACATATGTAGCATCTGTGCTTTCATTTGTCAGGGTGTGTCACAGTTATTGTGATTTTCTGTGTGAATTATTGTGGATGTACTCAGCGTACCATCATTTTGATTGAAAATTCCATTGAAATATACACTTTTAGCGCTCTTTTTTATTTTAAACGAAACAAAACAAGACTTGTGTGAAACATGACATGCTTTATATTTCTTGACAGAAAAAGATTGCGGTTGTGAAATATATAGAACTGTTTTTCATTAGGTCAAGTTGCTTTCCATAGCACTGCATCAGAGTTTATGGACGGGATGGAATCGCAGGGCTGTAGTCGAACAGTGTCTTTCATAAACAGATCTAAGACACAAGTCATAAAATACCACAGTCACCTCTTTACATTCTGTGATTAAAGGAGCTCTCCACTGATTGTGTATAGGCTGAGGAGCAATGAGAGTCATCAACTCCTCTTGTGAAGCAGAGCGTGCCCTTTCCTGCCTTCCAAATATAGGCTTGCGCTATCCAATCAGAGCTATGGCTAACGACAACTCAACTGGCCAGTTCCTTGACTCCAATTTCCAGCACACACACACACACACACACACACACACACACACACACACACACACACACACACACACACAAGGCCATTGCTGTGTCTATGCCGTGCTCATATACAAACAGTATATCAGTCGCAGGTTTTGTGATGGTTAGTTGTTTGTGTAAGCAAATGAAAAAAAAAAAATTATTAATTTTTTAAAAAGATAGTTTGAATTTTAACACCAGAATAAAGAGTATAAATTACACAAGCACAAATGACAGTTTGTCAAATTGTTTTTGCATAAAGGCAATTATGCACACAAACGTTGACGGAGACACATAAATGGTTTAGCCCAAATGAACAGTGTCAACATCAGCCAGGCCAACTAATTTGCAGGCAATTTCAATTATTGGTTAGGTAAATATAGTGTAAAATAAGTGTTCATTTAAGCATAGTAATTCTGTCTACTTATCTTATTTGCTTTAATTAAATTGGTAGCCTAATATTTATATAAGCCATTCCTGCCTGCTCTAAAAATGTATTTGTATCACTATTTAAAAGCCATATTGGTCGACATGCACACATAAACTTCTTTGTCAAAATAAACCTTAATACTATTTTGAATAATTTATTTTGTAATACTGTGATGAAGCCAGAGAATAAAGCTCCAATATATTTAGCCATGTCTCACTAGAAATGAGTACAATATAGCTGTATATTGATGCAAGGCTTACTGAGCATATCTGACCACATCGTTTTTTAATGGGTTAATTCTTCTATGTTGTCCAGATGTACGTAGGTTGTACTATTTTCAAGCCAAATTACTCATATTTACAGGAAACCTTTAACTTTTCATTTACAACTACATCAAAGATATAGATAAATCTTTTGTTAGATAAATGGAGTAGTCCATTGCCATAAAAGTCACTTTGTATTGAAGTTAATAAAGTGCTAACTCTGGTATAGAGCTGTATCTTGAAACACACACACACACACACACAAACATTTGTTCCATTGACTCCCAGTGGTTTTCATATTGAGCTTATAATATTGTGACAATTTATGCCTGCCTGTTTGCTTGCATGTTCACACAGTCTTGTTGTTTGTTACTCCAGTTCCTGTATCCTCCTTTCCCAGGTTTTGGCACCAGTGTAACTGTTCGGGAAAGGAGAATGTGGGAACCAGAGTAACAAACAACAAGACTTTAATGAGACACCAACATAAACTGAAACATAACGACACAAACACGCACAAAGCAGCCGTGCGCGTTTCTGGCTCTCTCCCTCTGGCGCCCTCGGCTCCTCCTTTAACCCTCTCCCGCTAATTGGTCAACTCAGTGTGGGGCATGCATTCTCTCGGCCAGGCCACGCCCTCCTCCTCGTCACAGGGAGAAATTGGAACGCCCAATCAAGAAGCTCTGAGAGCCCAACGATAAACGGATGTAGAAAGGAAGTCCTGCCTTACATGTAAAAGAGCCAATCACCTTCTAGATACAGGCATCACCTGTCAATCAACTCGACAACGCGCATTAGCAATACAAGTCAGGAAAATGTTTTGCGTAATATGAGGTAAAGTAGTACAATTTATGATTCCAGTATTATCAAATATTATTGCTGATATGAAATATGTCCTTTGACTGTTTTTGAGATTTTGGTATTTCCCATTTCAAGTAGATAGAAGCTGCACTGGCATGACTGGAAATAGCTTCCCAAGAGCGTTCCAAAGATGGTCGACAGTGGACTGACTTGCTAGAAAGACTTTGACGCGCATAATGTACACGAAACATTCAGGAACAGCTCTCAATGCAAGCCAGACAAATGCATAACACAACAAATGACTAAATAAACCATGTGAATGCAACCAATGAAAAACATTTTACAGCATTAATCAAGGTTAATGTTTCATTTAAATATACCATTGGTCATTGTTAATTATGGTTCATAATATATTACCTCATGTTAATGTATAGCTAGAAATTAACATTAATCAAGATCAATATATGCTGTAAAAGTCTAAATATCTTATATGTTGCTTCTCAAGTAAATGTATTTTGTTTTTTTAGACCATTTTAAAATGGAAAACAAGAGAAAAAACTTGATAACAATACGATTTTTTGCAGTGAATTTCTTTACTGAATTAAACTTAATTTAAAAGTATTTTTTCCCGTTAATTCAGTGAATGTCTTTTAGAGGTTTTTTTAAAGGATGATTGTGTCCTCTTTATTGTTAGTAAGCACGTTTATTACAATCTTTTATGTCGGGACACAAGCTGAATAATCGGTTAAGAGCTAATGATTAATCGTTGCATTAATCAGCGAATAGTCGAATAATTGGTCTAATAATCGTTAAGATTAATCGAGTATTAAAATAATCGTTAGTTGCAGCCCTATAAACCACTCTCCTCTCTTTCTTTATTTGTAATCACACTCAAGATGGTCTCAAGTCTTTAACAAGTCTCCTTTGAAAGTCTCTCCTCAAAGCAACAACAAAGCCCTGCTTCCACCGCGATCAACGGCTATGTTTCATCAATCCGAATAAATTCAATCCGATTGCATATTCCGAATGTACTGTTCATATGTCCCCTAAACTTTGCAATCAATACAAATATTCGTTTACATGTGCATGACATTTATTCCGAACAAAACTTCAGCGTATGCGAAGAGCATCAGTCGTTGCTTTCTGAAGAAGCAGAGAAAGGCTGAGAAAGTGAGAATGGCACCAAAACCATAATTGCCATTTTTGCTTTGATGAGATATCTAAAAAAAAAAAGATGCCAAGAAAAGCTTTCTTCTTATGTTACTCACTCTACATTGGCAAACGAAAAAGTAGAAGCAGCGTCTAATACCCCTGTTTGACTGAACCATGTATTTGCCTCATGCCCATTCCTCCTCCAATCTAACCGCAGGCATCTCTGGATGCGAGTACAAAGTAAAGACAGGTGGGTGAGAATTGTCCTTAAAGGAGTTTACAGATGTGGAATGGAAACAAAATAATAGGCACTTTAAGCAACAGCTGCGGACCGAACGCTACACAAAAATCACTAAGCAATAATGACGGCGGAACGGAGCATTTAATCATTCAAGAAAAAAAAGGTAGGCTATTTAAAACAGCAAGAGAAGGGATGCGTGCAGTGATAAATAACTGACAGAAGAAGAGTTTTACTCTTATATGATATAAATAGCCAACGTCTAAAACCTAGATATTATTATTATTATTATTAATAGGCTATCGATATTTTTGAGTTTTTTCATTCAAAGCCTATAACCGTGTGCAATTTAACATAAGTTTTGAGGAGGATTTTTAGGATATTTACTGTGCGCACTTTGCATCATCTCTTGTAAAACATATACTAACATTTACTTTCCCCAATCCGTCACATATGATCGACTGTCACTATCAAGGGCATAGATAGTGGGGGGTTACAGTGTGAAGAATTGACATGTTTCCATTGATCATGGTATAAATAGGGGGGTTGTGGAAAGTAGTCGGATTCAAATGTTTACATGGCAAACATTTTTCTTTTAATCTAATTATTTTAGGTCTGCACCACCCCCTTCAATCAGATCATTATTGTGTTTATGTGAAGGCTTTTCAATCTCATTGAGCTATCAGTCGGATTCTTAACGGATTATTTGGTTGCATGTAATCGTGGCTACTGTGTGTGCTACTGTGGCTACTGTGGCTACCCCCCCCCCCCAATAATTAAGCCAAATCTACGCCCGTGCATAGTATGAATTTCTAATGTTTTTTGTATTAAACTGCCAAATAAGTGCAAAAATGCATGTCATTTTTTTTGTATGTTTTTGTATCTTCTATTAATCTTTCATTGTGGCTCTCTTTAAAATTTTTGACTGTCATGTGTTCATCAAATCCAATCCATGCTCAATGGAAAATATTTATTGTTAGAACAGTACATTTGTACTTTGTACATCTTTAAAGCATTATTCCAATAGTAAAATCTGATGAGAAAAATAAGGTGTTGCGAAGAATTGGTATCGGTATCGACCAGCAGGTTTGTTTGTTTTTATCGGTATCGGCCAAATGATTTCATATGTGTGCAACCCTAGTTTCAATGGGTCAAATTGACATGGAACTGCATTCAAGGTTTAAACCAGCCTAAGCTGGTTTGCTGGTCTTCGCTGGTTTAAGATGATGCCCCAGCCTGGCCAGCTGAAAAGTACACAAAAGCCCTCTACAACCAGTCAAAAGACCAGCCTGACCAGGTTGGGAGACCAGCTAACCAGTTTAGGCTTTTAGGGCTGGTTTGGCTCTTTTTTTGGGTGTTTTAACTCTGGCTCAGATGTGTACCAACACACATGTGATGCAGACAGTTGGGCAATAGTGCCTAATAAATTGCCAACAAGAATAGAGCAAAACAATATGATGAATACATTTATGTGTTTTGTTTTCCAGACCATTTGAATAATGTCCTGCAACCTGTACCAGCAATGTGTCATTAAATGACACAGCCAATCAAGGAGGGTTTCTGAAGACCCGTACATTTCAAGCAGATTGATATAAAAATGTCAAGAAATAAATCAAGGTTTTAACTTGTCTGTGGCCTTATATAACCTGATTTAGATTGCATTAAACAGCCTCATTGCATGCTGCAATACTAATCTGGTTTATCCTTTTAAATGCAGTCAAGCTGTGAACATATAAAGTCACCTATGCAATACTTATGTGAGACAGTGGGAACTGAGCACACAATGAGAAACAACGGGCACCAGATAGAGCATTATTTGTACATTTCCAAAACAAAGAATATTTTGTAGTGGTCAATTAGCTCCAGTACTGCCACTGAAACTCATGACTCATAAACCTTTTGATAATGCATGCACACTTTCGAGTTTGACATGTGCTGACCATGTGCATTTTCTTGTAGACATGACCAAATGTCTAGATTGTCCTGCTAATGAAGCATCTACAAATTAAACATCTCAATAAACCTAGTTTTTATTATCAGTGCGACTTAGTTTCTATTTAAAGGTCTTCTATAGACCTACAGCAGTGTCTCATTTCCGCTATTTTAAACGCTTTTCCAACTTAATTTGATTACAATTTTAAATGACTTCATGAAAACAAAAATACATTATCAGCATAAAATTTTCCGTGAAATATTTAATTGAAAAATTAAGTTGACTTTTAGGGCCCTAGACCTCCCTAAAATGAATTATTTCAAGACTTAGTATGCGATCAACAACCTAGCAGGGTAAATATAGGCTCCAAATAGATACTGTGTGTCCATGTGGTATGCTTAAGGAATACTCTGTATTTTTATCTTGCAGCCTGTCATAAGGAGAACGAGCGTATAGAACAAATGTAGAAATGATCAAAAAGACAGATAGAAAGAAAGAGCAATGACTCTTCCCATGGAAACTGTACCCAGAGCTTATCATCTGCATCAACTCTTATAGTCTTATTAATCAGTGCTAATAAATCAGCCATCTATTATTAGAAAATATAATCAAATGTTTGGTTGATCTAAAGCATAAATACAGCCAAATATGGAATATACAAACACTATTAGCCATAACACCAAAGAAGCAACATTCATCACATGCACTTGGAGAAACAAGGAGCCCACCTCTCCAAATATTCCCCAATTGTATTCGCTTTGAAAACCAAAAACGTATTTGAGTGAATATTAGCTTAAAACCCCAAATGAAGGGTAAAGTTATGAAGTATGCACTTAATTGCATTTACCAATGACACATTTTCCGGATCTCAGAATAACTTGAACATCACCTGTCAAATTCACACTCCCACACAGCACACACTGTCAGACCAATATAGTTCAATACCACCAAATAGTACATGATACAGTATTTGCACATTATATCAAGCCATTAAACCATCTTTATCCATATTAAATCATGTAAAAATGCATCTATTCCAGTTATAAGACAAATCAACCATGCACAACCGTGCTATCTCCTACCTATTAGTGGTTTTGGTGTTGTATTCCCCATTACTTCCAATAATTCCTCTCCCTTGGTGACAAGTGGATCGTTAATGCTGCAGCTCCTGGTCCGTCCATTTATTATCAGATATACGGAATATTCTCTCAATCACAGCTGTGTGAAATCTCTAGGCGTTGGTGAAGGACTGAGAGTCGCTGCGTCTACATCCTATCATGCACACATGAAGCCATTGGCGCACTGACCAGTTAAACCCTTCCCACGATTTCCCAACGCACAACCCATCAACACCGGACGCGACGCGATTTACTAGAACGCTCCCGCCAACGCAGCTGTGAACATGGCAAGCGCGCGACGTCGAGTCGCACAGCTTGAGGGGGGCGTTCACACAAGACGCGTCCTTGCTGTAGTGTTCCGTTCACACTGGACGCATATATTCATTGTTTTGCAACGTAAACACGCGCTAGACGGACGTCTTTGACCGTTGCGCTGCGTCTCGCTGTTTTTCAGCGTCATTAACCCTTAAATGCATGGGAATTGGACCAAAAACTCGAAATATTCGTGTCTTTATAGACCCGGCACTTATATCTATCACAAAAGGATCTACAAAATGCCCAGAGAGTGTCACATTTTCGAAATATTTTCAAGACAATTGGAAAATAATAGAATAAAACATGCATTTATATATTTTGATGTTTTATTTGTCATATATCAAAGAGATAATGCAACAAATCAGGACAAATCTACAACAGGATTCATTCATTTATCATTAAATTTCCTGAGATGCAACTGGCTGTCAAACACATATTGAGATACACTTTTCAGGCACTTATTGAGTCTATAGATGCACAACTTATATAATTCCAGTAGTACACCCCAAAGATTTCAACAGTCATTTCATACTGTGCATGTGTTTTACTTGCTATAGTTTACTTCCATGTTGTTTCTTCATCAAATAGCAATGTCAAATGCAAATCAAGTCAATCACTGAAACCACAGCGCCACCTTCAGTAGAAATAACATGATTAATATGTAGGCAAGGGGAGAGAGGGGCACAAACTAATGCGGGGCTAGTTGTAACACATGGTTTAAATGTTTCCACACACGCTGGTAAGATGAAACTTTATTTGGTTACTCGTTGCCATATCAACTGTGTAGATAAAAAAATTGCGGAAAAAAAATAAAAAAACTTTGGAAGATATCGCCAAAAGTTCATTTTAAAGTAGCGAAAGTAAAAATGTACATGAAAGTAGATTTTCATCTCCGTTTTTACAGTTTATGAGGCAAACTTGGGATCATTTTAATCTCCAATCTTTTAGCTAGCACCTTACATGTGACCAGCCAGGTTTAAACCCCACTTGTGCCAACGGGGCACGTTGTAAAACTGCGCTACAATGTGCCCCAATTACAAAAAACTATATGCAATTCCTTGCAATCAGACATAATACCCCTTAATGTGTGTGTGTGTGTGTGTGCGTGTGTGTGTGTGTGCAGGAGTGTGTGTGTGTGTGTGTTTTGTCATCAATTCATGCATTATTTCGGTCAATGCTGTGGCTTTGTTGTGTATTTATTGTCAAGTGTCAAAATTATTGCTATATTATATATGGCACAGTTAATAAATGGCTTTTATTGACATGAACATTTAATTTATCTTCTAGGCTTTTTAATAAGATCAGATACAGTTGTTAGAGGGGGGTTTTAAGCTGTTATATGATCTTGTTAAAATGTGCCCCACGTTTCTTTTTTTCGAGGTAGATGGCAAAAAAGTAAACACTGTATTCATGATACAAGACCATATATGTGTAAGAGACACGTGTAAAATTTATGTGAAATACATCGAACCCCAAGTACATTTACCCAAATTTAAGAAAACCAAAAAGTGTTAGTTTGTGCCCCGCTCCCCACATACTGATAAATCATCATTGTTGCACAGAAAATCAATGTGAAATGGTATTTTTTTTTTTAATGAATTTAGAAATAATTCCTTTGTGAAATAGTCAAATACATAGAAATTAAATAATCATAAAAAATAATATATGCTAGTGTGGGGGGAAAAAACAGACACTATTATGTCCCAAGGATTTCTAATGACCCTGTGTGTGTGTGTGTGTGTGTGTGTGTGTGTGTGTGTGTGTGTGTGTGCGCGCGCGCGCGTGCGTGCGTGTTACACTATTTAAAAAAGACCGATTGAGGAATACTAAAGAGGTGTGGGCACAACTCCACAGAATGGACGAGATACAGGGGTGGAAGGTTGTCCCGGGTCACTAAAGACCTGAGGTAGACCTTAAAAGAACTTCAATATATAAAAACGCGTCTCGAGGCACCTGCGTTCTGTTCCATTGCGTGGGGTTGCGCAATCACACGTTCGGTGTGAACGGCCCTGAAGACTCGCAACGGAATGGAACTGAACACAAGATCTCGAGACGTGTAATTTGTGAACGCCCCCTGATATTTTTTTCTAAGGAGTTCTGGATCGTGAGAGACGCGACGCAAGTCCCGCGATAAACTAGAATTTGCAGCAAAGACGGGAGCGTGTTTTGACGCGTCGCGCGCTTGCAGTGCACGTGGGTGTTAGAGGAAACGCACAGAACAATCTCTATTAAATGGCACCTAAACAAACCACTCCGGCTGTTGTTTATTTCTCTATAGCCCTTTCAAAGAGTATTGTTAATGTACAATGGTATATGGTGAATGATTACCCTATTTTAGCCTATATTTCAAGGTATTTACATGATCTATTTCAGAGAATGCCATGGTACCTGCTTAAAAATGATGGCATTGCCATGGTAAATGCCCAAAAAAATATAGTACCTTGTGATTGACCTACTTTTTTGTTAGTCAGATTTGTAGTTATGTCAACAAATGTACTAGATAAATGTATAAAGTCATGGATCAAGCTAATTTAATTTAAATAAACTATAAAGTTCTTGAACACAAGCTAAACATAAGGTTGATGAGAACTTAGTAATTATTTAAGCAACAGCTTGTAAATCATGTACATCACAGAGCTACTTGGAATTAAATGATTACAGTAACTATTTCTCATGCAAATAAACAGTTACTGTAAAAAAAAAAGAGAGAAAAAAAAGGGAGAAATGCTTTCTTAACTTTTTTTATGCCAACAGAAAAGTAGGTATTTTTTAAAATGACACAAGCCCTTATGAGGAAATCCCCTACACTAGCCACGCCCCCATCCTCTCTCCTCATGACCTTGACCGCTGGGATCCTTGCAAGCTGCTTCCTGTCTTGTGAACTGTAGCTGTCTCTGAGGAGCCCTGTCCAAACAGACCTAGCCCATGACTGCCGGCCACAGGCCAACGTCTATTTAATCTGCCCCAAATCCTCACATTATGCACAGCATGTCGCCTAGTGTGACAACTCAGACAGTTACAAGAGTCATGTTCATTCCATGCCCATGCATGTGAACTAATCTCAGGCTACTTAGGATGGGGTTTTAGTTTTGGTTGATGTGGCAAAGTATGACAGTAAGTACAATTGTGGGTGCAAAATAAGTTCTGTCAGATTACTAATGCACGTCTGGTTTTGGAATGCAAGTGAATTCTTGGAAAATTCTTGGTTGTGGAATTATCCATATAACAGAAATCTACCTTGCAATGTATCCTAATATTAAAGCTACTGCATTATAATCAAGTTGCACCCCAATAAACCAGATAAGTTTTTTGATGAAGTACTGTTTAATATATTTGATATTATATTCATATGCACCAAGAAATAATAGTGACCCTCCAGCAATGCTCAGAGTACTATGTAAAGGCAGGGCCAATGCACAATGAAATTCTTTGACGCGTTTATTATGACTCTAAAAGGAAAGGCGGTCACAACTGTGGTTTGCAAAAGAGGAATGTTTAAGGCGGGACTATTTGCACTGTAAACAAAATATCACAAGAATAAACGCTCTTTGTTTGGGATAGGGATTGTCATAGGATTAATTCCATTAGCTAATGTTGCAAATATGCAATAAAATGATGTTTGGGGTGATCCTGGTCACATTTCACTCCAAATAAAAATATTTAGAATAAAGGGAAATAAAGCCTTTTTTCAGCACCTTCATTTGTATTATGACATTATTTTCATGACAATAAGGCACATTTTCGACCCAAAATCTCATTACTGTAATCCAGCCGTACCTTTTACATTTGTTGTAATTATCATTATTTTCCTTGGTGATTCCAAGTACTGTAATTAAAGTAATTATACTATAATTAAAAATTCCGGTCAGCTCAGCGGTTAAGTCTCTGGGTTACTGACCGAAAGGTTGGGGGTTCAAGCCCCAGCACCGCCAAGATACCACTATTGGGCCCTTGAGCAAGGCCCTTGACCCTATCTGCTCCAGGGGTGCTGTTTCATGGCTGACCCTGCGCTCTGACCCCAGCTTAGTTGGGATATGTGAAATCAACTGCATTTCATTGGCTCTGTACCTGTACTCTGTAACAATAAAGTTGAATCTTAAAAAATAATTTCAAACCCGAAAACATCATTTTCTTTAAAAAAGCACAAATCGAGGTTACAGTGCGGTACTTGCAATGGAAGTGAATGGGGCACATTTTTGGAGGGTTTAAAAGGCACAAATGTGATTCGTATTATTTTATAAAAGCGCTTACATTAATTCTTCCGTATATATTTGAACTGTAAAGTTGTTTAAATCATCATTTTTACAGTCATTCTAGAGTTTTAAGGTTTGATGACATTACATCGTCATGGCAACGAAGTTGCCAAATATTCTATAACTTTACACAGAAAAGGTTAGTAAGTGATTATATGACACTAAAATCATGTTAACACACATATTGTTTACGTCTTGTGACTATAATTTACTTTTGGAAAAATTGGTATTTTAATGGTTTACAGATTGGCCCCCCATTCACTTCCATTGTAAGTGCCTTACTCTAACCTAGATTTCTGCATTTTTTTAAAGAAAAGGGGGTACAAGTCTAAGTAACATTTTTGGGTAATCAATAATATGCCACAAATGCTGTTGACTGAGCTTAACATGTATTTAACCTGGAATATTCGAAGTACTTCATTTGAAATATTACAGTAAAATGGTGTAAACAATAGTTTTATTCACATCAGTATTAAAAGCAGTGCAAGCACGATGTGTGTGTGGTTTTATTTTGCATTACAGTAATAATAATAATAATAATGTTTTTTGCTTAAAGCACAGTGCATATGCTGTGCATATGCTTAAAAGTCATGAAATTAACATCACAAAGTAAAAGAAAATCTTAATGAAGCAAAATATAATGAACTTTTCTATTGATTTTGGGGTGAAATATGACCAGGATATGTTCTTGACTGGTTTCGTGAGATTCACCCTCAAGCAAGTTCATGACTTAATTTGTTATTAATTATACTACACAAGTTAGCATGCAAAGAAAATAAAATCCCACAGCATTTATTTCTACATTTCCTCAACGAGATTTTTTGCCCCAATGTGACCACATCAGTCTAGACGGCTCCTCAATCGAAAAAGCCTTTTTCTGAACATTATTGTCCGTGTCCTTTCTCCTCTGGGAACAACTAACACAAATCTGTCAGTCTGATTTCATGAATGTCTAGCAGCCATCGGCATGGTCACGGATGACAGTCAGGACAATGTGACTCGACAAAAAGGAAATGCATGAAATAACATCTTTATGAGACCATACAGGAATGGGTGGACATGCAGACAGCATTGTTTGGCTAGAGACTAAATTTGTGGCAGCAGTAGGAATAAGATTCAGGCTGGTTTGATTCCTTGATACAAACATACTGAAGTCCACATGGACAGTACGCCAAACCACCTTTACAAGCGGACTCGGATGCAGTTCGCTAGCGTGCAGAAAAGTTCAGGAAATCGCTTTCACACCAACCAAACAAACCAAACTCTAAACCGAACGCTAATGTGCCCAAAATGTGCAGGAGAATGGCGTTTATACCAAAGCTACCCCAAGAACAAAACATGTTTGAGAGTGTAAAAGCATTATGTTCTTTTGAGGGATGATGCTGTCACACTGTGTGTTTAGACTTGGACTATTGTATCAAAATCGCTGCCATGCGGTGAAGTGCCTAATCCTTGGACTGCGAAGTGTTACATTAGCTCTTTTCTAATTCCCGTCAAGTTTCAAAGACACCGAAGAAATGCTAAGCAGATGGCTAACTGGGAGGACTGCATGTGGTTGTCTGAGCAGCAGGGGAATCTTGCTCCAAACCCCAAACTTACAGATCTAATGACAAAATGACTCATAACCACAGTCGGAGAGGAGGCAATGTTGTCAATTCACATGCAAATAATAAAACCACCATTTATTTTCCAAATTAGATTACACAAATCATTTCTGCAATATGATTTCGCTCTGATACAGTCTTTGTTTTCTGTGGAAAGATACGTAGCTAGGATGTCCGTGTGAAGTCCAGAAATTGTGAGCTGAGGAATGGACAAATATGGTTATTATATGCACGTTGTTTTATATATATATGGAATATTCTTTATTGACACACATTAGCACAGTCAATGTAAATGAGACCAGTAGTGTGTGTGGATGGATGGATGGATGGATGGATGGATGGATGGATGGATGGATGGATGGATGGATGGATGGATGGATGGATGGATGGATGGATGGATGGATGGATGGATGGATGGATGGATGGATGGATGGATGGATGGATGGATGGATGGATGGATGGATGGATGGATGGATGGATGGATGGATGGATGGATGGATGGATGGATGGATATTATTGGTCTCATTTACATTGACTGTAATGGCAAATGGAATTATAAAAATAATGATTGTTGCCACATAGATTGCCCAAACACTCACTCCTTCTGCCATTGGTTGAAAACAGGTAGTACCACCCAAAACTCAACCTCATTGGTTGAGCCAATGTTGCTATTTCGGGCCTCTCGGATAAACAGAGCAATATGGAAAGTGCCACAGTATTATACTTGAGCCTTGTGCGACTTTAGGGCCATTTTTGTTTTTTTTATCATTTTGGCTGTTAAAGACAACGGCATCAATTTTGCCGAAGATGTGTATTTTTTAGGGTATTTTGGCATTTCAACCTCAGTTCCTATAATACATCTATAATACACTGTGTACACAAAATAGTTACACCCAGGACCTTCAGGATAAAAATTTCCAATATTTGATCCCAGTGCCATTAAAGCATAAACTCATGAATTCTATGATGTTATGCTTTCATTCCGGAAATTAAAATTTGTAATTTTTTATATTTTCCACCGGATGGCGCCATTTTTCCTCATGTATGGTCTATGGAGCAAATACATGCTTTTTTCCTATTTTCTGTTTGCTGGATTATATAGCACTGCAGTCATTCACCATAACTCATTTTCGCCTGTTATTGGGGGTTGTTGCAGCTGTCTGGGTGGATTAATGTCAATCTCTCCTCTTCTTTGCATGAAATCACACAAAGGACACATTCTCTCAGGCTAGAATTGCATGTGCTTAAATGAGCTGGTTGCTTTGGCATACTTTGTCATTTTGAACGACTCAAAGTGCAAAATGACATCCCAAAATTTCCACTGGATATGTTCCTAAATGTATGCTATCATAGCTATCATAGTATTATATGCCTCTACTGTATCTTGGATTTTGGTCAAACCTAGTTAGTGAAGGACACTTCATGTTCTTGTTTGTTTTTTGTTTGTCTTTTCAAAATGAAGCACCTAACATTTTACACTTATTTTACATATGAAATTAAACAAAAACAAAACAATAGTTGACTCAACTTAAGCTTTATTTTTTACGATTTTGGACTTTGGATTAGAGTAAAACTACTCAAAAGTATCAAGTACAAAATTGCAGCTGTGTGGGATATAATAAATGATGCATGTTTGATTAATATAATTAATATAGTTTTAATCCTTATGACTATTGTCGTTGTTTTGTTGTAGCTGGTTGATTGCTGTGATTTGTCTGAAGTCTCCATGAGGGTGATTAGCGTTACCTCAGGTGAACTTGGAGCCTGCTCAATCGAAGCCATTCTTCTTGACTCATTGTCACTTCACCATTAAGCGGTACTTAAATTATTAAGTTCACTTTACTTGAGCCAAATAAGTACTGTATGTTTACCGAATGCCTTAACAAAAATCTAAGTAAGGTAAACTAATTCGATTTTATAGTATAAAAAGATCTATTAATGTCTGCTAAGTCTAATATTCAACCATATCTATACAAAACACATACCACACTTTTTGAGTCTCTCCAAAGTGCTTGTAAAGATGTGCAGATATACCATCATTAAACTATAATTAATTCAGTGTTGTGGTGGGCCTGGTTTAGTGGTAACCATCAAATAAGGTATTTATTTGCATAAAAAGGTTTATTTTTACCAGATCACATCATTCAAATTTACAGCCTAAGTTGAGAAATAGCCCTTGAGGATTCTGGGGCAATACAGTACACCGGGCAAGGCCCAATACTTCTAAAACATGACTTTTAATGATTCACAAGATATTTGGTGGAATTAAAATCTCAAATTGTGTCTCGCTTGTGGTCAAGAGAGGCAGATTTGTGGTTAACCATACAATCATTTCTATTCTCCTCTTTATAGTTCACTTGTAACATATCTCCACTTATTTTCCCCCAAAATGTAATCAATGCATAATTTCTAAACTATCAAACAGATTGAGTTACATGACCCCGCCGACAACCGAAGTTAACATTCTTGTACTTGGGCAATCAAGGTCAAATGAAGCTACTGGATGCCTATTGCAAACGGTGACCTTTACTCTTAAAAAAAATACATTTGCAATGCCTTGATTAGGAAGAAAATACATATTTTAGAGTTCAAATTATTTAAGCCAAGCATCATCATTGAAACATCATCATTTGTCGGGTAACTTGAAAATGTGCTTAACATGGCAACATCTGAATTAACTGGTTTTATGCATATCAATAGATGTGATTAAAGAGGATTCCCTTAGGTAACACCAACAAAAGTAATTTATTTTAAAGTAATTAAGGTTGTCAAGTAGAAATAAGTTACCTGCACATATTCAAAAAAATAATCTATTTAAATATGGGAAGGTGAGTGATAGTATAACTACAATGAACAAGAGAGGAACTGTCTATTTTACCTCAGAAAACACTGACGCGATGGTTTGTACAACCAATGGACATCCGCTGGAAGGCTGCCTCATACATCCTGGCCAGTAAAAACTGGTAAATTCAGTCTTCAGGTCTTAAATTTCAGGCTAAGTGTGTCTAGAGTGTCAGAGAATTGATTTGGCAAGCAATGGGTGGTTTTTAAGTGTCAAGATCTTAAGAGTGCCATAACACACAGACACAGGATAGTTTGAACCTTGACAACAAAGGTCAACCTGTCTGACACACCCCTGAGGTCAACAAGGGCAGAATACCAACGAAAAATGTTAACGACTGTCCTAAAGTAGTTTTTCTTTCCAGTAGGGGTCATTATGTAGGGGAAGACAAAACTAAACTGTGTCTTAGTGTAGCAGACCACCTTGGGAGGGTGAAGGTATTACATAACCAACTTACCACAATAACAAAAGGACATTTATAAAACAGATCTGATCTGAAAATCTGATTGGATAAGCCACATTTGGCATCGTTGTCAATATACCAATATACATACACCAGTGACTGCTCTTCAATTGAATTCTACATGAAATTGCTTATAATTTGCTATGTTGCTTGTCAACTTTGAGCAACATATAGAAAAAGTTAGGGATACTGTACAATCAGCTTCTCATTCTCAAAAAATAAAGACACAGATTGGTTAAACGGGATAGAGATAAGAGAGTTATGAAACAAAAAACTAGTGGACCAAATTGGTTGCCAGGGTCAGGACAAGTCAATTTTAGCAGTCACTGTGCACCTTATATAGCCTTGCCCCTTTTCCGTGTTCCAATTTTGTCATGTAACTTCCTGTTTGTATTGAAGCTACTGAGAAGAGTCGATCAAAATGGTTAAGTGTGGGAGCACAGAAATAATTTTTCACCAAGGGTTGATGGTGTGAGTCTACAGCATCCCTAAATTATGTGAAAATGCTCAAGAGGTGTTTTTTTCTGTCACTGTAAATGTTTGAGGTAAATTGGACCTGGCAGATCACATTCGGACAGCTATGACACACTGCACATTATCATGATACTTTGTGTAATTCTGCGTAATTTTTTAGGTTTCAACTTGTTTTGGAAATTTCCAACAGTGACAGCTCGTATTATTACACGTGCAAGTTCAACTCAAACCAGCCCATCTGGCACCAACAATCATCCATGCGATGATCTAATCAGCCAATCGTGTGGCAGCAGTGCATAAAATCATGCAGATATGGGACAGGAGCTTCAGTTAATGCTCACATCAACCATCAGAATGTGGAAAAACAATGTGATCTCAGTGATTTGGAGCATGGCATGATAGTTGGTGCCAGGCGGGCTGGTTTGAGTTTTTCTGTAACTGCTGATATCCTGGGATTTTCATGCACAACAGTCTCTAGAATTTACTCAGAATGGTGCCAAAAACAAAAAACATCCACTGAGTGGCAGTTCTGTGGACAGAAATACCTTGTTGATGGGAGAGGTCATTGGAAAATGGCCAGACTGGTTTGAACTGACAAAGTCTACGGTAACTCGGATAAACACTCTATACAATTGCAGTGAGAAGAATATCATCATATCAGAATGCTATTGTGAGATGTGGGTTGGTGCTGGTTTTGCAGCACGAGGGGTACCTACACAATATTAGGCAGGTGGTTTTAATGTTGTGGCTGTCGTGTGTATAAAATGACCAAAAAAAGACAAATAATTTATTCTGATTATTTTTATTAACAAATGTAACAATTTATTGAACATTCTAATATTGTTGTTGCCATGGTTTTTTAAACGGCAAAAGTTACAAGAGGAATCCATTCCAGCGATTTTCACACATTTATGGGGAGAGCACACTTTACCTGCTGTAAAACCAATATAACGCCTTATTGCCAGCCTTACATGGTTTATTTCTTCATAGGAGATCACCAGCTACATGAGGGATCTGTCAGTGGCTTCAAAATGACGTGAGTACATGCGGCAGTTAGTGTGTACACATATGGATCCCAGACACAAAGTTTCAATGCAGTCACTTTTTATCAAGAATTGGTCAAAACACCCTGTGGATCCAATTCCTACAAAGAAAAAACGTTGGATATATTGTGAATGTGGAGTTTAAATGCGGTAACACGGCATGTGCAAGACCTTGGATGTTTTAATTTAGCTTGCCTTTCCGTTTGAGACATGGACACCAATAACAACAAGCCCAAACCATGGCACTTGATATCTTGAAGTCAAAAGGTGAAACGTGGGAACCAGCATAAATATAGAAATGATACCCTTGTCATTTCTGATTCCTCTGAACCACCGAAGAGATTTACGAGTTAGAATGCAAATTACTTCATACTGTTCACACATGTTTGTTTCCACTGGCGGTTAGGTTTAAGGCCATATTTTAGGTTTAAATATACTTTAGTTGTCCACATTGCTGATCGCTCCGTGCACAGTATGGGTGACTCAAATTTAAGCCGGCCATTGACTGGAATAAAACGGTATCAAAAAGCAGTTGTAGTGGGCATGTGTCGAACATGTTCGTATTCGTTCGCGGTCAGAAAAGTATCATTTGAAAGACAAAGTGGTCCGCCGGGCACGATCCGGAACGCAGCACAAATGAAGTATACACGGGCCTTTAGGATTGGGGTTTGTGCTAGGGGGTATGAATAATAAAACATACATCCCTGTTGAATGTATTACGTCATATACAACCAAAAATACATCTTCTGCCACCACCCAGTGGACATCTCATGTCAGCCTCAACCTCACTGTGGTTTCGATAAGTCAGATAAATTCGGTAAGCACAGATTCATTTAAACCGTAGAACATTCGACCTCCGATTGCAAAATTAAAAGTGCAAATCACATCTATCATTTTCTAAGAAAGTATAAAAACAGTGTTTTTAGAGAATTTAGTTTTTATTTTATATTATTTTACATTTTCATTTGAATTTCAGTTTTACTTTAGTTTTTAACTTAAACATAACTTATAGTTTTTATTTAATAAAATATGTCTATTTAGTTATTTATTTTATTTCAGTTTTAGCCATTTTAGTTTTAGGGATTGACAAATGTATTTAATGTACTGTAGTCTACATCAGCTGACTATGAGAAAATGGAGTAAAACATAAGCTCTGGTGCTACGGTTAAACTTATCGAAATAGTTAATTGTTTTAACAGAGATAGTGTAATAGTTATGCAAATATTCAGATGTAAATATACATATCTAACCATAAGTCTATTTATTGTACAGTACACAGAAGCAATGCAACATGCTCACTCCGCTACTGAGATGCATTTATTTTCAATTACTGCTAATAGAGGAACAAAAATAACATTACATAGCATGCCAATTTAAAAGAGACCTTTTATTCCCCTTTTTACAAGGTGTAATATACGTCTCAGATGTCCCCAGAATGTGTCTGTGAAGTTTCAGCTTGTAATACCTCACGGATAATTTATTATACCATGTTGTAAATGTCTCATTTTGGGTGGAATCAAAAACATGCTGATTTCCTGTGTGTCTCTTTAAATGCTAATGAGCTGCTGCTCCCCACCCCCTTTCAGGACGAGGGCTGTGCCTTTACAGCTCATGCTTCAGATACTACAGCAACAACAAATCAGAACCAATATGACTGACAGCATAAATACCGGATTTCGCTGTCCTTTTCTGCATATCGCGGTGCCATTTTGTGATCCGTTCTGCATAATGTGGAGGCTCATTTTAGCTTATCATAGCCAATTCGTTGCGTTTTGTGGCCAACCCAGCAGCCCGAACGGTTCTCCCAATGGCCAGTCCGCCCCTGATCGTCCCCAATGTGTGTCGGCCCACCGGAAAAATGCCCGGTATGCCAGCTTGTCCACTGCGTCTTCAGTGGCTCTGATGCCGGGAGTACATGAAGTCTCTTATGTTCACTTTTACAGCAACAACAGGACACTTATGAGACATTACGAAGCTGAGACATTATTCTTCTCACTGTATCTGCTCCAGCACATAAAAAAATGCCGGACTGTGTGTAGATCACTCAGGGGAGGATCTATGATAATAGGGTGGAGTCCGTCACCAGTTGTGGGTGAGGCTTACTCTAATGTGACATCACTTTAGAGCAGAAAAGAAAACCATTCATTTTGACACACTGTTCAAATGACAGAAAGAGGAGTGTGTGGACATTTAACATTGTAGGGTGGTTGAGTACACACACACTGCCGACTTTGAATGAATTTTGCATAATAGGTCCCCTTTAAAACAAACAGGGAGAAAAACAAACCAAAAATGACAAATAATATTAGTTTATTTATTTTGAACTTATTTCAGTGCTACATTGTGTGACACAAGGATGCATTTGCTTTTTAGAGCCACTGTGTCGTACACCCACACAGCACTCATTTTCTTTCTGCCAACCGCCATCATAACAGTATACCCCGTTAAAGACAGCTTGCACATTTTGAAGACACAGAGTAGGTGCGGTGCTGAACACCTCCACCTATTGTTGTGGTGCTAGATCTGACCGTTCAAAATTGCAGATGAGTTCATATTGCTCCTTGATGTTCACATCATTTTGGAAATGAAAACGAAAATATAGTTTGTGTTTTTTTTGTTGTTTTTTTTTCAGTTGTCAAGGCAAGATTTTCTGTTTAGTTTTAGTTTTTTAAAATCGAATATTCATATCTTATTTTATTTTAGTTAACGAAAATGTTTTTTGTTTTTTTTATTCGTTTTAGTTGTCGTTAACAACAATAACCCTGGTTTGAAATAGTGCAGTGAATTTGGCAACAATGGCTGTTTGGTCGAAATGATGGTTCCTTCTTGATTCCTCAAAATGTATATTTAAAATTGTCAAAAGTCTGAAAAAAAGAATTTTTAGCAATATTGCCCAACTCGAGTTGTAACTTTGATTTTACCACATTGATTTTACTTCAAAATGAAGGCAGCAACAATATTTACTTTTTTAATTTTAGCAGGATTAAACAATTACAGTGTATATCATTTCAAATACATAAAAGAACACAAGCAAAAAAAAAAACAACAACAAAAAAATAGTAGTTCTCCCTCCTACTGATACAGCACAATGCTGTTATTGCAGAAAATTCCACTTTTGAAAACCAGTGGAATGTAGACATGTGTTCTAAATAGGGCTTACACATCGTAAGATTTAATGGGAGCCATGTGAATTTGAGATAAATGAGAGGTGAATTTGATCTTTTAGTAATACTGCAGTTTCTGCTGAGATTCAAGGGAACCCTTTTTACCATGTCTGCAACATTAAATGTGACCTAAAGCTATTTAAATAGATGAACTAGATCAACACGATTTTTTGATTTTCCGAAGAAAAGTGGAGTGGTGAATACAAATACAAAACTCGCTGTGACAATGGTTGCCATGGTTGCCATTGTGCTGTTTTATTTAGTTGCTAGGGTCATCTGCATGGTTGCTTGGTGGTTGTTTACAAGCCCTAGTCAAAAAAGTCCACCCACAAGTCTTTATGCTATAGATGTATTATTCTCATCTATGTAAATGGCTCGGGTCCCTCCTTAAAGGTGAAGTGTGTCATTTCTGTGCCTCTAGCGCCACGAAACGAAACTGCAAACACAATGTCGTGCCACAAACTCACAGCATGTTGCTATTTGCACTTTTCGAGGGAATTAACCTGCCAGTGGCTTACTAATCACGGTCTCTGGAAAAGGACAAAGTATTTAATATACCCAGAAGTCCATTGGATTTTATTTTCACTCGTTTTATAATTCGTCTAAATTGTAATTGCGTTGTACAAGAAGCACAATTTCAGATATTGTTCATGTCTGCAGCACAAATGTGTGAAACAAGTTGCACACCAAAGTTAAGCAATAGTAAAAGAGATGCCATAGCAAACAATATTATTTATAATATTTATCCAGATTTACTTATTTAGGAATGTGGTATTTTGGTAATGTTAAATGCAGTTTCTGATGCAGTATCAAAGTTCTCACACACTGTTTGTTATACGAGTCAGCCATAAGTTAAATGAGATCCCTCACAAGCCCTGGAACAAGACCACCAGTTATGCATCCCTCATGTCTGAGACTCAAGGTCAACAAAAAATGTTCACATGGGTGATTTAGCCCAAAAATACTTGAGGGCCCCTGTGCTCTGGTGACAGCTCTCAGGGTGTTGTTAACCTTGTGCAGGAGGGGCGACACAAGGCCCCACAGGCCAGTTTGGAGTTACTTTAAAGAGTTTTAAAATAGCATTCAAAGACAGGAGGACAGAACAGCTGTGTTATCTAAGGCTACTGAGATAAATACATCTATATCTAGTGACATCACTGTAATGTGCATGCCCTTGTTTCAGGGTTTATTCAACGTTATACTCTGACAGAATGTATTTGTCTTGTACTATAACATATTAATGACAAAGTATAGTATACCGCATGCTGCTCATTGCCAAAATGCATAGGCATTTTTACATGCACATAGTTTTTAAAACAAAATGTAAGACTTTTTAAGACATTTTTCAAGACCTGAACAAATAAAATGAATACCGTATCCCCATACCAAAACAAACCCACTCAATCTCAAAATAAATCAAGTATCACAGCCTCTTATTCAAACAGGCAGGGACACACATTCAACATGGCTTTAACATTGCTTATCATTAAAACTGGGTTGGATAAACACAAGTTTAAAATACTCAAGAGGTGTTTTCCACATTCAGTATATCACCTTAAAATTGGTATACGTGCCATTGCATAAATAGATACAAATTAGAGGTCGACCGATATTGGATTGTGCTGATTCAATAATGTGTTGAAAGAAAGCCAGTTAATCTGCCAATAGTTTTATTTATGTTTTAATTGGTAGCCTATATTAAACTTTTAACTTGAAAGGCACTTTAACTTTGAAATACATCGGGGACTCTTATTTTGAAATGTTTGCACTTTACTGCATGCAGCTGCTCATTCAAACAGACAAAACAGAAATAAAATGTGCACTCCTACTATAATCTACAACGTATTACAATATAAACAAATAAAAGTAAACATTGTCATATTTCATCTACACTATATCATCATCATCATCATCAGTTGATCATTAGTGATCGCTTGTCATATCTTTCTAATATGGCTTAATGATTGCGAACTGCTCTACAACAGCTGGAAACACTCACATGCCCCCATGTGCTTGAAGAAAATACAGTGCCATGTTTTCACTCTGAAGGATGCGGCGCATACATTTATTTAATTCAATCGTATTATTTTGAAGTTTGATAATCATTTTGGTCATATCACGATACTTGTCTTTCACATTTAAGACATTTTAAGGCTTTTTAAGGATCTGCAGGAACCCTGTAAGGTGTTTTTTTGCCATGCAGAGACCATATTGAGTAGTCAGTGGTGTTTGCTAAGACAATCATCACTGTTACCATTGCAGCCCTAAGGCCCAGATATACTTCATATGCAAATGAAGAACGAATGGCATGACATCATTAAGAACAAAATCTGGTCAAAAAGTGTTTTTGAGTTAGTTTTGATGGTTCGGAACAGCTCGCCTGGGCGAACTTCTAGGAAAACGTCTATCCAGCTTCTAAACACCTTCTTGCTGCCATTAGTCCACGTCATTGGTAGGTGTGATCTGAAGCTCCACCTACTACTTTACGTTTTTCAGACAGTATTCAATGTGAAAACACCGGCTTGCAAGACCATGTCATGCACATTTATTTTTTTATTGGTCTACAAAAGGAATCAAACCTACTCAAATACGCTCATATGCCATTCACACATATTCCCAAATTAAGAAATGCCTCTCTTATCTTTCTTTTGTCTGTACTTTGCCCATTACTCTTTTATACACCCATCTTTGCAGTTGTATCAGTGTCATCATAAATTACAATAACAGAGTGTAATTGATGCATATTATAGCTGCGTATAGACGCACATTAGCGTCATGAATTCAGAATCTAAACATTTTCTACTGCATATATATTACTTTAAATCACCATTGAGTGGTTAAAACAACTTATTTGACTGACCTCATGGGAGTTCTACTCATAGAATGAGGCATAAAGTCATTGATAAAACATTTGTAAGCATCCTCATATATAAATGTACTTCTACTTCTATGTACTTTTATACCATGGCTCGGCTGTTTAGAACATCTATATTTATACCCCTGGGTATCGGGGCCTTAAGTGAACATGAATGATACCTTAAATCATGCCACTTGTTGAGGAGTGGTGTGCTGTTAGTTTTCTAGGCAATTACTTGGGATTTTTGATAAAATGTGTGGAAAATCCCTTAAACAATCTAAGATGCAATAAAAGCCATATTTGGGAACCAGAATATCCAACAAGATCGCACAGGAAATCGATATGCAGTTTTCAAATGTTCACTTACCCTGAAATTAACCCCATAATGGCAAATAACGAAAAAGCCCCATCCCTCCCAGACATTTTTGCATTAATTCTAATGTGTTTAGCTTTCCTGTGGTGCTACTGACAACCTATGCTACATGGGTTCTGATCCAATGGAAACTAGGCTGTAGTTGCGTTCACATAAACAATGGTGATCGTGGTTCGGAAGTTGCATTTTTGCTCTCCTGACAGTTAGTCCTCAGGTTTGGGTCAGTGAGTAGGGTTCATAAATTATGCAACTAAAAATACAACTCGTTTGTGGCGCCATCCTGTGGACATTTCATCTCTCAACAGCACTTCCAGCTTTGGCCACAGGGGGGCAGTGGTTTGAATTTTGATATGAACAGAGCTATTTCAGCAGTAGGACTTTTGACCTCCTTGCACTGAATTCACAGTTGGATCAGTATGCTTATGGGTTGCCTCTTTTGATTTGGGCACCTAGCAACCACATAGCAACATACTAAAAAACAACTCAGAACACAACTGCAAAGTAACACCTAAGCGTTTTTTTTCCAAGCATATTTGGTGCACTAGTGCCACAGAAATTACAAGTGAATTGTATAATGAGCCAAACTTATTGATTGTAGCTAATCTTTGGTATTGATTGCACTGTCATACCCAGTCTTTTTTGTAAACATTTACCATACTATTTGACTCAGAATTTATCATTGATTTTTCATGTATGACCTGTGTAGCACATGCCTCCTGGTGAGGTGAAAACAATGGCTGCAGTGGCCAACAACAGGATCGTGTTAATGTTTTGGTGGTTTTCAAGACGCATCGCCATCGCATGAATTGCTGTAACAGCTGCAGCATGTGCCGTAGTGGAAGTCTGAAGATAGCTTGCTTGTTTGCTTGTGATTAAATCTGCTTGTTTTGGCACCCTCTTCAAGTGTTCCTCCCTGACACAAATGTATTGTGAAGGGGACTTCTTCAAATGAATACAAAAAGGGAGAGGAAGGATCTATTTAGATACAGTGTTCTGTTTTCTCCATTCTAGAACTTTGCTTCCAATTCGTGCAAGTCACATACAGTCGGAGAGATCTTTTAAATGACAAATTATATTTAAAAGTTGGGTATTGAAAAGTACATGAATTTCAGAATTTCGTAGTATTTGGTATGTTGCTCTTTTGCTTTAATTAAAGCATGACTCAGCTGGCATGAACTCTACAAGTCCTAATGATCTATGAGATCCAGTATGATTTGAGAATGTTCCAAAGATCATCTTGTGTGCTCCAACGGAAGCAAGGAAATCTGACCTTTTGAACACAGGAGTTAAAGGGATAGTTTACCAAAACATAAAATTTTTTGTCATTATTTATTCACCTTCATGTTGTTCCCATATGGCTTTCTTTTTACCGTAGAACACAAAAGGAGATGTTAGGTAGAATGTTAGTCTCAGTCACCATTCACTTTTATTGCATACATTTTCCATTCAATGAAAGTGAATGTTGACGGAGGCTAATTTCTTGCAGTTTTATTAATTTCTCATCAACAATATGTTTTATGTACAGTAGTTTAATTGTCCTTTATGATGCATATTTTTCCATATCATCTTTGTTAACAGAATAAAAAACATGTCGTGTATTTTTGTCAGTAATTGCGTGATCAATACTGCCACTGAACGTGAGATCCTCTCAAAAACCGGGCAATGTTTTTCTTTTTTTTCATGTTGAAAATGTTTTAAACATCTGACAACTGAAAAGCTGTCAGGCAAGGTAGGCCTGAACCACCATTTGATTATTTTCCATGTTTACTGATATTTAGTTGTGCTGAATGTTCGAGTTTAGCTATATTTTTTCTGATTGACAGTTTTTATTGATTCATACAACTGACAAAGAAAAGCAAAACATATATTCCCAGAATCAACATGAACCCCCACTATGGTAAATGGTCTGCACTTATATAGCACCTTTTTAACCTTATCGGTATTCAAAGCACTTTACACTGTTGACTCATTCACCCATTCACACACTCATTCATACACCATGCAAGGTGCTAGCCTGCCATTGGGAGCAACTTGGGGTTCAGTGTCTTGCCAAAGGACACTTTTGCACATGGAGTCGTATGTCGAACCACCAACCCTACGATTGGTGGCCGACCCTCTCTACCAACTGAGCCACTGCCGCCCACTATACCACTACTATAAAAAACTATACTTCTCTCTCCACTGCCCCTACCCAAGAGCCCTCCAAGAAGACTAAATATCTGCCCCATATCCTATCAAATGAATCAATGTTCTCCAGCCTTCTACATGACATTTCCTCAAATGCCACCACCTTCTCCATCTCTGTGCACCACTCTTGAAATGAGGGCACGCCAGCTGACTTCCATACCCTTAAAGCAATATGTCTGGCGATCATAAAAAATATTCTGTGTTTATCCCCTATATTAATGAATGGCCCATCGCCTGAAATACAGAGTCTGGGGCAAAATTAAATTTGAGTGCCCAATGTGTCACACATAAAACTCTGAACCTTCAACCAAAATTATTGGATCTTAACACACCACCAAAAAACATGGATTGTGTCTCCATCTTCTGATTGGCATCGCAGGCAGGTGGGTGTGTCTTTAAGACCAAACCTATACAATCTATAAAGGGTCCAATTGAATCAATGTAAAATCTTAAATTGCATAAGACGCACCCTTGCATCTCTAGATACAGACTTGATGCTTTTTAAGAATCTTAGCCCACACTCCCTCCTCCAATACCAAGTTTAGATCTTTCTCCCATAATCTCTTGATAGAAGTTAAAGCTCTGTCCCCCAGACTCTAAATTAGATATCAGAGTATCTACCGTTTAGGGGGGGGGGTGTATGCTACTCCCAAAAACTGTAAAGAACAGGTGGCGCAGCTGTTAATACCTATAAAACTGAGATCTGGGAGTCCCAAAATGTTGAACCATATTTTCAAAGGATCTCAACACTCCACTCTCATATAGGTCAATGAGCGTATTAACCTCCCTCACATTCCACTCTGACCAGCAGAAAGGGGACTTATAAATACATAATTTTGGGTTCAGCTATCTGCTCGAGGTAATATTTAAATAAAATGTCCGAATTAAACACTCTGGACACTTTTGTCCATATCGAGTGCAAATGACTTCTCCGACTAGTTTGATAGAAAGGCTTTGCAATGGTGAAACAGTCCAAAATACTCCTAATTAAATGTATGTCATAATGTTTCTTTATTTTAAACTTAGTTTTTTTTCCAGGTTCAATAATATTTAGAATCCCAGATTATCAATGTGGTCTCAGACATTTTGCCCTCACTGTAGATATTGGCCTGTTCTGAGGAGCCTTTCAACACCACGCATGGGTGACGTGATGGTGAACGCTGTTGTCTTACATCCAAGTGAAATATGGGGAGTTAAATAACATGGACAGTATATTGGCTCTGGAAACCTCCATGCTGCCATAGAGAGAAGGCTGAACCAACAGGTAAGAATGAGCCATAGAGTCCACCCATTGAGAAACAGCAACATGCAATTTTCCCTGACAAAAAGGCAGATTGAACATCTGATAATGTTTCCCTGATGAAACGGCAAAGATGAAAGGCAGACGAGGTGTTAATGTGCAGGGTCACATTATGTAATGGTTTCCCCATTAGACTGGCAAAATGTTGAGGGGAAATGAGCCACAGGTTTCACACAGTTTCTGGTCACCTTTTGCTCCTCTGCCCATCCCGACATCCGTGCATAGTTGCCCTTTTATTTAAAGTACATCTCAATGCTTCAAAGTTTCACCATTCCCTTAAATTGTTTGGAAAATGGTGCAATGAAAGTGATTGGTGGCTAACCATGTTTCATGGAAGAATGTCAAACAGGTTTGAAACGACATGAGGGCAAAGAAAATAAGACAGGATTTTATTGAAATTCTCATTTTCAATCACAGGAATCACAAACATCTATGTCAATATGAACATCTAGTGATATGCAGAAAAAGGACAGCGACCAAATTTTGGGCCAGATTCTGAGTAAAATCCCGGGCCGATTTCTCTACCCAATCTGCCGCTGTTTCTAGCTGATCTAACTCTTGAAAGTTACTAATGTTGATGTCACCTAATATAGACTGGTTGATTTAGTATATTAAATAATATTATTAACTTGAAGGAAACCAGTTGATTTCTACGTTACAACGTAGCACATTTTTAGTTTCCAGACAAAATATTTTTTACAGTGAAGGATCAGTATTGGTGGTACTTGGCGTCGGATTGAAAAGAAAATAAGTAGTATCACCCATCCCTATATTTCACTCTACACCATGACATCAGTTTCAGGCATGTGTGGGAAACTCTAGGCCCCTCGCTTCGGTGCGGGTCACCGCTACACGCCAAGTGCTGTGCACATGGCTATTTTAAGAAGCTGTAAATATGGATGCTTCCTCTGTGTAAGGGTCTCTCATATCCCAAAGGATCACATTACATTATTAACAATAAGCTTCAAGCATAATAAGCCAGGCTTCCATATGCTTGAGTTTGTACTCACTATCTAGGATGCTCCAGTCCCGAGTGTTATTCTGCAGAACAGAGATTGAACGTTTGATAATGTCTGTGCTATTGCTGATTGAGACCTCCAACTGTTTTACTGGAATGAGAGGACAGCTGAGGAACAAATGCACTTTAAAAAGAGCCTGTAGGAAGCTTGTGGTTTCTTTCACTAACTTTAAAGTCAAAGTGAATTCAAAATTGACCCTATTTAGATTCTTAATAGATATTTTTTAAGTTCAAATTTCTCAATTCATCAGTGCACATTATCCTAAAGAAAATAAGTTTGTCTTAATAATTTGTCATTAATACACAATAACTTGCTCCACCTCTAAAATGACTTTCCTTCTCAGATTATATCACATAGTTAACCAATAGCCAACTAGCTATTTAGACATTGTTTTAGGCTATATGCTGGTTAACTTTAATAAAGGTTGTGGCAATAATAGCAAATAAATAAATAAAAAAATGTAAATGTTGACTTAAAAAATTATTGCATCAAATTGAGACCCAATTCTCCGTTAAAGGAATATTCTGGGTTCAGTACTAGTAAATCTCAATTGACAGCATTTGTGGCATAATTTAGATTTTAATTATAATCTTATAAAAGCACTTACATTAATTATTATGTAAAAAATTGTGCATTATTTGAGCTGTAAAGTTGTTTAAAGTTTAGTTTTTATGGTCGTTTTAGAGTTTTAGGGTTTATTGTGTAACGTCCAAATGACACCGAAGGTGTAAACTGTCTATAACTTTACACTGAAAAGGTTAGTAAGTGATTTAATGACACTAAAATCATGTTAACACATATATTGTCTGTCTTTTGGCTATACTTTTGAAATAGTGAGTATTTTAATGTTCACAGATTGGCCCCCATTCACTTCCATTGTAAGTGCCTCACTGTAACCCGGATTTTAGCTTTTTTTTTTTTTTTTAAGAAAAGGGGGGATGAAATACACTGTTATGATAATCGACATTATGCCACAAATGCTGTTGATTGAGCTTAACTTGTATCGAACCCGGAATATTCCGGGTGAGTCTATGTTAATACAAGCATCTACTCCTTTTGTATGCCTCTCGCAGTTTGTTTATAGATTTGAAAAAAACAATGCTTTTAATTTAACCCTTTAAGCTCTGCGTGAGTATTTAAGGATTTCCTGTTTCATTGGCATACCCAAAATGAAAGGCTTATGACTCGACAAAAAAATAAATTATATATATATATATATATATATACGCAGTACTGTTCAAAAGTTTTAGGCACTTGTGAAAAATGTTGCATAGTGAGGATTTCTTCAAAAATAATGACATAAATAGTTTTCATTTATCACTTAATGTCATACAAAGTCCAGTAAACATATAAAAATCTAAATCAATATTTGGTGTGACCAACTTTGCCTTCAAAACAGCCCCGATTCACCTGGAGAGTTTTTTTTTTTTTTTTTTTTTTTTTTTTTTGGTTGTTCCAAGCTTCTTGGAGAATTTATCTATTTCTTGGATCTATTTAGGCTGTCTCAATTGCTTCTGTTTCTATGTGGAATCTCAGACTGACACGATGTTCAGTGGGGGGCTCTGTGTGGGGGCCGTTACATCTGTTGCATGGCTACATGTACTCTTCTATTTGCAAAATCATGTTTGGGAGTCTAAAATGTATATTACCTATTGACACTACAGCTAAATATATAAATAACCATCTTAAGACAAATGCTTTTGATAAACATCTTATGTGCCCAAGACTTTTGCACAGTTCTGTAGATTATGATAATTATGAGTCTTATTTTTCTGATTTAACATTATCTCAGGATGTAAATAAGGTTGTTTTCCTGTCTGATTTTTTTTAAAACTTCTGACAACTGAAAAGCTTTCAGGCAAGGTAGGCTTGAACCACCATTTATAATTTTCCATCTGTTTACTGATATTTATTCATGCTGAATGTTCGAGTTTAACTACATTAAAAGATTTAGATCATTTAGGCCGTTCTTTACGCCGTTGATGTTTACATGTTACCATCATATAAATTAGGCTGTTAGTGCAATAACCGACAGACATTTTTAAACCAGTGAAAATTATTTTTTAGTTTTGTATTTTGTAATATTTTACACTTTTTTGCACTTTAAGTTTGATACACAAACAACACTAATTTGCACACAATGCCTCCCCAACCACCATACAACACTGTTCACCGGCGGTGGTTGGCCCTTAACAACTGTGATGGTAAACATTTGTCACTGCTACAGCCCTACTTAATCAACAACATGTGGCATAATGTTGATTACCACAAACATTTTTCTTCCTTTTCTTTTAAAAAACAAAAAATGTATTACAGTGAGGCACTTAAAATGGAAGTGAATGCCAGTCCGTAAACATTAAAATACTCACTGTTTCAAAAGTATTGCCACAAGACGTAAACAACATGCATCTTAACATGACTTTAGTGTGATAAAATTACTTTAGAACCATTTGGGTGTAAAGTTATATCAATTTTACAACTTGGTTGCCTTAACTACATAATGCTGTAAACCCCAAAACAAGCATAAAACAATGATTTTAACAATTTATAGCTCATACACAAGATTTAACAGAAGAATTTATGTGTTAAGTGCTTTGATTAAATTATTAGCTTCACTTTCTGCCTTTAAACCCTCCAATAATTGTCCCCATTCACTTCCACTGTAACCAAAATGTTTGCTTTTTTATTTTTGTCAAAGAAAAGGAGAGACAAGTCTGAAGTATTTTTGTGGTAATAAACATTATGTCACAAATGCTGTTGATTGAGCATAACTTGTATTGAACCCGGAATATTCCTTTAAAGGGATAGTTTACCCAAAAATAAAAAAATTCTCATCATGCCATCCCGGATGTGTATGACTTTCTTGCTTTTGCAGAACACAAATTAAGATTTTTAAAAAGAATATCTCAGCTCTGTAGGTCCATACAATGCAAGTGAATGGTGACCAAAATTTTAACACTCCACAAATCACATAAAGGCAGCATAAATGTAATCCATAAAACTCCAGTGTTTAAATCTATATAGTCAGAAATGATATGATAGTTGTGGGTGAGAAACAGATCAATATTTAAGTCAATTATTGCTAGAAATTCTTCTCCCTAACGAGCTCACAAATGAGCCTATTCGATTAGTGAGCTTGAAATAGTCCAAAATACTCCTAATTAAATTTGTCACAATGTTTCTTTATTTTAAACATATTTTTTGTCCAGGTTCAATAATATTTAGAATCCCAGATTATCAATGTGGTCTCAGACATTTTGCCCTCACTGTAGATATTGGCCTGTTCTGAGGAGCCTTTCAACACCACGCATGGGTGACGTGATGGTGAACGCTGTTGTCTTACATCCAAGTGAAATATGGGGAGTTAAATAACATGGACAGTATATTGGCTCTGGAAACCTCCATGCTGCCATAGAGAGAAGGCTGAACCAACAGGTAAGAATGAGCCATAGAGTCCACCCATTGAGAAACAGCAACATGCAATTTTCCCTGACAAAAAGGCAGATTGAACATCTGATAATGTTTCCCTGATGAAACGGCAAAGATGAAAGGCAGACGAGGTGTTAATGTGCAGGGTCACATTATGTAATGGTTTCCCCATTAGACTGGCAAAATGTTGAGGGGAAATGAGCCACAGGTTTCACACAGTTTCTGGTCACCTTTTGCTCCTCTGCCATCCTGACTTCCGTGCATAGTTGCCCTTTTTTCCCCATCTGCCCAGATGCCTATATTGTAAAGAGAAGTCTCTCACATATAAAATATCAATTTTAAGTGATTTTATTGTTAATTTAAAATTAAATTTGATTTGACATTATATATCTCAGGATGTAAATAAGGTGGCTTAAAAAACTGCTTTTGTTTTGTTCATAATCATAACTGTAACTGAGTAAAAGTTTGTGTTGATACGACAAAGCAACCATAAGTTATAGCATTACAAATATAATGCATCCTAGTGTTCAAAAATGTCTCAATGTGTCCAAAAGCCTAAATAAATTCAACATAACAATTATATAAGAACTAATTACACATGCAAATATAACAATGACTAAAGCTATGCTCTCTCTCTCTCAAAAGCATGCATGCATGAGTAATGAGATCTCATTCAGTTCCATTCTGTGTCATTTGAGCCATCATTTAGTCTGCCATATACTTGGCGCCATCTCCTGGTGGCCATATGTAATTAGAGTGAATGATCCTCTCTGCCCATATATGGATAACTTCCACCTCTGATTATATTTGACAGTCCAGTGTGAGATAATAGATTATAGATTATAGATTAATAAAGTGCAGTGCTGATTATTGATCGTGAGAGATCAAGTGTTCAAAAGTCTGACTGCTTGGGGGAAGAAGCTGTCATGTAGTCGACTGGTGCGGGTCCTGATGCTGCGATACCGCCTGCCTGATGGTAGCAGTGAGAGCAGCCCAAGACTTGGGTGGCTGGAGTCTTTGATGATCCTCCGAGCTTTTTTTCACACACCGCCTGTTATTGATGTCCTGGAGGGAGGGAAGCTCACCTCCGATGATGTGTCTGACAGTTCGCACCACCCTTTGCAGGGCTTTACATTGTGCTTCATGTGGATAATATAATGACCTATGCATACAATTATATTGTGTGTGGGCTCGTTTTAAAGATAATCACCTCTTCTAAGTAATGGTATGTGATATTTTATGTTCTGTTTATATTTTGTGAAGTTATAAGCAAAAACGAAGCATTTAAGCAGCGCCTGTCAAAGGCTTACACTTATCTATTACTCGCTATATTTTTGTCTGTGAGCAAAAACAAATGAGCTGTTTGTATTTTACTCTTTGAGAGCTTTCCAATGACATATGACACATGGCTATTTAATCAGTTTAATGTTTCTACCGATTACAATAATACATGCAGGTAATTAAAAATTATCAAAACAAACATGTCTGATTTGCCAGCGAATTTTAAAGCACTTGTTCAGTTTTGGTCATAAAGCCATACATGTATTGTAAAGTACAGCTTTTAAGCTTTAAAACGATACCTCATTTTTGTGTCAAAACTGTAGTTATTAATATTTAAATCATTATTTTTTCTCTGCATGCCCATCCAAGCTTAAAGGGTTAACTATTGAACTTTAATTCAAACAGGAACTTGGTGCTGTTTGGTGTCAGCATTGGTCATAAAAAAAAAATATATGCTGGTGTCCACACAAATTTTTTTTATCTATCTAACTTAGCCAGCAGAACTACCTTTGGCCATCAGATTCTCCAGTCTCACTAGCAAGACCAGAACTAGCCAGCTTGGACCAGCACAGAAATGGTCTTCTTTACAGTGAGGCACTTCACCGTGGCACTTTAGTTGGACCAAGAACAATTCAGTTTTTACAATGAAAAGATTATGTCATTGCATCGTTTCCTGATGATGCCCACGTTTGATGTCTGGTCTCCATAACTCACTATACTACACTTTCATGACCCTTGCCCTAGGATGTGCGTTAATCCTCGGCCAACTATGTGTCTGTAGTCTTGGCTATCATACAATGGCTGCTACAAACCAGATTTGTTTAACTCCGTGTGTCTCCTTTGTGAAGCTTTCAAACAGGACCGTTAAAGGAGAGCTGGCCAAAGCCTTGGGTGAGTCTTGTGATTTGTGTGTTTGAACAAATCAAATATATTATATATCTAAAGGTATATTCCCTCACTTTAGTTAAACAATAAATCTGTTACTCTGTAAACAGTTTTGTTTTGTTTTTTCGGCTGTCTGCCCTGTGACTCATTGGGGGATGGAATGCAGACAAACTACTTACCTGGCATGGAGCCAAGTAACTTAAACGATGTAAGAGTCATTACTGAATTAAGCACATTTAGACACAGATATAAAGAAAACATGCACCTGTGGCAGTTAACAGACAAGTTGACTATCTGGAGAGGACAAGGGAAACGTAGCATTTTAAATTTCATGCAAACAATGCAATAATTTTGCATTAGTATTAGTTGTACACAAACTCTGTTGGGTGAATATCAAACCTGTCAAGAACATTTTCACCATGAAATTTCACCCCTAGTAGTCACATTTCATCCCAAAGTTAAATGTGAGAATTAAACACATTTCTAGGAGCAATTAAATAAATATTCCGGGTTCAATACAAGTTAAGCTCGATCAAAAGCATTTGTGGCATAATATTGATTACCACAAAAATGTATTTTCCCTTATAAATGAATAAGGTCCCTTTATTTCTTTAATTAAAGAAAAATCTGGGTTACAGCGAGGCACTTACAATGGAAGTAAATAGGGCCAATCCGTAAACATTAAAATACTCTCTATATCAAAAGTATAGCCACAAGATGTAAACAATTTGTGTGTTAACATGATTTTAGTCTGATAAAATCACAGAGGAAAAAAGGCCCTGAAAATCAAACCCAGGGGCAAATATTGCCTCTTAATAAAAAGGTTAATTTCTGACACTATTGAGAATAATGGGAGTTAAAAAACACTTAAAAGTAAAACATTTGGATGCACTGGGGTCATGAGAATTTTGGAGGAAAATGTGCTTAATTAATTGTCATTCAAATAAAATCACAATGCAAAAAAGTCCTAAAATAGTCTTTAATTTTTTTATTTTTTTTTTGTGACCTGGGCATGTGATTTGCCCCATCAGACTTAAAGTTAAATTTTTTGTTTTAATAAATTTTTCTATTATCATATATATATATATATATATATATATATATATATATATATATATATATATATATATACACACACATACATACATACATACATGCATACATACATGTGTACTAGTTGTAAATGTTCTTTCTATTATCAAAATCACCCCAAAATAACTGTGGTTTATTGCTCAGTTGCACATAACTGTTGGAAGATATTAGCTGCCATCTGCTGGTCTGATTATGCCATCAAGCAAACTGACTGATCACTAAAGTATTACTGTAGTGTACTACTGTATAATAGTACACTGCCAGATCAAGCAGCACTACCAGGGCACCACAAAGGACATGATAAATCTACTTAAAGCTTCTGAGCTTCCAAGATTACCACATATTATGTACACATTAGTCAAAGTTTTCTCAAATTCTTCATTTCCTTATTATAGACAGTTATTCCATCCCAACTGTTGTCATCAAGGTCCTGGGAAAGCCAAAACCTTGCCAAGTATGCAAAGCTCAGAGGTCTCATCGTAGGAGTTACATTTCCTGTTTAACTTCTGGAACATCGCTCATAGTGTTCTCAAATATATACATATACTCCAAGTACTTATTAACAACCAACTCACACCAAAAAAACAACATTTTAGAATTGTTTATTTTACATTATTCTATAAATGAAACTATTCCCCTCTTGCATTTTAAAAAAAAAACAACCTATTCTATAGTTTATTGTCTATACCTCTATTCACAATTGCTATTAAATTTGCATTTTAAAATCTCTTTTGCAGTCTGAGAGTGCAAAATACATAATTATGACATATATTATTTTGTGAGGTTATATTATACTATAATACATAGCCTAGCTGTCATCTTATTCATTAGCAATATTTCTGTAACCTACTACAAAGGACTCAAAAGAGTGCTTAAACACTTAAGGCACTCAAAAAATGCATGAATGTCATAGCAAGGTACAAAATATCACACCAAGTGGGATTTATTTTAAAGAACGATAACACACCTTATCATGCAAAACATTTCACAAATAGAAGTTTGTTAGGATTTCAGTAATAAAACAATAGAAATACTGTTGAAATAAGGGCAAAATACATTGAAACTTTCTGGTTGTTAGTTGAACATGAGCTGTGGTTACTCTGCTTAGGCACCTGTGTGACGTCATATTCACTAAAACACATTGAGAGCAGTTGGGTAGGCTAATAATTAAATAAATGTAATTTGGTTTTATATTTTGATATCTGGGGTGCATATAATATTTATAATGATAATGGTCATTTTTAGGTGAGACTGAAGTGGAGTCCAGTGATTCGGGCCAGTGTACAATATAATTATCACTATTACACTATATATTAATAGACTGTATAATCAAGTATAAATGAGAAGTACACTAACCTTGCGGAATATTTGTTTGCCACTGAATTGTTGTCTTCTGAACTATGGCATCTGAGGATGATCCGTTATTCCCCATAATAAACACAAATATAAGAACTCACTGGGTTTTGAATCTAATAAGCCTGAAGCTTTCCAGACTGTGGTGAACTGTGACAACGTTAACTGATCTACAGAGAAACCCCGCCTAAATTCAGTTTGAAAAATGAAAACAAGGAGCACGTGCACGTCTTTATCTCCCGCGAACTGTCCAATCGCTGTTTTTGGGCACGCCATTCGAACGTTCCGACGGTGTCGGCGCGCTGAGGAGTGATTGCCAGCCGACACATACACACACTGTTTGTGTGTATGTGTGTGTTAAGCCTTGGGGAAGAATACTGTGCATTTGGATTACCGACAAATGAACTGTACCATTTTTCTAGAGCATTATGTGTTGTGTCTACGTAGGAATTCGTTTAAAAAATAAACCTACCCTAAGAGTTATTCACTTCAGTGAAAAGCGATAACTAGCCTCGGTCTCTTTATGCTAATCACAATTTTTCACGTGTTTTTATCTTTCTTGTTCATTCCATTTAATGCCACACCATTTCTATCCTAATCATGCCAATTTATATCAATGCAAAAAATAATGGTCCATTTTAAAGCTAGCATGAAGATCTACCATAGAGAACAATTGGGAATGTATTCTTAAAGGGATAGTTCATCCAAAAATGAAAATTCTTTCATCATTTACTCACCATCATGCCACCCAGAGGTGTGACTTTCTTTCATCTAATGAACACAAACGAAGAGTTTTAGAATATCTCAGCTCTGTAGGTCCATACAATGCAAATGAATGGTGGCCAGAACTTTGAAGATCCAAAAAGCACATAAAGGCAGCATAAAAGTGATCCATGCAACTCCAGTATTTAAATCCATGTCTTCAGAAGTGAAATGATAGGTGTAGGTGAGAAACAGGTTAATATTTAAGTCGTTTTTCACAATAAATCTCCACTTTCACTTTCTCCCTTTGTTATTGGCAATTCACATTCTTCGTGCATATCGCCACTTACTGGGCAGGAAGGAATTATAGTAAAAAAAAAAAAGCACTCAAATATTGATCAGTTTCTCATCCACACCTCTCATATCACTTCTGAAGACATGGATTTAACCACTGGAGTTGTATGGGTTACTTTTCTGCTGCTTTTATGTGCTTTTTGGACCTTCAAAGTTCAGGCCAAAATTCACTTGCATTGTAAGGACCTACAGAGCTGAGATATTCCCCTGAAAATCTTTGTTTGTGTTCTGCTGAAGACAGAAAGTCAGACACATCTGGGATGGCATGAGGGTGAGTAAATAATGAGGGAATTTTTGGGGTGAGCCCTTTAAGATGCAGGAACAGGTTTGGTATAGTAGTATGTTATTTTAAAGAATTTGCATGCATGGATATCAACAATATTAACACATAAAGCTGATCTAATTTAACAAATATCAATGAAAATATAAGTTTTGCAATAGTGTATTTAATAAAAATATCATAAAGGAATTTCTATAATAATTGTAATTCTCTCATCTAGCCTGCATAAATGTATGCTCTCCTCCATTCCTCTGGTTTTATCATGGGGTCCTTGAGAAATTCCTGGGTTGAGTTTAATGGAATGATCTGGCCTAGCGGGGGTTGACATTTTCTTCTTTTGTAAATGCTTTTCTGATCAGTGGAGTGTCTCACTTCACATTTCTCTGAAATGGAAATAAAACATTTTCCATTCATCAACAATCTTTCCTCTGTGGGAGCTGAGAGAGCTCGTTTGATCCTGGTGTGGTTATGCTTTACACCTCAACTGCTTGTACACTGTGAAAAGTGGTAACATGCAATTATTGCCTCAATGAGCTATTTACCTTATCTAAACCTTAACATTAGCTGTCTTAGTGTAACCTGTATTAAGGTTAATACAGTGATGCTAAAGGGTATTTCAGAATTAAATCAAATCAGTTAATTCATCAGTTACCACATGAAGCACATTTTTTAGGTTAACATTTTTACAGTGTTCACCAGAGCACAGGTTTGTATTGTTTGTTTAAGAAAGTGCCCTTTGAGTTCAAGTTACATCTGTGTTGATGTCCTTGATTCCACTTTTAGGCATTTATTAATAAAAGTAGTATGCATGTGTACTAACTTTTACAGCTCTGTTGATTTCTGCTGGTTTTAGTAGTAAAGCGTTAAAAGTGAGTGTTAAAAGAAATGGAGTGTTATAGCCTATATATGAAAAGACAATCAAACTAAATAATATTAATAATAAAAAAAACATAATATGGTGTGCAGTTGTTCTTCACAGTACTGCACATATAAAAATAAAGTATGATTCTGCATGCTTTAATATTGGATTCAGATTTCTAATCTAAGCAGCCTGTGATTATAATCAAACTTTATCTGTAAATCTGACAACAGTTTATATTGTGGGGCATATACTTTTCACACTTGCCTATTATTCAGTTACACGTGACTTTAACACACACTCTAGTTATATATACATGTTTGTTTGAAACTTTGTCCAGCTGCTGTCATCATCTCTATTACTCCACAATTATTTAAACAGTGACCCTTTCACAAATTGTCAAATATAGCTAATGTCAAATGACCAGAAATAAATCTGGTCAGTTAATAAGATATAAAGTTTGCAGTGCTTGACCAAGCAATGTCATTGCTGTGATTTCAGTATTCATGTAATGTTTCTATGCTTTTATGCACTTAAAACAAACTTGATATGTTTTAAAAAATATATATGATTTCTCACTACCTCACCAATGTTGTGCAGCTCACACATTGAACTTAATTGTTTCACAGGATCTAGTGGCTGCCATCTCTAAAGGTCCTGCCCGTATGGTACACAATAGTTCAAAGAATGGATTACATTTTCCTCATCTTAGTACTTTTATGTTAAAATGATGATTATCCTTCAAATGCATGTGACATAAAATAAAAAAGAATTAGGCTGAATTAAAGTAATCCAAAAGTAATCCAAAAATAATCAGATTAGATTACCCCAAAAATGTTACTGATTGCATTTTTTGTTTTTGTCATGTAATTTGTAATCAGTACCTGAGTACAATTCACAAGTAATCCCCCCATGACTGTGTTTTTCACATGTAAGCTAAGTGTAGTGTAGTGTTGTTTACTTCTTCCTGAACAAGAACTATGATGTAGGAAGATCAATTTCACTGAATAACTCCAGAGAGCGCTCTTTACTCACGCTCACACTTCTTGAGTTTACATTTATATACAGTGGCCACATAGACACTATAGTCACTCTTTAAAATGTATGAATGACTTTGCATTAAAATATCAACCAAGTGACAAACATTTTAAATGACACACACACATATATATATATATATATATATATATATATATATATATATATATATATATATATATATAATTACATTCAATTTTTACATTCAATTTTTATATTTTACTGCAGTAAACTTGAACTTGCATGAACTTGTCTCTAAATACATGATCCAGTACAATTTCATGTTCTTTGGACCTCAGAAATGTACAAGTGTCAGATTATTTAATGTCATATTCTGGTCTGTGCAAGCAGGCCTCTGGAAGCATTCCAGACATTCCGATAACACACCTTTCCATGTCTTGTTACAAACAAAATTGACTTATAATTAGCAGCCTAAAAAGGCTTTGAATGAAGACTTACCTTTTGTTGTGTTATAGATTGATATATTTTTTCAATTCGTATATACATTTGCATGATAATATTGTTTTTATAATGTTTAGTCTTTTTAGACAGTAGCATTTTAAAGGTTTTACCCACTCTGAAATCATTTTTATATTGTTTTTAACCTATCAAACTACACTTGAATTTTTTTTTTAGTAAAATTTACAGTAAAATACCGGCAGCTGTGGTTGCAGAAATTTACCATCAAAAGTACGGTGACCATTTTTCAGGCTTTACAGGATGTAATTTTGATGCCTGTTTATTTTATGGTTCACTACTGTTTATATTATTAAATTATATAAATATAATATACTAACTTTCTGGGACTATATAAGTCTGCTTTTCACTTTCAAATTTATTTTTAATCACCTTAGTAACTACAAAAGGCTTAATGATTACTTAATATTCATCAATAGTGTCCCTTCCAGAAACACTCATGGTAGCAAATGTGACACTAAAATAATGCAAAAAACATGAACTACCCTACATAAAATCTAACTCTGAACACCTCAATGTCCAAAACTGATATTAATGAATAATCAGAAACATAATTATTCCTATAAAATATTATTACAATTGTCATGCAGGGAGCTCTGGAAATGCCTAATTACGTAGGGTTTTTTTTTTTAAATGCAATTTATCAATTAATTGTTAAATGTTTTCTCTTTTTAAACATAATATACATTTTTACTGTTGATTATATGTTAAAATCACACTTTTTACATCTAAAAATCTTACTTTTTACAATATTACATATTACACAATATTACAACAGTGCATGTATTGTCTTCTAAAATATATAATCGTTTCTGCTAATACTTTATTTTAGGGATCAGAAATTAGACAGTCATAAATGACCAGTAATTGGACTTGTAGGGGAGTACAAACTTAATTATGGAGCGGTGGTGGCGTAGTGGGCTAAAGCACATAAATTGTAATCAGAAGGTTGCTGGTTCGATCCCCACAGCCACCACCATTGAGTCCTTGAGCGAGGCACTTAACTCCAGGTGCAACCCGATATCACGCCGAGGCGTGATACCGGGTTGCCAGGTTGCTCCGGGGGTGATTGTCCCTGTAATAAGTGCACTGTAAGTTGCCAAATGCATATATGTAAAATTTATTAGGCCTTTGTTTGCTGATTTTTTACTCATACAATCCTCTTTACATTTGCTTTTTCCTAACAATAAACTTATTAGGTAAAATCAAAAATACCAATAGCTAGTAGGTGCAAAATACACCCTTCATTAGGTCTTATAATGTGAATGTGTAGCTTATAAAATGAATATAGAAGGCAGAGACTTTTGTTGCTTAGTGTAAATAGCAACAAAAAGCACCTTCTTTGCACTAACTACAGATAGAGTTAGATGCTATTTACACCCCTTATTAAAGGGATAGTTCACCTAAAAATGAAAATTCTCTCATCATTTACTCACCCTCATGACTTCCCAGATGTGTATGACTTTCTTTCATTTGTTAAACACAAACAAAGATTTTTAGAAAAATATCTCAGCTCTGTAGGTCCATACAATGCAAGTGAATGGGTGCCAGCATTTTGATGCTCCAAAAAGCATATAAAGGCAACATAAAAGTAATCTATATGACTCCAGTGCTTAAATCCATTTATTCAGAATTGATATGAGAGGTATAGTCAGGGCTGGACTGGCAATCTGGCATACCGGGCATTTTTTCGGTGGGCGGACGCACTTTGGGGCCGATCATGGGCAGACTGGCTAGTGGGAGAACTGAGCGGGCCGGTGGTGCGTCTGCGAAATGGGCTGCAATAAGCAAAAATGAGCCACCGCGTTATGCAGAACGGACCACAAAACGGCACCACAATCTGCAGAAAAAGACAGCGAACCCCCCTCCCCCTCATCCCAATCAACAACTTTTGGGCCAGTTGCCATGTAAAATACCAGGCCGATTTCTCTTCCCAGTCCAGCCCTGGGAATGTTGGAAAAACAGATTAATATTTAAGTCCATTTTTGCTATCAGTTCTTCTCATTGCCCAGTAGGGGTTGTATTTATGAAGAATGTGAATCACCAAAAGCACAAGAAGAAGAATGCGAAAGTGAAAATTAAAGTGGAGATTGACTGAGCAGGGAGGAGAAATTGTAGTAAAAAATGCAATTTAAATATTGATCTGTATTGATATTGATCACCCACACCTATCATATCGCTTCTGAAGATATAGATTTAACCACTGAAGTCATATGGATTACTATTATGCTGACTTATGTGATTTTTGGAGCTTCAAAATGTTGACACCCATTCACTTGCATTGTATGGACCAAAAGAGCTGAGATATTCTTCTTAAAATCTTCATTTGTGTTCTGCTGAAGAAAGAAAGTCACACACATCTGGGATGGCATGAGGGGTAAACGATGAGAGCATTTTCATTTTTGGGTGAACTATCCCTTTAAATACTACCATACAGTATTGGGGCATCACTGCAGTGTGTTTATTGTGTTTATTATTATGACAAAAGGAAATGTAAAGGGGCTATAAAGCAAGAATTCAATATCATCCTATAAAGGCTTAATACATATTTTATAATGCCTAGTCACTTACAAGTGTATTATTCATCATGAATTACTGTCCCTAAAATAAAGTGTTACCTAATGTTTTATTGTAAATATTAAGGTAACCACCTGCAAACCAATTAAAACCATTTTTACCATAGCATTTAACAGAAGCAATATTTAAAAATGCGATCTATAACCATATGAGATGTGATGACGAATGTGTTCATTTTGGATGAAAGTTTTTTTAAGGAGCAAATTTAAGGCCTTGTCCACTCAGGTTGTTTTAACCTTCCGAATGATAAAGTGAGTGCGTTTTGTAGGCTAATCCTCACATCTCTAGTGAGCCATGACATCAGAGCAGCACCTCAAGCTGCTTTATAATGACACACACAGACAGATTACCGGCAGCATTAGACAGAGCTGGATGAAGATCACTTACAAACACAATGAAAACAACACGTCATTTAGACCATCTGTAATTTATACTCATCCTTTAAGCAACAGACGCAAAATGTTTTGAGAGAAATGACCTTTGTGCACTTTGAAAGTTATGACACCCACTGTGACAACAAAGCCTCCAATCCTTCACTCATTCTGTCGTTTTCTCCATCTCCACACATTTCCTTGGAGAAAAGAGATATTGACACAAACAGAGAAATAGTGCATTTCTAATTCGGATTCACTGTAATTTAATGGTAAAGACCATTTGTTTAAAACCTTTTAAGAAACTGTTTAAATATATTGATCTCATCTGAACTTGACAATTATGTTGCATTATCTTTGAAGTTAACTTAATTTTTCTGAGCATATAGAGAAGGATAAATTGACTACTGATTTAGTGATTATGTGTGTGTCTGACTCTGTGCACACACACACGCATGTGTATGTGTTGGTTGAGTCTTCGTCATATGAGGTTTATTTAGACCGGGGGTGTATCTGCCTCCTCTGCCCACCATGACAAATGGACAACAACAAGCAGACCTTCTTTTCTTCATAGGCACAAAAGATCAGTCTGGGCAGCAGGGAGAGCATATGCCACAGAAATCAGCAGGATTTTATCTGTAAACAACGCACATTTAACACCAGTCTGATCTCTCAACATAGAACGACTTGGATTATTTATTATTCTTTGTTTTTATATGCCGTGTGTGTAAAAGGATTTTAAAGTGCC